>CM060882.1:185919835-186414835 GCA_030762935.1 Hymenopus coronatus | reverse complement strand
TGTCTGAGTGTGTCTATGTTCGTCTGTGTGTATATCTATGTGTGTCTGTGTGTGTCTATGTGTGTCTGTGTGTATATCTATGTGTGTCTGTGTGTATATCTATGTGTGTCTGTGTGTATATCTATGTGTGTCTGTGTGTATATCTATGTGTGTCTGTGTGTATACCTATGTGTGTCTGTGTGTGTCTGTGTGTATATCTATGTGTGTCTATGTGTGTCTGTGTGTATATCTATGTGTGTCTGTGTGTGTCTATGTGTGTCTGTGTGTATAACTATGTGTGTCTGAGTGTGTCTATGTTCGTCTGTGTGTATATCTATGTGTGTCTGTGTGTGTCTATGTGTGTCTGTGTGTATATCTATGTGTGTCTGTGTGTGTCTATGTGTGTCTGTGTGTATATCTATGTGTGTCTGTGTGTGTCTATGTGTGTCTGTGTGTATATCTATGTGTGTCTGAGTATGTCTATGTTCGTCTGTGTGTATATCTATGTGTGTCTGTGTGTGTCTATGTGTGTCTGTGTGTATATCTATGTGTGTCTGTGTGTATCTATGTGTGTCTGTGTTGTCTATGAGTGTCTGTGTGTGTCTGTGTGTATATCTATATCTATGTGTGTCTGTGTGTATATCTATGTGTGTCTGTGTGTATATCTATGTGTGTCTGTGTGTATATCTATGTGTGTCTGAGTGTGTCTATGTTCGTCTGTGTGTATATCTATGTGTGTCTGTGTGTGTCTATGTGTGTCTGTGTGTATATCTATGTGTGTCTGTGTGTGTCCGTGTGTGTCTGTGTGTGTCCGTGTGTGTCTGTGTGTGTGTGTGAGAGTGTGCCTGTGCGTGTCTATGTGTGTCTGTGTGTGTCTATGTGTGCCTGTGTGTATATCTATGTGTGTCTGTGTGTGTCTGTGTGTATATCTGTGTGTGTCTATGTGTGTCCGTGTGTGCGTTTCTCCAGCATCATCAGCCCTGGGGGTGATATGGAACACTTCCCGTAATACTGAATGATACCAATAAAAAGTTAGTCAAAACTTACACAGATTATGAATATAACAATACTTGTGCAATATTCACTTCAAAATAGATCCAATATGATAACATTATAGTAATCACAAAGTGTAACTGTTGTACATCGGAACAAGCTCTGTGGGACAAGATTCACATACTGTATCCATTCTTCTCCTCCGGCATCATGAGAACATTTTCTGGCACAGAAACTGCAAACGGCGTCAACACAAGGATCTTCAGATGTCGAGCCATGAGCACCGATTTCCACAGTCATATTAAGAGACATTCCTTTTCTTGAATTTGTAAACGTGTGGAACACTAATTTGTAGTATTAGTCCATTATCAGCTCTCATGAATATACTTAGAACAAAATGCACTGGAAACAATAGCGTTTGCGACCTTTTTTCTCTTTAAATCACTTTCTGAAACAACATTTTTTTTAATATGCAACACTGTTCCATATTACCCGCCTCGCCATCTTGCAGTTCACATTCATTTTAACCGTATCAGTATATTTATGCAGATGATGGAAAGTGTAGCCTAAGATGTCGAGCCTCAGAACATTGTAATAGAGTCACAAAATATGTCAGTCTTACCTGTAAAATGTTTCCAAAGGCTTCAGTATAGCAAGACAAATTTGTGCGCCATTTCTTTTCAAGCACGCTACCAACAATGAGGCTAAAACAAAGGCCTGATCTAAAGCTACCGTATCGTGCTTCTTAGCGACAAATAGCATAACAGATTTGGCGGGAAAATACGGTGTTCCATATTGCCGCTTCTCCTCTATGTTTTAGGGTCCCCTGTATCCAAAAAAAGCAATTTCAGAAAAATTATCGTGTGTCTGTGAACACGATAACTCAAAAACAAAAGTGGGTAAAATACCAAATTTGTTATTTAAGTTCAGTATCTTCCAGGGATGCGACACGAAGATGTTGAGAAAAATCCCCCACTCCAAAATTCCGTTTACATGGAACTTTTTTCGGAAATTGTTATTTTCTCAAAAATGGCTCTAACGATTTTGATTAAAATGTCGTGTATTAAAGGTGTACACCTAACAAATAAAATGTATTTCTTGAATTTTCTGGGAATAATCTCTGAAGATTACTTTATTCTGGATGAATTTTACGGAAATTTGCATAACTGCTAAACCGTAAGAGATGGACAAAAATTTACCACACAAAAAATGTAGAGCACGTTAAAGCACACAATTTATGTGATATACATTTTTTTCGTGGAGTTGATATTTTTTTTTTTTTTTTTTTTTTTTTAAGGATATTCCCTGTTTTTTATTTCACCTTTTTGAAAACCGTATACTTTTCCCATACAGGAATGTCTCACCTCCTGTCCATATAAACAAAGGAGCTTCAGTCACATATCAGCCAGCTTTTGACTATCACTTTATCCTATGGTACTCCCTTATTTCGCTTCTATTTACAAGGGAGCAAATATTAAGACAATTTCTGCTAATTTGTTCTCGATTAGCATGAAGTAAATAAAAGCATAATGTTTTTAACAATAATTTGTTGTAGAAATGTAGAGAAAGTCGTGTGAATGGAACACATCAGATTTTTTTATTTTCTCTACACTTACTATGTACCCAAAAATTTGATACCGAGATTTCACCGGAAATATACGTTTTTAGGTCTCCTGTATCCAAAAGCTACATTTTTAGAAAAAGGTCCCTGTGTGAGTGTGTAAATGTGTGTGTGTGTGTGTGTGTGCGCGCGCGCGCGCGTGTGTGTGAACACGGTAACTCAAAAACGAAAAGTCGGTAAGATACCAAATTTGGTATTTAAGTTTAGCATCTTCCAGGGATGCGACACGAAGATTTTGAGGAAAAAAAAAACACCCAAAACTACCCTTTATATGGAAAAAATTTCGAAAATTTTGATTTTCACAAAAATGGGTATATTTTTATTAAACACCGTATATTAAAGATACTTATATGGAGAATTAAATGTGTATCTTGAATTTTCTGGGAACAGCCTCTAAAAACCTGTTTATTCCGAATGAATTTTGCTGAATTTTGTGTAACTGGTAAACCGTAAGAGATAGACAAAAGCTTCTACAGAAAAAAATGTAGATCACATTATTACAGACAATTTATGTCACATACGTTTTTTCGTGCAATTGATAATTTCTGCTAATGTTTATCGCGATTATCATAAAGCGGATAGGACATGAATTTTAACAAGAATTTGTTACAGTGATGTAGGGAAAGTCATGTGAATGGAACACGTCACATTTTTCATGTTTGTGCAAATATAATTGGATTTCACAGCATCACACAGCGGCTAGCATCGAAAACATTTGACGATCGCTTATAACGAAATGCGCAATTAAAATGTATTAATAAGAAACAGAAGAATAAGCTGCCGAATAAATAGCTCATAGGAGAGCAAGGTCATGTGTGTGCTACACGTCAGATGGTACAGGTTTCGCTTTGCGCTTACTAGGTTCCAACATGGCGTCTAGCGCAGAGTTTGGCTGCATGCACATCAAAGGAGCCGCCCTCCTATCTGTATACTGTCTATCAAGACCATCAATTACCTTTTTTTTTTCCACATTTGACAGCTTACTCACCAAAATAAATACTGCGGAGAAACGACAGTCGCACCCGAGTGGTGGCCCACACCAGTCGCACTGAAACAGCTTGATTCAGGCTTAGGAATAATAAACATTCACTAAAATGATAACAAATAATAAATTCTGAACTAAATATCAACCTGTATTTATAAAAGATAAAGGGGTTTTACAAATCTTGCAAAAGGGGAACAGTGAAGTGCAGGTTTAGTATGCAACATACACCGACATTCTTCAGAGACAATTTCATACATTCTCAGTGTATCGATACTAAGAGCAATGTGACACTGCTTCTGTATATCGATACAGAAGTATCGAGATGTGATTGTTGTGGCAACACTGTAACTGTCGCTGCAGATGCATCACAAGTGAGTTTGCAAAACATCAGAGCAGCGCGTATTTCTCTTACGTAACGGAGAAACACGGCCTTACACACCGACGGCATCAACAGCAGGGACTGGGTTAGTCAGTCCCGGATTTCTATATAAACGTAACGTCTAGCTCAAATACCTTATGTTGTACACATAATCTGTGTTCTTTACTTTATCCATTAAGCTAACTCCATTTACGTCTCTTAAAACAATTCCTTTACTGTCTTTCTCTCTATTTCCATGCCTCAGTAACATAGAGCAAGTTGGGTGCTGCAATCGTTTGAAACAACGCTATTTTCTAACTTTCCCCGTAATGTTTTTTTTATTGTTTTTATATCGCTTGGATTTGATATCTTTCAAGGAACTGGTATGGGATTCTAGATCATCTCCTTGTGAATTTGCTACAGATTTACTTATATGTATTGTTATTTGGAGATCATTTCCATTTTCTGCCAGCATTAGAAAGTCCGTCTGCAAACATTGTAATATTTAACTTAAAGTCTTGACTCGCTGATGTGTGACTGAGCAAGTTTATGTTTTTAACTTCACGTGTTTTCTGCTTTTTGTTGCTCAGAAACCACACAACAAAAAACGGAGTGTTCGCTTGAAATTGCCCTAATGTCGTTGGTAAAGGGAACATGACAAAATCGCATTTCTTACATTCACACAGCTTTCTCTACCAGCTATCGTTTATTGGTGGTTATGTAAACTGTTCTCAGCAAGTTTTCCACACCAGTTGTGTTTAGGAAAAGGTAGAACCAGGCTGGAATTGCAATGCCATAGTCGGGAGTTGAACCAAGGATCTCTCGGTGTGTGTTAGGTTGCTCTAAACATTGAGGTGACATGGCCACAGCCGTAAATACCCCAACTGACTCGCATGCCTCCCGATAAGCCACAAGTCGCCTTCCGTGGTGTAATGCTGACTTCATATACCAAAAGTTGTGGGTTCAAACCCGGTGGAGGACGATGGATTTTTTTCGGGCGCAAAAATCCTTAGCACGGCTTCCTTCGGAAGGGAAGTAAAGCCGTTGGTTCCGTGTCGTAGATTTACGGCACGTAAAAGAACCTCAAGCGTGATAGAGAGGTCTCTGAACAAAATTAAGTGATCTTTCACGCCCAGTATAGAATGGGACGCTGAGACACAGCAGTTAAAGAGCGTCCATAAATAACACGCCGTTTCATTTTCATAAGATGTGAGAAGACTTACAATGTGGTAACCTCTTTAAGGCAGTTTACCTAACAAGAAGTCTAGATTTGATGACGGCGCGAACACAGACAGCAACCAAATGATGTAGAATTGTCTTTAAGGGCGCTTTTTAAATGAAGGCTGTATGCATGTTGAGTTTGTTACTTGCTATAAGCCACTACCCAAAAGATGCAGGCAGCATTCTTGTCAAGGTGATAGCTTAACGGTGCTTTCAAAGGTGAGCAAGATGCAGTACATGACGATGACGTAATTACCTCTTTTCCGTGTCTCTACTCCCACACGGTTCTTCCAACAAACTCTCGCTCTCTTGGTGGCACAAGGAGTAAAGTTGACAACAGGAGCCTTGACCATTATAAAATATACTTCTTACTTTCTCTACACGTACTATGTACATGGTGTATAGAGAAGGTATTGTATTGCACCCACAATACGATACCGATATATGTTTTGAGACTCCCTGAATCCAAAAAAAGCATTTTTAGAAAAATGTCCGTGTATGTGTCTCTGTCTGTATATGTGTGTGTGTCTGGGCAGCATAGCTCAAAAACAAAAAGACGGTTAAATACCAAAATTGGTATTTAAGTTTCGTATCTTCCAAGGATGGGACACGGAGATTTTGCACAAAAAAATCCCCCCCACCCCTAACTACCTTTGACATGGAAAAATTTTCGAAAATTTTGTTCTTCTTAAAAATAGCTCTAACGATTTTGATTAAAATCCCAATATTAAAGCCACTTCTATTACAAATAAAACGTAAATCTTGAATTTTTTGTGAATAGCTTCTGAAGATTCAGTTATTCTGTATGAATTTTGCTTAATTTGGTATAACTAGTGAACCGTAAAAGATAGACAAAAACTTACTTTACAAAAAATGCAATCTTCTTCAAATAAACTAGTTATGTTACATACATTTTTTCGTGGAATTTAACGTTTTCGAGGAATTCCTTGTAATTAGTTTCAATTGTAAAGTAAATATACTTATTTCAGATAGAAATTGTCCGTTTTTCTTTTATTCTACTACTGGCCAAGCAAAGAAGCGATTTGCAATGACAATCGCATAACGAAACTTTTTAACTATGCGACTATCACTTTAGCCTAGTGCATTGCCTTCTACTTATAATGAATTCAGTAATAAGAACATTCTGCTAAAGTTTATGTCGATTATGTTGGAAGAAGAATTATTTTTTGTAAGAAGTTTGTTTGTAGAGCAGATAGAGAAATGGAACACATCAGATTTTTAATGGAATCAACAAGGTTCTGAAAACAAACACAAAGCTCACCCAGAGTTCTCTAGGAGCGCCTTCTACATACTTATTTGCTGGATAAACAAAAGATAAATGTTGAAAACATTTGAGTTGCTATTCAATATTTTATTAAATGGAAATAAACGTTTGTACTTTTACGACCTGATAAAATCTTTCACCCGATATTATCACTCTCAATAAAGTGGAAGGTAGCATATTAATTGTGAACACTTATAAAACTCTATCTGTCCAAGGAAAGGATCAAACAGTTCTATAAAATAATAAAGTAGCACATTATGTTTGTGTTATTTAAATCGATGATTGTAGGTCAATGTTTATTTTGTCTTTGTTGAGGCAAACACACAGTCAGACACAAAGTCACACACAGTCACACACACACAAAGCACCACACACAGTCACACAGACACACACAGACACGCACAGTCACACAGACACACACAGACACGCACAGTCACACATACAGTCACACACAGACACGCACAGTCACACACAGCCACACGCACAGTCACACACAAAGTCACACACAGTCACACGCACAGTCACACACACAGTCACACACAGTCTCACACAGTCACACAAAGTCACACACAGACACACACATTCACACACAGACACACAATGTCAACCACAGTCACACACAGTCACACATATACACACAAAGTCACACACACAGTCACACACAGTCACGCAGTCACACACATACACACAGTCACACACATACACACAAAGTCACACACACAGTCACGCACAGACATGCACAGACACACACAGTGACACACAACCACACACAGTCACTCACACAGTCACACAGACACAAAGTCACACACAGACACGAACAGTCACACACAGACACACACAGTCACACAGTCAAACACAGACACACAGACACACAAAGTCACACACAGACACGCACAGTCACACACAGTCACACTGTCACACACACAGTCACACACAAACACACAAAGTCACACACACACTCACAGAGACAGTCACACACAGCCACACACAGTCACACAGTCACAAACAGACATGCACAGTTTTACACAGTCACACACAGTCACACATAGTCACACAGAGATACCCACAGTCACAAATACACACACACAATATCACACAGTCAAACACAGACACACACAGTCACACGCACAGTCACACACACAGTCACACACAGTCTCACACAGTCACACAAAGTCACACACAGACACACACATTCACACACAGACACACAATGTCAACCACAGTCACACACAGTCACACACAGACACACACATTCACACACAGACACACAATGTCAAACACAGACACACACAGTCACACGCACAGTCACACACACAGTCACACACAGTCTCACACAGTCACACAAAGTCACACACAGACACACACATTCACACACAGACACACAATGTCAACCACAGTCACACATATACACACAAAGTCACACACACAGTCACACACAGTCACGCAGTCACACACATACACACAGTCACACACATACACACAAAGTCACACACACAGTCACGCACAGACATGCACAGACACACACAGTGACACACAACCACACACAGTCACTCACACAGTCACACAGACACACAGTCATACACAGACACACACAGTCACACAGTCAAACACAGACACACAGACACACAAAGTCACACACAGACACGCACAGTCACACACAGTCACACTGTCACACACACAGTCACACACAAACACACAAAGTCACACACACACTCACAGAGACAGTCACACACAGCCACACACAGTCACAAACAGACACGCACAGTTTTACACAGTCACACACAGTCACACAGAGATACCCACAGTCACAAATACACACACACAATATCACACAGTCAAACACAGACACACACAGTCACACACAATCACACAGAGACGCACACAGTCAAACACAGTCACATACAGTCACACAGAGGCACGCACAGTCACACACAGTCAAACACAGTCACATACAGTCACACAGAGACACACACAGCTAAACACAGTCACATACAGTCACACAGAGGTACACACAGTCACAAATAGACACACACAGTCACACTCAGTCACACACAGTCACACAGACACACACAGTCACACAAAGTCACACAGAGACACACACAGTCAAACACAGTCACATACAGTCACACAGAGACACGCACAGTCATACAGAGACACACACAGTCAAACACAGACACGCACAGTCACAAATAGACGCACACAAATACACACATAGTAACCACACAGACACGCTCAGTCAAACACAGATACACACAGTCACATACAGACACACACATAGTAAACACACAGATACGCACAGTCACACACAGACACACACAGTCACACACAGACACACACAGTCACACACATAGTAAACACACAGACACACACATAGTAAAACACAGACACACACAGACACACACATACACACAGTCACACATACTAAACACACAGACACACACAGTCAAACACAGACACGCACAGTCACAAATAGACACACACAATCACACACATAGTAAACACAGACACGCACAGTCACACACAGATACACACAGTCACACAGAGGCACACAGAGTCAAACACAGTCAAACACATAGTAAACACAGACACACACAATCACACACATAGTAAACACAGACACGCACAGTCACACACAGACACACACAGTCACACAGAGACACACAGAGTCAAACACAGTCAAACACATACATACAGAGACACACACAGTTACACGCACAGTCACACACTGACACGCACAGTCACAAATAGACACACACAGTCACACACATAGTAAACACACAGACTCGCACATTCACACTCAGACACACACAGTCACACACAAACACGCATGTCACACACAGACACGCACAGTCACACACATTCACACAAAGTCACACAGTCACACGCAGAAACATACAGTCACACACAGAAACACTCAGTCAAACTGAGACACGCACAGTCACACTCAGACACACACAGCCACACACAGTCACACACAAACACATTCAGTCACACACACACACGCACAGTCACACATTAACACATTCAGTCACACACAGACTTACACAGACACACACAGATACGTACAGTCACAAACCGACACACACAGGCACGCACAGTCACACACAGATACGCACAGTCGCACACAAACGCATTCAGTCACACACAGATACGCAGTCACAAACCGACACACACAGTCACACATAGATACGCACAGTCGCACACAAACCCACACAGTCACACACAGATACGCACAGTCACAAACCGACACACACAGACACGCACAGTCACACACAAGGATATTCAGTCACACACATACACGCACAGTCACAAATGAAAATGAAATGGCCTGTTATTTATGGACGCTCTTTAACTGATTTGGTTCTCAGCGTCCCATTCTAGATTGGGCGTGAAAGATCGCTTAATTTTGCTCAGAGGCCTCTCTTATCAGGCTTGAGGTTCTTTTACGTGCCGTACATCTACGACACGGGACCCACAGCTTTACTTCCCTTCCGAAGGAAGCCATGCTAAGGATTTTTACGCCCGATAAAATCCATCGTCCTCCGCCGGGTTTGAACCCGCGACCTTGGATATATGAAGATAGCATGGTAACCATTACACCACGGAGGGTGACGCGCACAGTCACACATTAACACATTCAGTCACACACAGACTTGCACAGTCAGACACAAACACACACAGTCACACACAGACACGCACAGTCACAAACCGACACACACAGTCACACACAGACTCGCACAGTCACACACAGACACATACCGACACACACAAACATACAGACCCACATACACACACAGCTATATACAGTCACACACATATTCACACAGCCACACACAGACACAAATAGTCACACACAGACACACACAGTCACATACTGACACACACAAACATTCAGACCCACATAGACACACACACAGCGATATACTCTCACACACATATTCACACAGACACACACAGACACAAACAGTCACACACAGACACACAGAGTCACATACCGACACACACAAACATACAGACCCACATAGACACACACACAGACACACACAGCGATATACAGTCACACATAGAGACACACATATTCACACAGCCACACACAGACACAATTAGACAAGCACAGAAACAAACAAACAAACAGTCACACAGAGACACACACAGTCACATACCGACACACACAAACATACAGACCCACATAGACACACACACAGCGATATACAGTCACACACAGACACAATTAGACAAGCACAGAAACAAACAAACAAACAGTCACACAAAGACACACACAGTCACATACCGACACAATTAGACAAGCACAGAAACAAACAAACAAACAGTCACACAGAGACACACACAGTCACATACCGACACACACAAACATACAGACCCACATAGACACACACAGCGATATACAGTCACATACCGACACAATTAGACAAGCACAGAAACAAACAAACAAACAGTCACACAGAGACACACACAGTCACATACCGACACACACAAACATACAGACCCACATAGACACACACACACAGCGATATACAGTCACACACAGACACACACATATTCACACAGCCACACACACAAACAGTCACATACCGACACAATTAGACAAGCACAGAAACAAACAAACAAACAGTCACACAGAGACACACACAGTCACACACCGACACACACAAACATACAGACCCACATAGACACACACACAGCGATATACAGTCACACACAGACACACACATATTCACACAGCCACACACAGACACAAGCAGTCACACACAGACACAATTAGACAAGCACAGAAACAAAGAAACAAACAGGCACACACATATTCACACAGCCACACACAGACACAAGCAGTCACACACAGACACAATTAGACAAGCACAGAAACAAAGAAACAAACAGGCACACACATATTCACACAGCCACACACAGACACAAGCAGTCACACACAGACACAATTAGACAAGCACAGAAACAAAGAAACAAACAGACACACACATATTCACACAGCCACACACAGACACAATTAGACAATCACAGAAACAAACAAACAGACACACATACAATGTAGTTGTAGCAGAAATGTGTTGAAGCAAACACTATTCACGGCGAAAAAGCCCAATGTGTTTGATTCACAACACTTTCTCTACATCTCCGCTATTAATTATTGTATCCTGACTCTACCTATTGGTGAAAGGCTTATTCATCAATCTACGTCATGACAATTGAAATAGATATTAGCAAAAGTCTTTTTATTACTTGTTTTCTTGTAAGTAGGAGGAAAGTAAGGGAATACACTAGGATGAAGAGATCTTCATATTCTATTCTCCGAAAAGTCAACAATACATTTTATTTGTCATGTAAATATCGGTGTTTTAATCAGAATCGTGAAAGCTATTTTTGATAATATAACATGTTTCGAAACTTTTCCACTCTAAAGAGTAGTTTGGGACGGAGAGGGGAATTTCTCAAAATCTTCGTGTCGCATCCCTGGCAGATACTAAAGTCATATATCAAGACTGATATTTTAGCGAATTTTTACTTTCTCTACACGTTTATAGAGAAAGTATTGTACTCCACTCAAACATTCGATACCGACATTTCACCGGAAATATATGTTTTAGGGTCTCCTGTATCCAAAAAAAGCATTTTCAGAAAAAGGTCCGCGCGTGTGTGTGTCCGTGTGTCTGTGAACACCATAACTCAAAAACGAAAAGTCGGTAAACTACCAAACTTGGTATTTAACTTTAGTATCTTCCAAGGATGCGACACGAAAATTTAAATTTTCTCAAAAATGGCTCTAACGGTTATGTTTTATGACAAAGGAAATGTAAATGCTGGAGTTTCTGTAAGAGACAGAGAAAACCCGGTTATGTTTTATGACAAAGGAAATGTAAATGCTGGAGTTTCTGTAAGAGACAGAGAAAACCTGCTACGTAGACCTCGTTAAAACACACAATACATGTTTATCGAGATATTCCAGATTATTCGTTTTAATTTTAGCCACTTAAACTTTTCTCACACGGGAAGACATCTTCCTTTTCGTTTGTTCATTCTTGGCAAGCAAATAGATTGGAATTTGAATTGTTTCACAAAGCAACCAGCCTTAAAGCACGACACTAACGCTTTAGCCTGTGCACTTTCTTATTGCTCTTCTACTCACAAGGAAGCTAGATATAAGACTAATTCTGTTTATCTTGATTAACATGATGTAGATAACAGATTAAAAGGTTTGTTTGCAGCTAGAGAAAGTCATGTGAATGGAACACATTATTTCTTTTTCCCCTCGACTTACAAGGGAGCAAGTAATAAGACAATTGCTTATCTCGGTTATCATTAAGTAGATAGAAGAATAAGCTGTTTAACAATAATTTGTTGCAGAGATGTAGAGAAAGTCATGTGAATGGAACACGTCAGATTTTCAGCTTTATACATAACGGGATAATTTTAAACTTTAAAAATGGAGATCTTGGAAAGATTTTCTGAGTATGTTTACAATTTGAAATAAGTAGAACAGCAATATTAATTTATGGTGTTTAACATTTATTGGTTTTCTAAACGAAAATAAACTGCAGTGATTCCTTTTAGAACACAAAATCCTGTTTAACTAAGACTATTAAAATTGCAGTATTAACATGAATATTGAAAGAAATGTTATGTTTTAAAAGTGCTCAGGTAGAATATTTGAAAAGTAAATTAAAGGACGTATATTGAATGTTTAGTTAAGCCTTAGGACAGCATTCCCGTGTCTTCATAATCTTTCAAGGATACAAAGTGAGGTTAAAAAAATCCCTGAATAATATTGTTTTACTTTCTTTGCTGTTTATACAAAAATAGACAAAATAACGCATTGCGTCTCAAAATTTCATACCGAGTTTGTACTGCAGGTAAACAAAGACCTGCACAACATAGGTGAAAAACGAAAATTGGTATTTAAGCTGAACATCTTTCAAATTCTGAAGAAATAGTCCATCACGCTTTAGAAGTAGCATTTTTAGGGAATTTGTATTTTCTTAAATCTGCTCTAACGATTTTGATAAGTGTCATTTAATTAGTTTCTCTACACGTATTATGTACATAGAGTATAGAGAAGGTACTGCACTCCACCCAAAATTTCGATCCCGAGATTTCATCGGAAATATATGTTTTAGGGTCCCCTGTATAAAAAAAAGCATTTTCAGAAAAAGGTCCGTGTGTATATGTGTGTATATGTGTGTCTGTGAACACGATAACTCAAAAATAAAAATTCCTAATATGTTCCAGGGATGCGACACAAATGTTTTGAGAAAAATAGGAATTTTCTGGGAATAGCCTCTGAAAATTACTTTATTCGGAATGAATTTTTCGGAATTTTACATAACTGCTAAACCGTAAGAGATGGGGAAAACTTACACACAATTCATGTTATATTCATTTTGTTCGTGGTGTTTGTCGTTTTTTAGATATTACTTTTATTGGTTTCAGCTTTAAAAAATTTCTACTTTTCTCATAGAGGAATTTGTCAACTCCTGTCCATACAAACAAAGGAACTTCAGTCACATAGCAACCAGCTTTTGACTATCACTTTAACCTATGGTACTCCCTTATTTCCCTTCTATTTACAAGGAAGCAAGTAATAAAACTATTTCTGCTAATTTTTTCTCGATAGTATGAAGTAAACAGAAGCTTGGGGTTTTTAACAGTAATTTGTTGCCGAGATGAAGAGAACGTCATGAGAATGGAACACAACAGATTTTTTTAAAAATATTTTCACAAATAAAATGTATATTGAATGTTGTGGGAATAAGCTGAGAAGTGGACTTCATTGTTTGAGATAAGTGGGTATAACCTTACTGTACAAGCTTTAACATTTGGCAAGTGTTTTCTGCTCTTGTAAACACCAACACCATCTGATGGCTCCCATTCTGCTTTCAAGGAAATGGTGTAATGCGACCCTCTATTTGTATTTACGAGCTACTGTTAAGAGTAGCTTGGTCGTGCAAAGAGCAGAGAATTTCAAAGACATCACGAAGCTACATGGAAACATACTTAAAAGTCTTTAAGGAAAGGAGCTAAAGTGCTTGGTAGCACAGGGGAGTGCGGGTTCAAGTCCCGCTTGTAAATGTGTGTATGTGCATCTGTAAGTAAAACAAAAAGATTCTGACGTGCTCACTCACATGACTTTCTCTACACCTTTGTAACAAATTATTGTTAAAAAGCTTATTCTTCTGTCAATTCAAGACAGACATTACCAGAAATGCGTTCTTCTAAGTACAAGGGAAATAAGGGAATACACTAGACTGAAACGACAGTCAAATGTTTTAAAAGCCGGTTGTGATGTGGTTGAAATCCGTTTCTATGCAGGGCCGGGAGTTTACAAAAGTATACGCAATTGAAAACTGGAACCAAACACAAGGATCTCAAAAATGGTCAACGCCACGTCTGCTTTATTGGCAAGTGCACCTAGCAGGTTTCTGTCCACCTCTTAAACTTTACCACTTAGGCAGCAAACTTGTCCAGAATAAAGACGCTATTCCCAGAAAATTCAAGATATACATTTTATTTGTCCTGTAAGTAGCTTTAACCAAAATCGTTAGAACCATTTTTGAGAAAATCAACATTTTCGAAAATTTGTCCAAATAAAGGGTAGTTAGGGGTAGGCGGATTTTTCTCAAAATGTTCGTATGTAATCCTTGAAATATATTAAACTTATACAGAAAGTTTGGTATTTTACCGCGTTTTCCTTTTTGAGTTATCGTGTTCACACACACACAGGACCTTTTTGTGAAAATGCTTTTTTATTATACAGGGACCCTAAAACGCGTATTTCTAATGAAATCTCGGTATTGAATTTCTGGATGCATTACAATACCTTCTCTATACACTTTCTCTACACTCGTACGTGTAGAGAAAGCAAGAAACAAGCAGAAGAGCTTGTAAACAGGAAACAATCTCGCATCTAACGTTAGGTGAGGACAGTTTGCTGGAACGGAATTATCAATTCTGTGCTGCCAACTGGAGAAAGTGAAAAAGTGCAAGGTTTACTCAGATATGCTTGATTGCGTACCTAAAGTAACTGTTACATGAAAACCTCAAACAGTGATCGACTCTTACGTCACAGGTTGCCATATTCGTTAGAGCCGCAGCAACGTTGTGTTTGTGTCTCCCGTTATTTTACTTTCTCTACACGTATGTACATTGTGTATATAGAAAGTGTCGTATTCCACCCAAAAATTCGACACCGAGATTTCACTGGAAATATCTGTATTGAGACCCCCTGATTAAAAAAAACATTTTTAGAAAAACATCCGTGTTTATGTGTGTATGTGTATGTTTGTGGGCAGCATCCTCAAACACCAAATTTGATATTTAAGTTCAGTATCTTCCAAGGATGTTACACGAAGATTTGCAATAAAATCCCGCGACCCCTAAGTACCCTTTGTGTGGAAAAAATTTCGAAAATTTTGATTTTATCAAAAATGTCATTAACGATTTTGATTAAAATCTGTTATATTAAGTTTATTTACATGAAAAATAAATCGTATATCTTCAACTTTCTGGGAATATCTTCTGGATGAATTTTACGAAATTTTGCATAATTGCTAAACCGTAAGAGATGGACAAAAACTTACTGCACAAAGATGTACGATAAAATACACAACTTGTCATTTACATTTATTTTTTTTTTTGAAGTTGATCGTTTTTTAGATATTCCTTATTATTAGTTTCAGCTTTGAAAAACTTGTACTTTTCTCATGCAGAAATTTGTCAACTGCATACAAACAAAGCAACTTCAGTCACATAGCAACCAGCTTTTGACTATCACTTTAACCTATGGTACTCCCTTATTTCGCTTCTACTTACAAGAAAGCAAGTAATAAGACTATTTTTGCTAGTTGAAATTAATAATAAGGAATATGTCGGTTAGCTTCACAACAAAATGTAGAAGACATAGAATGTGTGTTTTGAAGAGATCTATATTTTTGTGTAGTAAGTTTATGTCCCTCTGTTACGATTTACCGGTTATACAAAAGTCATTCACAATCAAGTAGTCTTTAGAGGCTATTCCTACAAAATTTAAGATATACATATTATCTGTCACGTAAGTATTTTTAATATAATGTATTTTAATCGAAATCGGTAGAGCAATTAAATAATAAATTAAATTTAACTAAGAATGAAATTAAATGATTTCGAAAATGTTTGCATGTAAAGCATAGTTTGAGCCTTGCCTTCTGCTCCGGTCGCTTTGTGCATCTTGAACTTGGCGGTCCCGGACGCTCCAGGCGCCTGTTCCCGTACAAGATCGCACACAGATCTGGCCAGAAGGGAATCGAACCCTTATTGCAAGGTCATCTCACTCCGTCAACTACCTGGCTAAGCATTTTTAAAGGGATACTGCACTCAAAACCCTAACGAAATGGCTGGAACCATTTCTTCCAAAAGAGTAGTTTGGGTTCAGAAAAGGGAGATGCACAATAATATGGCTACAAAGACTGGACCAAATAAAAAAATCCATTTGCATGGTTTTCTCTGTAACAAAAATGTTGTTAACAAGGTTATTCTTGTATCTATTTAATGTTAAAACCGTCTTATTACTTGCTTCCTTATAAGTAGAAGGGAAAAGCGACAGTCAAATGTTTTAAATGGGGTTCCTGGAATTGAAATCAGTTTCTTTGTGAGGCCAGGAGTTTACAGCTTTCCTGTTTAAGTTGTTTAAAACTGAAACCATTAACAAGGAATATCTCCAAAGGGGCCAACTCCACGAATATATATATATATATATATATATATATATATATATATATATATATATATATATATATAACATAATTGTGTGTTTTAACATGTTGTATTATGCACCTTTGTGTCTATCTCTTACAGTTTAGCAGTTATGTAAAATTCCGCAAAATGCATCCAGATTAAACATTTCTTAAGAGGCTATTCCCAGAAAATTCTAGATATACATTTTATTTTTCATGTAAATATCTATAATGTACGACATTTTAATCAAAATCGTTAGTGCCATTTTGAAGAAAATCAAAATTTTCAAAACTTTTTCCCTGTAAAGGGTAGTTGGGGGTAGGCGTATTTTCTCTTCACGGATATTATCCTAAAAATACCTCTTTTAGGATTCACGAGTTCTCAATACATATATTTCAGGTAAAATCTCGGTATCGAATTTTTGGATGCATTACAATACCTTCTCTATACACTATGTACATAGTACGTGTAGAGAAAGTAATAAATAGATAATGGAATTCGTAATATGCATGGTATAAAATGTGATAGTTTGAATAACTTCAGGGAAGAGAACACTATTGTGGCTGTCACAAAGATTCAGGGAAGCGAAAATGTCGCAGGATCAGTTCCATTATACGACCACTGATGACTCCAAACTAAACTAGTAGCTTTATAATTTAGTGCTCTTTGAGCAATCCTATCATATTCCATTCTGGTTGTGCTACCAGTTTTTCCTGTATTTTGTCCGTCTTCACTTCCTAGTTTGTCCTTCAGAGTAAAAGTAACTAGTATTTTCTCTAAACAACTTTATACACTACTCTCATAAACGGTTGTAAACATGTCGCACATATTGAATGAAGTAAATTTCCCTGTCTTATGTTCCATATGTTAGAGATTTTAAGCCTAATCGCATATTTCACAGTTTAGAACTATACACCTGTGGGTTGCCATGGCTACCTCACTAACGGTTAACTTGTCTCTCTTAGACTCCAGCAAGCCGTTTCATTGCAATTTGTTGATCCTGTTTTGAGATTAGACAACACGCCCAACCCTAGTATGTAGATTAACTTACACCTGCAGTCAACAACCTGCCATGGCTACCTCACTAACGGTTAACTTGTCTCTCTTAGTGTCCAGCAAGTCGTTTCATTGCAATTTGTAGATCCCGTTTTGAGGTTTGACAACACGCCCAACCTTAGTATGTAGATTAACTTACACCTGCAGTCAACAACCTGCCATGGCTACCTCACTAACGGTTAACTTGTCTCTCTTAGTGTCCAGCAAGTCGTTTCATTGCAATTTGTAGATCCTGTTTTGAGGTTCGACAACACGCCCAACCCTAGTATGTAGATCAAGTCACAAATTATATTTATTCATTACTCATGATAATTATTAAGACATTTATTTACAAAGAGTAACTCTGATATCGAATTTTACAGACGTTTCAGTTTTGCATAATTTTCAGGTACATGTCCGTTTCCTGAAACAAATTCCTACAGTGTAACTTCTTAGAATATTCATGTAGCTATATTACATTTACAACACTGCATTAATTATTTCTAGTATTACAACTCTACGCTATGACAAAAGAAATGTATATCTTGAATTTATGGGAATATCCTCTGAAGACCTCTTCATACTGGATGACCTTTGTATAACTGGAAAACCGTAAAAGATACACAAAAACTTACTACACAAAACATGTACATCTCATTTAAACATACAGTTTATGTTATATACATGTTTATTTTTGAAAATATTCGGGATTATTGGTTTCAATTTTAAACTGTTCTCAAACGAGAAGGCATCTTTTTTCTCATTTCTTTTCGTTCACTCCTGGCAATCAAAGATATTGGAGTTTTAATTGTTTCACAGAGCGACTGGTTTTTAAAGGACGAGACTATCGATTTAGCCTGTGCATTTTCTTATTTCCCTTCTATTACAAGGAAGCTAGTATTAAGACAAATTCTGTTTATGTTTATCTTGATTAGCATAATGTAGATTAATGTTTTCAATAAAATGTTTGTTTACCGAACAGCTAGAGGACATCTTGTGAACGGAACACATTCGATTGTTTCTCTTCTACTGACAAGGAACTAAGTAATAAGACAAATTCTGTTAATGTTTATCTCGATTATCATAAAGTAGTTAGAAGGATAAGCTTTTTAACTATGAGTGTTACAGAGATGTAGAGAAAGTCGTGTGATGTGAACACATTATTCTGGAACTGTGCATAGGCAAAAGAAATAAAAGGAGCGAAGAAGCAAACGCTATAGTGACGTTTCAAATGAAGACGGTAGATTACAAAACGGCAAGGCTTAGAGAGATGAAAGCAAACGGTTTCCGACCCACTGGGATGGGCCGCGTCAGGGAAAACACCTTGCTTCACCTCTCTTTTGTTTCAGGAAACAAGGTGATGTCATGCTTCACAGAAACAATAGATTATTATTTCACGTGGGCTCCTGAGCCGGAACCGCGCTCAGTCAGACACAATCAGGTCCATGTGGATGTTGTGTAGTCAGAGCCAGGAGTAAGGGGCGCTTGTCCTTCCTGAGTTGCGGTGTGAGATTGGGGGGGGGGTGCAAGGCAGCCCCTACAATGTGGGATACTTAGCAAAATCAGGTCCATGTGGATGTTATGTAGTCAGAGCCAGGAGCAAGGGGCGCTTGTCCTTCCTGAGTTGCGGTATGAGATTGGGGGGGGGGTGCAAGACAGCCCCTACAATGTGGGACACTTAGCAAAATCAGGTCCATGTAGATGTTGTGTAGTCAGAGCCTGGAGCAAGGGGCGCTTGTCCTTCCTGAGTTGCGGTGTGAGATTGGGGGGGGGGTGCAAGGCAGCCCCTACAATGTGGGATACTTAGCAAAATCAGGTCCATGTAGATGTTGTGTAGTCAGAGCCAGGAGTAAAGGGCGCTTGTCCTTCCTGAGTTGCGGTATGAGATTGGGGGGGGGGGTGCAAGGCAGCCCCTACCATGTGGGATACTTAGCAAAATCAGGTCCATGTAGATGTTGTGTTGTCAGAGCCTGGAGCAAGGGGCGCTTGTCCTTCCTGAGTTGCGGTGTGAGATTGGGGGGGGGGGGTGCAAGGCAGCCCCTACAATGTGGGATACTTAGCAAAATCAGGTCCATGTAGATGTTGTGTTGTCAGAGCCAGGAGCAAGGGCCGCTTGTCCTTCCTGCGTTTACAACATGCGGTGTGAGATTGGGGGGGGGGTGCAAGGCAGCCCCTACCATGTGGGATACTTAGCAAAATCAGGTCCATGTGGATGTTGTGTAGTCAGAGCCAGGAGCAAGGGACGCTTGTCCTTCCTGAGTTGCGGTATGAGATTGGGGGGGGGGGTGCAAGGCAGCCCCTACAATGTGGGACACTTAGCAAAATCAGGTCCATGTAGATGTTGTATGGTCAGAGCCTGGAGTAAGGGGCGCTTGTCCTTCCTGAGTTGCGGTATGAGATTGGGGGGGGGGTGCAAGGCAGCCCCTACAATGTGGGACACTTAGCAAAATCAGGTCCATGTAGATGTTGTGTGGTCACAGCCCAGAGTAAGGGGCGCTTGTCCTTCCTGAGTTGCGGTATGAGATTGGGGGGGGGGTGCAAGGCAGCCCCTACAATGTGGGATACTTAGCAAAATCAGGTCCATGTAGATGTCATGTAGTCAGAGCCAGGAGCAAGGGGCGCTTGTCCTTCCTGAGTTTACAACATGCGGTGTGAGATTGGGGGGGGGGTGCAAGGCAGCCCCTACAATGTGGGATACTTAGCAAAATCAGGTCCATGTAGATGTTGTGTAGTCAGAGCCAGGAGCAAGGGACGCTTGTCCTTCCTGAGTTGCGGTGTGAGATTGGCCGGGGGGGGGGGTGCAAGGCAGCCCCTACCGTGTGGGATACTTAGCAAAATCAGGTCCATGTAGATGTTGTGTAGTCAGAGCCAGGAGCAAGGGGCGCTTGTCCTTCCTGAGTTGCGGTGTGAGATTGGGGGGGGGGGGTGCAAGGCAGCCCCTACCGTGTGGGATACTTAGCAAAATCAGGTCCATGTGGATGTTGTGTGGTCACAGCCCAGAGTAAGGGGCGCTTGTCCTTCCTGAGTTTACAACATGCGGTGTGAGATTGGGGGGGGGGTGCAAGGCAGCCCCTACCGTGTGGGATACTTAGCAAAATCAGGTCCATGTGGATGTTGTGTAGTCAGAGCCAGGAGCAAGGGACGCTTGTCCTTCCTGAGTTGCGGTGTGAGATTGGGGGGGGGGTGCAAGGCAGCCCCTACCATGTGGGATACTTAGCAAAATCAGGTCCATGTAGATGTTGTGTAGTCAGAGCCAGGAGCAAGGGGCGCTTGTCCTTCCTGAGTTTACAACATGCGGTGTGAGATTGGGGGGGGGGTGCAAGGCAGCCCCTACAATGTGGGATACTTAGCAAAATCAGGTCCATGTAGATGTTGTGTAGTCAGAGCCAGGAGCAAGGGGCGCTTGTCCATCCTGAGTTGCGGTGTGAGATTGGGGGGGGGGGGTGCAAGGCAGCCCCTACCATGTGGGATACTTAGCAAAGGGCTAACGTCGTGAATAACGTAAACACGCGCCAGGCACGAAATACAATATAAATGTAGAAAAAAAGAATATCGATATTGGAGTTAGAAAACTGGGTGGGATAAAGAAACATATGTTTTAGAATTGGGCATAAAACTAAGTTTGGGAAGAGTTGGGAGGGTGGAACGAAGTTGGTAGGCGGATTTGCCCCTTGTGTGGGGATCAGGAAGACTGGACGCATATTTTAGCAGATTGCGTGCAGATGGAGGATATTGGGAAAAAATTACTGCCGGAAGTATTTTTAGATTCAAACAGACGAAGAACCGCATTCTGGGATTTGATTGTAAACAGGCCAAGACTGGGCACATACTTATTGGAAGTCGGTGCACTGAGAAGTTTCCCCCGCTAAAAGACCTGGGTTCAGTACCGGAGTGGGGATATTTCCCCCGCTAAGAGACCTGGGTTCAGTACCGGCGTGGGGATGTTTCCCCGCTGGGAGATTTGGGTTCAGTATCGGCGTGGGGGTGTTTCCCCCCCTAAGAGACCTGAGTTCAGTACCGGCGTGAGGGTGTTTACCCCCCTAAGAGACCTGAGTTCAGTACCGGCGTGAGGGTGTTTCCCCTCTGGGAGACCTTAGTTCAGTACCGGCGTGAGGGTGTTTCCCCCCCTAAGAGACCTGAGTTCAGTACCGGCGTGAGGGTGTTTCCCCTCTGGGAGACCTGGGTTCAGTATCGGCGTGAGGGTGTTTCCCCCGCTAAGAGACCTGAGTTCAGTACCGGCGTGGGGATGTTTCCCCTCTGGGAGACCTTAGTTCAGTACCGGCGTGGGGATGTTTCCCCTCTGGGAGACCTGGGTTCAGTACCGGCGTGGGGATGTTTCCCCTCTGGGAGACCTGAGTTCAGTACCGGCGTGAGGGTGTTTCCCCCGCTAAGAGACCTGAGTTCAGTACCGGCGTGGGGATGTTTCCCCCGCTAAGAGACCTGAGTTCAGTACCGGCGTGGGGATGTTTCCCCGCTGGGAGACCTGGGTTCAGTACCGGCGTGGGGATGTTTCCCCGCTGGGAGACCTGGGTTCAGTACCGGAGTGGGGATGTTTCCCCCGCTGGGAGACCTGGGTTCAGTACCGGCGTGGGGGTGTTTCCCCCGCTAAGAGACCTGGGTTCAGTGCCGGCGTGGGGGTGTTTCCCCCACTAAGAGACCTGAGTTCAGTACCGGCGTGGGGATATTTCCCCCGCTAAGAGACCTGGGTTCAGTATCGGCGTGAGGGTGTTTCCCCCACTAAGAAACCTGAGTTCAGTACCGGCGTGGGGATGTTTCACCCGATGGGAGACCTGGGTTCAGTACCGGCGTGGGGATGTTTCCCCCGCTAAGAGACCTGGGTTCAGTACCGGCGTGGGGATGTTTCCCCGCTAAGAGACCTGGGTTCAGTATCGGCGTGAGGGTGTTTCCCCCGCTAAGAGACCTGAGTTCAGTACCGGCGTGGGGATGTTTCCCCCGATGGGAGACCTGGGTTCAGTACCGGCGTGGGGATGTTTCCCCGCTGGGAGACCTGGGTTCAGTACCGGAGTGGGGATATTTCCCCCGCTAAGAGACCTGGGTTCAGTACCGGCGTGGGGATGTTTCCCTGTTGGGAAACCTGGGTTCAGTATCGGCGTGGAGATGTTTCCCCCGCTAAGAGACCTGTGTTAGGTATCGGCGTGGGGGTGTTTCCCCCGCTATGAGACCTGGGTTCAGTACCGGCGTGAGGAGTTTTTCCCGCTAAGAGACCTGGGTTCAGTACCGGAGTGGGGATATTTCCCCCGCTAAGAGACCTGGGTTCAGTACCGGCGTGGGGATGTTTCCCTGCTGGGAGACCTGGGTTCAGTACCCGGCGTGGGGATGTTTCCCCCCCTAAGAGACCTGGGTTCAGTATCGGCGTGGGGGTGTTTCCCTCGCTAAGAGACCTGGGTTCAGTACCGGCGTGAGGGTGTTTCCCTCGCTAAGAGACCTGGGTTCAGTATCGGCGTGGGGGTGTTTCCCTCGCTAAGAGACCTGGGTTCAGTATCGGCGTGGGGGTGTTTCCCTGCCGGGAGACCTGGGTTCAGTACCCGGCGTGGGGGTGTTTCCCTCGCTAAGAGACCTGGGTTCAGTATCGGCGTGGGGAGTTTTCCCCACTAAGAGACCTGGGTTCAGTATCGGCGTGGGGATGTTTCCCCCGCTAAGAGACCTGGGTTCAGTATCGGCGTGGGGAGTTTTCCCCACTAAGAGACCTGGGTTCAGTACCCGGCGTGGGGGTGTTTCCCTCGCTAAGAGACCTGGGTTCAGTACCGGCGTGGGGAGCTTTCCCCACTAAGAGACCTGGATTCAGTATCGGCGTGGGGACGTTTCCCCCACTGGGAGCCCTGGGTTCAAAACCGGCGTTGGGATGTTTCCCCCGCTAAGAGACCTGGGTTCAAAACCGCTGTGGGGATGTTTCCCGCGCTAAGAGACCTGACTTCAGTACTGGCGTGGGGATGTTTCCCCCGCTGGGAGACCTGGGTTCAGTACCGGCGTGGTGAGTTTTCCCCGCTAAGAGACCTGGGTTCAAAACCGGCGTGAGGATGTTTCCCCCGCTAAGAAACCTGGGTTAAAAACCGGCGTGGGATGTTTCCCCCGCTGGGAGACCTGGGTTCAGTACCGGCGTGGGGAGTTTTCCCCGCTAAGAGACCTGGGTTCAAAACCGGCGTGGGGATGTTTCCCCCGCTAAGAGACCTGAGTTAAAAACACTGCGTGGGGATGTTTCCCCCGCTGGGAGACCTGGGTTCAGTACCGGCGTGGGGATGTTTCCCCCGCTAAGAGACCTGAGTTTAAAACCAGCGTGGGGATGTTTCCCCCGCTAAGAGACCTGAGTTCAGTACCGGCGTAGGGATGTATCCCCCGCTGAGAGACCTGGGTTCAGTACTGGCGTGGGGAGTTTTCCCCGCTAAGAGACCTGGGTTCAGTACCGGCGTGGAGATGTTTCCCCCGCTGGGAGACCTGGGTTCAGTACCGGCGTGGGGATGTTTCCCCCGCTAAGATACCTGGGTTCAGTACCGGCGTGGGGATGTTTCCCCGCTGGGATTCCTGGGTTCAGTACCGGCGAGGAGATGTTTCCCCCGCTAAGAGACTTGGGTTCAGTACCGGCGTGGGGATATTTCCCCCGCTAAGAGACCTGGGTTCAGTATCGGCGTGAGGGTGTTTCCCCCACTAAGAAACCTGAGTTCAGTACCGGCGTGGGGATGTTTCACCCGATGGGAGACCTGGGTTCAGTACCGGCGTGGGGATGTTTCCCCCGCTAAGAGACCTGGGTTCAGTACCGGCGTGGGGATGTTTCCCCGCTAAGAGACCTGGGTTCAGTATCGGCGTGAGGGTGTTTCCCCCGCTAAGAGACCTGAGTTCAGTACCGGCGTGGGGATGTTTCCCCCGATGGGAGACCTGGGTTCAGTACCGGCGTGGGGATGTTTCCCCGCTGGGAGACCTGGGTTCAGTACCGGAGTGGTGATATTTCCCCCGCTAAGAGACCTGGGTTCAGTACCGGCGTGGGGATGTTTCCCTGTTGGGAAACCTGGGTTCAGTATCGGCGTGGAGATGTTTCCCCCGCTAAGAGACCTGTGTTAGGTATCGGCGTGGGGGTGTTTCCCCCGCTATGAGACCTGGGTTCAGTACCGGCGTGAGGAGTTTTTCCCGCTAAGAGACCTGGGTTCAGTACCGGAGTGGGGATATTTCCCCCGCTAAGAGACCTGGGTTCAGTACCGGCGTGGGGATGTTTCCCTGCTGGGAGACCTGGGTTCAGTACCCGGCGTGGGGATGTTTCCCCCCCTAAGAGACCTGGGTTCAGTATCGGCGTGGGGGTGTTTCCCTCGCTAAGAGACCTGGGTTCAGTACCGGCGTGAGGGTGTTTCCCTCGCTAAGAGACCTGGGTTCAGTATCGGCGTGGGGGTGTTTCCCTCGCTAAGAGACCTGGGTTCAGTATCGGCGTGGGGGTGTTTCCCTGCCGGGAGACCTGGGTTCAGTACCCGGCGTGGGGGTGTTTCCCTCGCTAAGAGACCTGGGTTCAGTATCGGCGTGGGGAGTTTTCCCCACTAAGAGACCTGGGTTCAGTATCGGCGTGGGGATGTTTCCCCCGCTAAGAGACCTGGGTTCAGTATCGGCGTGGGGAGTTTTCCCCACTAAGAGACCTGGGTTCAGTACCCGGCGTGGGGGTGTTTCCCTCGCTAAGAGACCTGGGTTCAGTACCGGCGTGGGGAGCTTTCCCCACTAAGAGACCTGGATTCAGTATCGGCGTGGGGACGTTTCCCCCACTGGGAGCCCTGGGTTCAAAACCGGCGTTGGGATGTTTCCCCCGCTAAGAGACCTGGGTTCAAAACCGCTGTGGGGATGTTTCCCGCGCTAAGAGACCTGACTTCAGTACTGGCGTGGGGATGTTTCCCCCGCTGGGAGACCTGGGTTCAGTACCGGCGTGGTGAGTTTTCCCCGCTAAGAGACCTGGGTTCAAAACCGGCGTGAGGATGTTTCCCCCGCTAAGAAACCTGGGTTAAAAACCGGCGTGGGATGTTTCCCCCGCTGGGAGACCTGGGTTCAGTACCGGCGTGGGGAGTTTTCCCCGCTAAGAGACCTGGGTTCAAAACCGGCGTGGGGATGTTTCCCCCGCTAAGAGACCTGAGTTAAAAACACTGCGTGGGGATGTTTCCCCCGCTGGGAGACCTGGGTTCAGTACCGGCGTGGGGATGTTTCCCCCGCTAAGAGACCTGAGTTTAAAACCAGCGTGGGGATGTTTCCCCCGCTAAGAGACCTGAGTTCAGTACCGGCGTAGGGATGTATCCCCCGCTGAGAGACCTGGGTTCAGTACTGGCGTGGGGAGTTTTCCCCGCTAAGAGACCTGGGTTCAGTACCGGCGTGGAGATGTTTCCCCCGCTGGGAGACCTGGGTTCAGTACCGGCGTGGGGATGTTTCCCCCGCTAAGATACCTGGGTTCAGTACCGGCGTGGGGATGTTTCCCCGCTGGGATTCCTGGGTTCAGTACCGGCGAGGAGATGTTTCCCCCGCTAAGAGACTTGGGTTCAGTACCGGCGTGGGGATGTTTCCCCCGCGAGGTTACCTGGACCGGGGTGCACTCAGCCTCGTGAGGTCCCTAGGGGGGATACTTGAGGAGCTACTTGATGGAGAAGTAGCGGTTCCAGGTCATGAGGACCGCATTAACTGATCGGGGAGATCGAAGTGCTGACCACGTCTCACCCCTGAATACTGCACTCCATCCATGGCGTCTATAATGAACCGAGATGAGGAACGCAGCGGCCAGGTGGTAGGCGAAAGCTCTTAGTGAGCTCCGCCATGGAGTAATTTTTAAAAAGCATTTACGATCACCCAACCAATGCGACTGGTTGACGCAAATATGGTATTATTGTAAACTTCATAATATATACTAATATATATTACCTATTGAGTTATTGTTAATGTAACTTTTTTTCACACAAGCCGCGTATAGGACAGGAGTTGCGTAGGTAGACTCAGACTGGAAAATTTAATGTCATAGCCGGGATTTGAACCACGGATCTGCCGGTCTCTAACCATGTCTAGGACAGGAGTTGGGTAGGTAGACTCAGACTGGAATATTTAATGTCATAGCCGGGATTTGAACCACGGATCTGCCGGTCTCTAACCATGTCTAGGACAGGAGTTGCGTAGGTAGACTCAGACTGGAATATTTAATGTCATAGCCGGGATTTGAACCACGGATCTGCCGGTCTCTAGCCGTGTCTAGGACAGGAGTTGGGTAGGTAGACTCAGACTGGAATATTTAATGTCATAGCCGGGATTTGAACCACAGATCTCCCGGTCTCTAACGGGTTGCTGTACCTCAGTGGTTGGAGCAACTGACTGGGAAATCCGTGGTTCAAATCCGGGCTATGGTATTGAATTTTTCACTCTGAATCTACCTATCCAACTATTGAGCTATTAGTAGAGAGTAGCCGAGGTAATGTTTGAGGGAGTGCAAGTTAACAGCGCATGGGGCGGGGTCGTAACACTCACTGCCCGGCCAATGAAGCTAAGCGACATATCTCCCCTTCCTGCCTTTGCTTCCTTTTCAATTGTATCTAACTATAGGTAAGATATTTTGCCAAAAGCAACAAAGTTGCGCGCAAATGAACTTATTTTTAGAAGAATTTGAGTTGGAGTTTATGGTGGTGAGGACAGAAGTTTCACAAAGTTGGTAAAGCAAATATCGTAGAGAACTCACCCCTAGCACATACAAGTCAATGCCTAGGGGTCAGGGAGCTAACAGCACGAAACCACAAAATGGAGAACCTGATGGGCTCAAGAGTGTGAGCAAGTAAATGATATGAAATGCAAACAAATTTGATGACAGGAAAGGTGATGATGAACCATGTGGTAGAATGGGTGGCGGGGGAAACCAGAAGATCCGGAGAAAACCCGCCCAGACGCCAATTTGTCCACCACAAATCCCGTATCCGTGCCGTCGGTAGTATTATTACTAACAAATGCTGCGTTTTATACTCAAATAAAGAGCAAATTTCTTCAAATGTACGTTTTGTCTCATTTCTTAAGAACAATAATGCTATCCATAGTTGCTTCTTGGAGAAGAAAACACTGATCGGTTTAAGATCCGTGAGACAAGACACCTTTGTTCTACAAACAAGGTTGAGAGTCGCAGGCTGTTTCCCAATAACAGGTACATCAACAATATAAACATTATCACTCAACATTTGCTGTTTCCCAATAACAGGTACACCAACAATATAAACATTATCACTCAACACTTAACTGTTTCTCAAAAACAGGTACACCAAAAATATAAACATTATCGTTCAACACTTCACTGTTTCTCAATAACAGGTACACCAAATATATAAAAATTATCATTCAACACTTCACTTTTTCTCAATAACAGGTACACCAACAATATAAGCATTATCTTTCAACACTTCACTTTTTCTCAATAACAGGTACACCAACAATATAAACAGTATCATTCAACACTTTACTGTTTCTCAATAACAGGTACACCAACAATATAAACATTATCATTCAACACTTTACTGTTTCTCAATAACAAGTGCACCAACAATATAAGCATAATCATTCAACACTTTACTGTTTCTCAATAACAGGTAAACACACAAAAAAAAACATTATCATTCAACACTTTACTGTTTCTCAATAACAGAGACACCAACAATATAAACATTATCTTTCACCACTTTACTTTTTTCCCAATAACAGGTACACCAACAATATAAACATTATCTTTCACCACTTTACTGTTTCCCTATAACAGGTACACCAACAATATAAACATCATCATTCAACACTTTACTGTTTCTCAATAACAGGTACACCATCAATATGAACATTATGATTCAACACTTTCCTGTTTCTCAATAACAGGTACACCAACAATATAAACATTATCATTCAACACTTCACTGTTTCTCCATAACAGGTACACCAACAATATAAACATTATCATTCTACACTTCACTGTTTCTCAATAACAGGTACACCAACAATATAAACAATATCATTCGTCGCAGGCTGTTTCTCATTAACAGGTATAGCAGCAATATAAACACTATCATTCAACACTTCACTGAGTCGAAGGCTGTTTCTCATTAACAGGTATTGCAGCAATATAAACATAATCATTCAACACTTCACTGAGTCGCAGGCTGTTTCTCAATAACAGGTATGCCAACAATATAAACATTATCATTCAACACTTCACTGTTTCTCAATAACAGGTACACCAACAATATAAACATTATCATTCAACACTTCACTGAGTCGCAGGCTGTTTCTCATTAACAGGTATAGCAGCAATATAAACATTATTATTCAACACTTCACTGAGTCGCAGGCTGTTTCTCAATAACAGGTATGCCAACAATATAAAAATTAACATTCAACACTTCACTGAGTCGCAGACTGTTTCTCAATAACAGGTATGCCAACAATATAATCATTATCATTCAACACTTCACTGAGTCGCTGGCTGTTTCTCAATAACAGGTATGCCAACAATATAAACATTATCATACAACACTTCACTGAGTCGCAGGCTGTTTCTCAATAACAGGTATGCCAACAATATAAACATTATCATTCAACACTTCACTGAGTCGCTGGCTGTTTCTCAATAACAGGTATGCCAACAATATAAACATTATCATTCAACACTTCACTGAGTCGGAATCTGTTTCTCAATAACAGGTATGCCAACAATATAAACATTATCATTCAACACTTCACTAAGTCGCAGCCTGTTTCTAAATAACAGGTATGCCAACAATATAAACATTATCATTCAACACTTCACTGAGTCGCCGGCTGTTTCTCAATAACAGGTATGCCAACAATATAAACATTATCATTCAACACTCGACTGAGTCGCAGGCTGATTGTCAATAAAAGGTACACCAACAATATAAACATTATCATTCAACACGTCTCTGAGTCGCAGGCATTTTCTCAATAACAGGTATACCAACAATATAAACAGTATCATTCAACACTTCACTGATTCGCAGGCTGTTTCTTAAGAACAGGTATACCAACAATATGAACATTATCATTATACACTTCACTGAGTCGCAGGCTGTACCTCAATAACAGATATACCAACAATATAAACATTATCATTCAACACTTCACTGAGTCGCATGTTGTTTCTCACTAACATGTACACCAACAATATTAACATTATCATTTAACACTTCACTGTTTCACACTAAGAGGTATTCCAACAATGTAAACATAATTATTCAACACTTTACAGTTTCTCAATAACAGTTACACCAACAATATAAAAATTATCATTCAACGCTTTACTGTTACTCAATAACAGGTACACCAACAAGATAAACATTATCATTCAACACTTTACTGTTTCTCAATAACAGTTAAAGCAACAATATGTACATTATCATTCAATACTTTACTGTTTCTCAATACCACGTACACCAACAATATAAGCATAATCATTCAACACTTTACTGTTTCTCAATAACAGGTACACCAAAAATAAAAACATTATCATTCAACACTTTACTGTTTCTCAATAACAGCGACACCAACAATATAAACATTATCATTCAACACTTTAATGTTTCTCAATAACAGGTACACCAACAATATATTCATAATCATTCAACACTTTACTGTTTCTCAATAACAGGTACACCAACAATATAAACATTATCATTCAACACTTTACTGTTTCTCAATAACAGGTACACCAACAATATAAACATTATCATTCAACACTTTGCTGTTACTCAATAACAGGTACACAAACAATATAAACATTATCATTCATCACTTCACTGCTTCTCAAATACAGTTACACCAACAATATAAACATTATTATTCAACACTTCACTGTTTCTAAATAACAGGTATGCCAACAATATAAACATTATCATTCAACACTTTACTGCTGCTCACTAACAGGTACACCAACAATATAAGTATTATCATTCAACATTTACTGTTTCTCAATGCCAGGTACAGCAACAATATAAACATTATCATTCAACACTTTACTGTTACTCAAAAAAAGGTACACCAACAATATAAACATTATCATTCAACACCTTATCTTTACTGAATAACAGGTAAACCTAGAATATAAACACTATCATTCAACACCTTACTGTTACTCAATAACAGGTACACCAACAATATAAACATATTTCAACACTACTGTTTCTCAATAACAGGTACAAAAACAATATAAACATTATCGTTCAACACTTTACTGTTTCTCAATAACAGGTACACCAACAATATAAACATTATCATTCAACACTCTACTGTTTCTCAATAACAGGTGCACCAACAATATAAACATTATCATTAAACACTTTACTGTTTCTCTATTATGGGTGCACCAACAATATAAACATTATCATTCAACACTTTACTGTTTCTCAATAACAGAGACCCCTACAATATAAACATTATTATACAACACTTCACTGAGTCGCAGGATGTTTCTAAAATAGACGGTATACCAAGAATATAAACATTATCATTCTACACTTCACTGAGTCGCAGGCTGTTTCTGAATAACAGGTATACCAACAATATAATCATTATCATTCAACACCATACTGCTTCTCAATAACAGGTACACCAACAATATAAACATTATCATTCAACACCTTTCTGCTTCTCAATAACAGGTACACCAACAATATAAACATTATCATTCAACACCTTACTGTTTATCAATAACAGGTACACCAACGATATAAAAATTATCATTCAACACCTTACTGTTAATCAATAACAGGTACACCAACAATATAAACATTAACATTCAACACCTTACTTTTTCTCAATAACAGGTACAGCAATAATATAAACATCATCTTTCACCACTTTACTGTTTCCCAATAACAGGTACACCAGCAATATAAAAATTATCTTTCAACACTTTACTGTTTCCCAATAACAGGTACACCAACAATATAAGGATTATCTTTCAACATTTTACTGTTTCCCAAAAACAGGTACACCAACAATATAAACATTATCACTCAACACTTTACTGTTTCCCAATAACAGGTACACCAACAATATAAACATTATCGTTCAACATTTTACTGTTTCCCAATAACAGGTGCACCAAAAATATAACATTATCACTAAACACTTTACAATTTCCCAATAACAGGTACACCAACAATATAAACATTATCATTCAACACTTTACTGTTACTCAATAACAGGTACACCAACAATATAAACATCATCATTCAAATTTTTACTGTTTCTAAATAGCAGGTACACCAACAATATAAACATTATCATTCAACTTTTACTGTTACTCAATAACAGGTACACCAACAATATAAACATCATCATTCACCACTTTACTGTTTCTCAATAACAGGTACACCAACAATATAAACATTATCATTCAACACTTTACTGTTTCCCAATAACAGGTACACCAACAATATAAACATTATCATTCAACACTTTACTGTTTCTCAATAACAGGTACACCATCAATATGAACATTATGATTACACTTTACTGTTTCTCAATAACAGGTACACCAACAATATAAACATTATCATTCAACACTTCACTGTTTCTCAATAACAGGTACAGCAACAATATAAACATTATCATTCAACACTTCACTGAGTCGCAGGCTGATTCTCATTAACAGGTACAGCAACAATATAAACATTATCATTCAACACTTCACTGAGTCGCAGGCTGTTTCTCATTAAAAGGTTTAGAAGCAATATAAACATTATTATTCAACACATCACTGAGTCGCAGTTTGTTTCTCAATAACAGGTATGCCAACAAATATAAGCATTATCATTTAACACTTCACTGAGTCGCAGGCTGTTTCACAATAACAGGTATGCCAACAATATAAACATTATCATTCAAAACTTCACTGTTTCTCAATAACAGGTACACCAACATAATAAACATAATCACTCAACACTTCACTGAGTCGCAGGGTGTTTCTCATTAACAGGTATAAAAGCAATATAAACATTATTATTCAACACTTCACTGAATCGCAGGCTGTTTCTCAATAACAGGTATACCAACAATATAAATATTATCATTCAACACTTCACTGTTTCTCAATAACAGGTATACCAACAATATACACATTATCATTCAACACTTCACTGTTTCTCAATAACAGGTATACAAGCAATATAAACATTATCATTCAACACTTTACTGTTTCTCTAAACAGATACACCAACAATATAAAAAATATCATTCACCACTTTACTGTTTCTCAATAACAGGTACACCAACAATATAAACATTATCATTCAACACATCCCTGTTTCTCAATAACAGGTATACAAACAATATAAACATTATCATTCAACACTTTACTTTTTCTCAATAACAGGTACACCAACAATATAAACATTATCATTCAACACTTTACTGTTTCTCAATAACAGGTACTCCAACAATATACACATTATCATTCAACACTTTACTGTTTCTCAATAACAGGTACACCAACAATATAAACATTATCATTCAACAATTTACTGTTACACAATAACAGGTACACCAACAATTTAAACATTACCATTCAACACTTTACTGTTTCTGAATATAGATACACCAACAATATAAACATTATCATTCAAGACTTTACTGTATTTCAATAACAGGTACACCAACAATATAATCATTATTATTCAACACTTCACTGTTTCTCAATAACAGGAATACCAACAATATAAACATTATCATTCAACACTTCACTGTTTCTCAATAACAGGTATGCCAACAATATAAACATTATCATTCAACATTTCACTGTTTCCCAATAACAGCTACACCAACAATATAAACATTATATTTCAACACTTTACTGTTTACCAATAACAGGTACACGAACAATATAAACATCATCATTCAACACTTTACTGTTTCTCAATAACAGGTAAACGAACAATATAAACATTATCTTTCAACACTTTACTGTTTCCCAATAACAGGTACATCAACGATATAAACATCATCATTCAACACTTTACTGTTTCTCAATAACAGGTACACCATCAATATGAAGATTATGTAAAATAAGAACTATAGCTTTCCTGGCGACGTGTTAATTCAAAATCTTCTCGGCCTTCTAGCCAGGTAATAACTTGGCTTGACACCAACGTTTCGAAGAAGTGCATCTTCCTGAAGACGAGGAAGATGCACTTCTTCGAAACGTTGGTGTCAAGCCAAGTTATTACCTGGCTAGAAGCCCGAGAAGATTTTGAATGAAGATTATGATTCAACACTTTACTGTTTCTCAATAACAGGTACAACAGCAATATAAACATTATCATTCAACACTTCACTGTTTCTGAATACAGATACACCAACAATATAAACAATATCATTCAACACTTCACTGTTTCTCAATAACAGGTACACCAACAATAAAAACATTATCATTCAACACTTCACTGAGTCGCAGGCTGTTTCTCATTAACAGATATAGCAGCAATATAAACATTATCAGTCAACACTTCACTGAGTCGCGTGCTGTTTCTCATTATCAGGTATAGCAGCGATATAAACATTATTATTCAACACTTCACTGAGTCGCAGGCTGTTTCTCAATAACAGGTATGCCAACAATATAAACATTATCATTCAACACTTCACTGAGTAGCAGGCTGTTTCTCAATAACAGGTATGCCAACAATATAAACATTATCATTCAACACTTCACTGAGTAGCAGGCTGTTTCTCAACAACAGGTATGCCAACAATATAAATATTGTCATTCAACACTTCACTGTTTCTCAATAACAGGTACACCAACAATATAAATGTTATCATTCAACACTTTACTGTTTCTCAATAACAGGTACACCAACAATATAAACATTATCATTCAACACTTTACTGTTTCTCAATAACAGGTACTCCAACAATATAAACATTATCATTCAAAACTTTACTGTTACACAATAACTGGTACTCCAACAATATAAACGTTATCATTCAACACTTTACTGTTTCTCAATAACAGGTACTCCAACAATATAAACATTATCATTCAACAATTTACTGTTTCTCAATAACAGGTACACCAACAATATAAACATTATCATTCAACACTTTACTGTTACACAATAACAGGTACACCAACAATTTAAACATTATCATTCAACACTTTACTGTTTCTGAATATAGATACACCAACAATATAAACATTATCATTCAAGACTTTACTGTTTTTCAATAACAGGTACACCAACAATATATTCATTATCATTCAACACTTCACTGTTTCTCAATAACAGGAATACCAACAATATAAACATTATCATTCAACACTTCACTGTTTCTCAATAACAGGTATGCCAACAATATAAACATTATCATTCAACACTTCACTGTTTCCCAATAACAGCTCCACCAACAATATAAACATTATCTTTCAACACTTTACTGTTTACCAATAACAGGTACACCAACAATATAAACATCATCATTCAACACTTTACTGTTTCTCAATAACAGGTAAACCAACAATATAAACATTATCTTTCAACACTTTACTGTTTCCTAATAACAGGTACATCAACGATATAAACATCATCATTAAACACTTTACTGTTTCTCAATAACAGGTACACCATCAATATGAAGATTTTGATTCAACACTTTACTGTTTCTCAATAACAGGTACAACAACAATATAAACATTATCATTCAACACTTCACTGTTTCTCAATAACAGGTACAGCAACAATATAAACATTATCATTCAACACTTCACTGAGTCGCAGGCTGATTCTCATTAACAGGTACAGCAACAATATAAACATTATCATTCAACACTTCACTGAGTCGCAGGCTGTTTCTCATTAAAAGGTTTAGAAGCAATATAAACATTATTATTCAACACATCACTGAGTCGCAGTTTGTTTCTCAATAACAGGTATGCCAACAAATATAAGCATTATCATTTAACACTTCACTGAGTCGCAGGCTGTTTCACAATAACAGGTATGCCAACAATATAAACATTATCATTCAAAACTTCACTGTTTCTCAATAACAGGTACACCAACATAATAAACATAATCACTCAACACTTCACTGAGTCGCAGGGTGTTTCTCATTAACAGGTATAAAAGCAATATAAACATTATTATTCAACACTTCACTGAATCGCAGGCTGTTTCTCAATAACAGGTATACCAACAATATAAATATTATCATTCAACACTTCACTGTTTCTCAATAACAGGTATACCAACAATATACACATTATCATTCAACACTTCACTGTTTCTCAATAACAGGTATACAAGCAATATAAACATTATCATTCAACACTTTACTGTTTCTCTAAACAGATACACCAACAATATAAAAAATATCATTCACCACTTTACTGTTTCTCAATAACAGGTACACCAACAATATAAACATTATCATTCAACACATCCCTGTTTCTCAATAACAGGTATACAAACAATATAAACATTATCATTCAACACTTTACTTTTTCTCAATAACAGGTACACCAACAATATAAACATTATCATTCAACACTTTACTGTTTCTCAATAACAGGTACTCCAACAATATACACATTATCATTCAACACTTTACTGTTTCTCAATAACAGGTACACCAACAATATAAACATTATCATTCAACAATTTACTGTTACACAATAACAGGTACACCAACAATTTAAACATTACCATTCAACACTTTACTGTTTCTGAATATAGATACACCAACAATATAAACATTATCATTCAAGACTTTACTGTTTTTCAATAACAGGTACACCAACAATATAATCATTGTTATTCAACACTTCACTGTTTCTCAATAACAGGAATACCAACAATATAAACATTATCATTCAACACTTCACTGTTTCTCAATAACAGGTATGCCAACAATATAAACATTATCATTCAACATTTCACTGTTTCCCAATAACAGCTACACCAACAATATAAACATTATATTTCAACACTTCACTGTTTACCAATAACAGGTACACGAACAATATAAACATCATCATTCAACACTTTACTGTTTCTCAATAACAGGTAAACGAACAATATAAACATTATCTTTCAACACTTTACTGTTTCCCAATAACAGGTACATCAACGATATAAACATCATCATTCAACACTTTACTGTTTCTCAATAACAGGTACACCATCAATATGAAGATTATGTAAAATAAGAACTATAGCTTTCCTGGCGACGTGTTAATTCAAAATCTTCTCGGCCTTCTAGCCAGGTAATAACTTGGCTTGACACCAACGTTTCGAAGAAGTGCATCTTCCTGAAGACGAGGAAGATGCACTTCTTCGAAACGTTGGTGTCAAGCCAAGTTATTACCTGGCTAGAAGCCCGAGAAGATTTTGATTGAAGATTATGATTCAACACTTTACTGTTTCTCAATAACAGGTACAACAGCAATATAAACATTATCATTCAACACTTCACTATTTCTGAATAACAGATACACCAACAATATAAACAATATCATTCAACACTTCACTGTTTCTCAATAACAGGTACACCAACAATAAAAACATTATCATTCAACACTTCACTGAGTCGCAGGCTGTTTCTCATTAACAGATATAGCAGCAATATAAACATTATCAGTCAACACTTCACTGAGTCGCGTGCTGTTTCTCATTATCAGGTATAGCAGCGATATAAACATTATTATTCAACACTTCACTGAGTCGCAGGCTGTTTCTCAATAACAGGTATGCCAACAATATAAACATTATCATTCAACACTTCACTGAGTAGCAGGCTGTTTCTCAATAACAGGTATGCCAACAATATAAACATTATCATTCAACACTTCACTGAGTAGCAGGCTGTTTCTCAACAACAGGTATGCCAACAATATAAATATTGTCATTCAACACTTCACTGTTTCTCAATAACAGGTACACCAACAATATAAATGTTATCATTCAACACTTTACTGTTTCTCAATAACAGGTACACCAACAATATAAACATTATCATTCAACACTTTACTGTTTCTCAATAACAGGTACTCCAACAATATAAACATTATCATTCAAAACTTTACTGTTACACAATAACTGGTACTCCAACAATATAAACGTTATCATTCAACACTTTACTGTTTCTCAATAACAGGTACTCCAACAATATAAACATTATCATTCAACAATTTACTGTTTCTCAATAACAGGTACACCAACAATATAAACATTATCATTCAACACTTTACTGTTACACAATAACAGGTACACCAACAATTTAAACATTATCATTCAACACTTTACTGTTTCTGAATATAGATACACCAACAATATAAACATTATCATTCAAGACTTTACTGTTTTTCAATAACAGGTACACCAACAATATATTCATTATCATTCAACACTTCACTGTTTCTCAATAACAGGAATACCAACAATATAAACATTATCATTCAACACTTCACTGTTTCTCAATAACAGGTATGCCAACAATATAAACATTATCATTCAACACTTCACTGTTTCCCAATAACAGCTCCACCAACAATATAAACATTATCTTTCAACACTTTACTGTTTACCAATAACAGGTACACCAACAATATAAACATCATCATTCAACACTTTACTGTTTCTCAATAACAGGTAAACCAACAATATAAACATTATCTTTCAACACTTTACTGTTTCCTAATAACAGGTACATCAACGATATAAACATCATCATTAAACACTTTACTGTTTCTCAATAACAGGTACACCATCAATATGAAGATTTTGATTCAACACTTTACTGTTTCTCAATAACAGGTACAACAACAATATAAACATTATCATTCAACACTTCACTGTTTCTCAATAACAGGTACAGCAACAATATAAACATTATCATTCAACACTTCACTGAGTCGCAGGCTGATTCTCATTAACAGGTACAGCAACAATATAAACATTATCATTCAACACTTCACTGAGTCGCAGGCTGTTTCTCATTAAAAGGTTTAGAAGCAATATAAACATTATTATTCAACACATCACTGAGTCGCAGTTTGTTTCTCAATAACAGGTATGCCAACAAATATAAGCATTATCATTTAACACTTCACTGAGTCGCAGGCTGTTTCACAATAACAGGTATGCCAACAATATAAACATTATCATTCAAAACTTCACTGTTTCTCAATAACAGGTACACCAACATAATAAACATAATCACTCAACACTTCACTGAGTCGCAGGGTGTTTCTCATTAACAGGTATAAAAGCAATATAAACATTATTATTCAACACTTCACTGAATCGCAGGCTGTTTCTCAATAACAGGTATACCAACAATATAAATATTATCATTCAACACTTCACTGTTTCTCAATAACAGGTATACCAACAATATACACATTATCATTCAACACTTCACTGTTTCTCAATAACAGGTATACAAGCAATATAAACATTATCATTCAACACTTTACTGTTTCTCTAAACAGATACACCAACAATATAAAAAATATCATTCACCACTTTACTGTTTCTCAATAACAGGTACACCAACAATATAAACATTATCATTCAACACATCCCTGTTTCTCAATAACAGGTATACAAACAATATAAACATTATCATTCAACACTTTACTTTTTCTCAATAACAGGTACACCAACAATATAAACATTATCATTCAACACTTTACTGTTTCTCAATAACAGGTACTCCAACAATATACACATTATCATTCAACACTTTACTGTTTCTCAATAACAGGTACACCAACAATATAAACATTATCATTCAACAATTTACTGTTACACAATAACAGGTACACCAACAATTTAAACATTACCATTCAACACTTTACTGTTTCTGAATATAGATACACCAACAATATAAACATTATCATTCAAGACTTTACTGTTTTTCAATAACAGGTACACCAACAATATAATCATTGTTATTCAACACTTCACTGTTTCTCAATAACAGGAATACCAACAATATAAACATTATCATTCAACACTTCACTGTTTCTCAATAACAGGTATGCCAACAATATAAACATTATCATTCAACATTTCACTGTTTCCCAATAACAGCTACACCAACAATATAAACATTATATTTCAACACTTCACTGTTTACCAATAACAGGTACACGAACAATATAAACATCATCATTCAACACTTTACTGTTTCTCAATAACAGGTAAACGAACAATATAAACATTATCTTTCAACACTTTACTGTTTCCCAATAACAGGTACATCAACGATATAAACATCATCATTCAACACTTTACTGTTTCTCAATAACAGGTACACCATCAATATGAAGATTATGTAAAATAAGAACTATAGCTTTCCTGGCGACGTGTTAATTCAAAATCTTCTCGGCCTTCTAGCCAGGTAATAACTTGGCTTGACACCAACGTTTCGAAGAAGTGCATCTTCCTGAAGACGAGGAAGATGCACTTCTTCGAAACGTTGGTGTCAAGCCAAGTTATTACCTGGCTAGAAGCCCGAGAAGATTTTGATTGAAGATTATGATTCAACACTTTACTGTTTCTCAATAACAGGTACAACAGCAATATAAACATTATCATTCAACACTTCACTATTTCTGAATAACAGATACACCAACAATATAAACAATATCATTCAACACTTCACTGTTTCTCAATAACAGGTACACCAACAATAAAAACATTATCATTCAACACTTCACTGAGTCGCAGGCTGTTTCTCATTAACAGATATAGCAGCAATATAAACATTATCAGTCAACACTTCACTGAGTCGCGTGCTGTTTCTCATTATCAGGTATAGCAGCGATATAAACATTATTATTCAACACTTCACTGAGTCGCAGGCTGTTTCTCAATAACAGGTATGCCAACAATATAAACATTATCATTCAACACTTCACTGAGTAGCAGGCTGTTTCTCAACAACAGGTATGCCAACAATATAAATATTGTCATTCAACACTTCACTGTTTCTCAATAACAGGTACACCAACAATATAAATGTTATCATTCAACACTTTACTGTTTCTCAATAACAGGTACACCAACAATATAAACATTATCATTCAACACTTTACTGTTTCTCAATAACAGGTACTCCAACAATATAAACATTATCATTCAAAACTTTACTGTTACACAATAACTGGTACTCCAACAATATAAACGTTATCATTCAACACTTTACTGTTTCTCAATAACAGGTACTCCAACAATATAAACATTATCATTCAACAATTTACTGTTTCTCAATAACAGGTACACCAACAATATAAACATTATCATTCAACACTTTACTGTTACACAATAACAGGTACACCAACAATTTAAACATTATCATTCAACACTTTACTGTTTCTGAATATAGATACACCAACAATATAAACATTATCATTCAAGACTTTACTGTTTTTCAATAACAGGTACACCAACAATATATTCATTATCATTCAACACTTCACTGTTTCTCAATAACAGGACTACCAACAATATAAACATTATCATTCAACACTTCACTGTTTCTCAATAACAGGTATGCCAACAATATAAACATTATCATTCAACACTTCACTGTTTCCCAATAACAGCTCCACCAACAATATAAACATTATCTTTCAACACTTTACTGTTTACCAATAACAGGTACACCAACAATATAAACATCATCATTCAACACTTTACTGTTTCTCAATAACAGGTAAACCAACAATATAAACATTATCTTTCAACACTTTACTGTTTCCTAATAACAGGTACATCAACGATATAAACATCATCATTAAACACTTTACTGTTTCTCAATAACAGGTACACCATCAATATGAAGATTTTGATTAAACACTTTACTGTTTCTCAATAACAGGTACAACAACAATAAAAACATTATCATTCAACACTTCACTATTTCTGAATAACAAGTACACCAACAATATAAACAATATCATTCAACACTTCACTGTTTCTCAATCACAGGTACACAAACAATAAAAACATTATCATTCAACACTTCACTGAGTCGCAGGCTGTTTCTCATTAACAGATATAGCAGCAATATAAACATTATCAGTCAACACTTCACTGAGTCGCGTGCTGTTTCTCATTATCAGGTATAGCAGCAATATAAACATTATTATTCAACACTTCACTGAGTCGCAGGCTGTTTCTCAATAACAGGTATGCCAACAATATAAACATTATCATTCAACACTTCACTGAGTAGCAGGCTGTTTCTCAACAACAGGTATGCCAACAATATAAATATTGTCATTCAACACTTCACTGTTTCTCAATAACAGGTACACCAACAATATAAACATTATTACTCAACACTTCACTGAGTCGCAGGGTGTTTCTCATTGACAGGTATAGCAGCAATATAAAATTTTTATTATTCAACACTTCACTGAGTCGCAGGCTGTTTCTCAATAACAGGTATACCAAAAATATAAACATTATCATTCAACACTTTACTGTTTCTCAATAACAGGTATACCAACAATATACACATTATCATTCAACACTTCACTGTTTCTCAATAACAGGTATACAAACAATATAAACATTAGCATTCAGCACTTTACTGTTTTTCTAAACAGGTACACCAACAATATGAACATTATCATTCACTACTTTACTGTTTCTCAATAACAGGTACACCAACAATATAAACATTATCATTCAACACTTCCCTGTTTCTCACTAACAGGTATGGCAACAATATAAACATTATCATTCAACACTTTACTGTTTCTCAGTAACAGGTACACCAACAATTAAAACATTATCATTCAACACTTTACTGTTTCTCTATAACAGGTACACCAACATATTTAAACATTATCAGTCAACACTTTACTGTTTTTCAATATAGGTACACCAACAATATAAACATTATCATTCAACACTTTACTGCTTCTCAATATAGGTACACCAACAATATAAAAATTATCATTCAACACTTTACTGTTTCTCAATATAGGTACACTAACAATATAAATATTATCATTCAACACTTTACTGTTTCTCAATAACAGGTACACCAACAAAATAAAAATTATCAGTCAACACTTCACTGTTTCTCAAATACAGGTACACCAACAATATAATCATTAGCATTCAACATTTACTGTTTCTCAATAACAGGTACACCAACAATATAAACATTATCATCCAACACTTTACTGTTTCTCAATATAGGTACACCGACAATATAAACATTATCATTCAACACTTTACTGTTTTACAATAACAGGTACACCAACAATATAAACATTATAATTCAACATTTACTGTTTCTCAATAACAGGTATACCAGCAATATAAACATTATCATTCAGCACTTCACTGTTTCTCAATAACAGGTATACCAACAATATAAACATTATCATTCAACACTTTACTGATTCTCAATAACAGGTACACCAACAATATAAACATTATCGTTCAACACTTCACTGTTTCTCAATAACAGGTACACCAACAATATAAACATTATCATTAAACACTTCACAGTTTCTCAATAACAGGTACACCAACAATATAATCATTATCATTCAATATTTACTGTTTCTCAATAACAGGTACACCAACAATATAAGCATTATAATTCAACATTTACTGTTTCTCAATAACAGGTACACCAACAATATAAGCATTATCATTCAACTTTTACTGTTTCTCAATAACAGGTATACCAACAATATAAGCATTATCATTCAACTTTTACTGTTTCTCCATAACAGGTATACCAACAATATACACATTATCACTCAACACTCTACTGTTTCTCAATAACAGGTATACCAACAATATACACATTATCATTCAACACTTCACTGTTTCTCAATAACAGTTAAACCAACAAGATAAGCGTTATCAATCAACACTTTACTGTTTCTCTAAACAGGTACACCAACAATATGTACATTATCATTCACCACTTTACTGTTACTCAATAACAGGTACACCAACAATATATACATTATCATTCAACACTTCCCGGTTTTTTTAATAACAGGTATACCAACAATATACACATTATAATTCAACACTTTACTGTATATCAATAACAGGTACCCCAACAATATGAACATTATCATTCAACACTTCACTGTTTCTCAATAACAGGTATACCAATAAAATAAACATTATCATTCAACACTTCACTGAGTCGCAGGTTGTTTCTCAATAACAGGTATACCAACAATATAAACATTATCGTTCAACATTTTACTGTTTATCAATAACAGGTACTCCAACAATATAAACATTATCATTCAACACTTTACTGTTTCTCAATATAGGTACACCAACAATATAAACATTATCATTCAACATTTTACTGTTTCTCAATAACAGGTACACCAACAATATAAACATTATCATTCAACACTTCACTGTTTCTCATATACAGGTACACCAACAATATAATGCTTATCATTCAACATTTACTGTTTCTCAATAACAGGTACACCAACAATATAAACATTATCATTCAACACTTTACTGTTTCTCAATATAGGTACACCAACAATATAAACATTATCATTCAACACTTTACTGCTTCTCAATAACAGGTACACCAACAATATAAACATTATCATTCAACACTTTACTGTTTCTCAATAACAGGTATACCAACAATATAAGCATTATCATTCAACTTTTACTGTTTCTCAATAACAGGTATACCAACATTATAAACATTATCATTCAACAGTTTACTGTTTCTGAATAACAGGTACACCCACAATATAATCATTAACATTCAACATTTACTGTTTTTCAATAACAGGTACACCAACAATATAAGCATTATCATTCAACATTTACTGTTTCTCAATAACAGGTACACCAACAATATTAGCATTATCATTCAACTTTTACTGTTTCTCAATAACAGGTACACCAACAATATAATCTTTATCATTCAACACTTCACTTTTTCTTAATAACAGTTACACCAACAATATACACATTATCATTCAACATTTTACTGTTTCTCAATAACAGGTATACCAACAATATACACATTATCATTCAACACTTCACTGTTTCTCAATAACAGGTATACCAACAATATACACATTATCATACAACACTTTACTGTTTCTCAATAACAGGTACACCATCAATATGAAGATTATGATTCAACACTTCACTATTTCTCAATAACAGGTACACCAACAATATAAACAATATCATTCAACACTTCACTGTTTCTCAATAACAGGTACACCAACAATATAAACATTATCATTCAACACTTCACTGAGTCGCAGGCTGTTTCTCATTAACAGGTATAGCAGCAATATAAACATTATTATTCAACACTTCACTGAGTTGAAGGCTGTTTCTCAAAAACAGGTATGCCAACAATATAAACATTATCATTCAACACTTCACTGAGTAGCAGGCTGTTTCTCAATAACAGGTATGCCAACAATATAAACATTGTCATTCAACACTTAACTGTTTCTCAATAATGGATGCACCAACAATATAAACATTATTACTCAACACTTCACTGAGCCGCAGGGTGATTCTCATTGACAGGTATAGCAGCAATATAAAATTTTTATTATTCAACACTTCACTGAGTCGCAGGCTGTTTCTCAATAACAGGTATACCAACAATATAAACAATATCATTCAACACTTTACTGTTTCTCAATAACAGGTATACCAACAATATACACATTATCATTCAACACTTCACTGTTTCTCAATAACAGGTATACCAACAATATAAACAATATCATTCAACACTTTACTGTTTCTCAATAACAGGTACACCAACAATATAATCATTATCATTCAACACTTCACTGTTTCTCAATAACAGGTACACCAACAATATACACATTATCATTCAACACTTTACTGTTTCTCAATAACCGGTACAACAACAATATAAACATTATCATTCAACACTTCACTATTTCTGAATAACAGGTACACCAACAATATAAACAATATCATTCAACACTTCACTGTTTCTCAATAACAGGTACACCAACAATAAAAACATTATCATTCAACACTTCACTGAGTCGCAGGCTGTTTCTCATTAACAGATATAGCAGCAATATAAACATTATCAGTCAACACTTCACTGAGTCGCGTGCTGTTTCTCATTATCAGGTATAGCAGCAATATAAACATTATTATTCAACACTTCACTGAGTCGCAGGCTGTTTCTCAATAATAGGTATGCCAACAATATAAACATTATCATTCAACACTTCACTGATTAGCAGGCTGTTTCTCAACAACAGGTATGCCAACAATATAAATATTGTCTTTCAACACTTCACTGTTTCTCAATAACAGGTACACCAACAATATAAACATTATCATTCAACACTTTACTGTTTCTCAATAACAGGTACTCCAACAATATAAACATTATCATTCAACACTTTACTGTTTCTCAATAACAGGTACACCAACAATATAAACATTATCATTCAACACTTTACTGTTACACAATAACAGGTACACCAACAATTTAAACATTATCATTCAACACTTTACTGTTTCTGAATATAGATACACCAACAATATAAACATTATCATTCAAGACTTTACTGTTTTTCAATAACAGGTACACCAACAATATAATCATTATCATTCAACACTTCACTGTTTCTCAATAACAGGTATACCAACAATATAAACATTATCATTCAACACTTCACTGTTTCTCAATAACAGGTATGCCAACAATATAAACATTATCATTCAACACTTCACTGTTTCCCAATAACAACTACACCAACAATATAAACATTATCTTTCAACACTTTACTGTTTACCAATAACAGGTACACCAACAATATAAACATCATCATTCAACACTTTACTGTTTCTCAATAACATGTAAACCAACAATATAAACATTATCTTTCAACACTTTACTGTTTCCTAATAACAGGTACATCAACGATATAAACATCATCATTCAACACTTTACTGTTTCTCAATAACAGGTACACCATCAATATGAAGATTATGATTCAACACTTTACTGTTTCTCAATAACAGGTACAACAACAAAATAAACATTATCATTCAACACTTCACTATTTCTGAATAACAGGTACACCAACAATATAAACAATATCATTCAACACTTCACTGTTTACCAATAACAGGTACACCAACAATATAAACATCATCATTCAACACTTTACTGTTTCTCAATAACATGTAAACCAACAATAAAAACATTATTTTTCAACACTTCACTGAGTCGCAGGCAGTTTCTCATTAACAGATATAGCAGCAATATAAACATTATCAGTCAACACTTCACTGAGTCGCGTGCTGTTTCTCATTATCAGGTATAGCAGCAATATAAACATTATTATTCAACACTTCACTGAGTCGCAGGCTGTTTCTCAATAACAGGTATGCCAACAATATAAACATTATCATTCAACACCTCACTGAGTAGCAGGCTGTTTCTCAACAACAGGTATGCCAACAATATAAATATTGTCATTCAACACTTCACTGTTTCTCAATAACAGGTACACCAACAATATAAACATTATTTCTCAACACCTCACTGGGTCGCAGGGTGTTTCTCATTAACAGGTATAGCAGCAATATAAAATTTTTATTATTCAACACTTCACTGAGTCGCAGGCTGTTTCTCAATAACAGGTATACCAACAATATAAACATTATCATTCAACACTTTACTGTTTCTCAATAACAGGTATACCAACAATATACACATTATCATTCAACACTTCACTGTTTCTCAATAACAGGTATACAAACAATATAAACATTAGCATTCAGCACTTTACTGTTTTTCTAAACAGGTACACCAACAATATGAACATTATCATTCACTACTTTACTGTTTCTCAATAACAGGTACACCAACAATATAAACATTATCATTCAACACTTCCCTGTTTCTCAATAACAGCTATGCCAACAATATAAACATTATCATTCAACACTTTACTGTTTCTCAATAACAGGTACACCAACAGTAAAAACATTATCATTCAACACTTTACTGTTTCTCAATAACAGGTACACCAACAATATAAACATTATCATTCAACACTTTACTGTTACTCAATAACAGGTTCACCAACAATTTAAACATTATCAGTCAACACTTTACTGTTTTTCAATATAGGTACACCTACAATATAAACATTATCATTCAACACTTTACTGCTTCTCAATATAGGTACACCAACAATATAAAAATTATCATTCAACACTTTACTGTTTCTCAATATAGGTACACTAACAATATAAATATTCTCATTCAACACTTTACAGTTTCTCAATAACAGGTACACAAACAAAATAAAAAGTATCATTCAACACTTCACTGTTTCTCAAATACAGGTACACCAACAATATAATCATTATCGTTCAACATTTACTGTTTCTCAATAACAGGTACACCAACAATATAAACATTATCATTCAACACTTTACTGTTTCTCAATATAGGTACACCAACAATATAAACATTATCATTCAACACTTTACTGTTTTACAATAACAGGTACACCAACAATATAAACATTATAATTCAACATTTACTGTTTCTCAATAACAGGTATACCAGCAATATAAACATTATCATTGAGCACTTCACTGTTTCTCAATAACAGGTACACCAACAATATAAACATTATCGTTCAACACTTCACTGTTTCTCAATAACAGGTACACCAACAATATAAACATTATCATTCAACACTTCACTGTTTCTCAATAACAGGTACACCAACAATATAATCATTATCATTCAACATTTACTGTTTCTCAATAACAGGTACACCAACAATATAAACATTATCATTCAACACTCTACTGTTTCTCAATAACAGGTGCACCAACAATATAAACATTATCATTAAACACTTTACTGTTTCTCTATTATCGGTGCACCAACAATATAAACATTATCATTCAACACTTTACTGTTTCTCAATAACAGAGACCCCTACAATATAAACATTATTATACAACACTTCACTGAGTCGCAGGATGTTTCTAAAATAGACGGTATACCAAGAATATAAACATTATCATTCAACACTTCACTGAGTCGCAGGCTGTTTCTGAATAACAGGTATACCAACAATATAATCATTATCATTCAACACCATACTGCATCTCAATAACAGGTACACCAACAATGTAAACATTATCATTCAACACCTTACTGCTTCTCAATAACAGGTACACCAACAATATAAACATTATCATTCAACACCTTACTGTTTATCAATAACAGGTACACCAACGATATAAACATTATCATTCAACACCTTACTGTTAATCAATAACAGGTACACCAACAATATAAACATTAACATTCAACACCTTACTTTTTCTCAATAACAGGTACAGCAATAATATAAACATCATCTTTCACCACTTTACTGTTTCCCAATAACAGGTACACCAGCAATATAAAAATTATCTTTCAACACTTTACTGTTTCCCAATAACAGGTACACCAACAATATAAACATTATCACTCAACACTTTACTGTTTCCCAATAACAGGTACACCAACAATATAAACATTATCGTTCAACATTTTACTGTTTCCCAATAACAGGTGCACCAAAAATATAACATTATCACTCAACACTTTACAATTTCCCAATAACAGGTACACCAACAATATAAACATTATCATTCAACACTTTACTGTTACTCAATAACAGGTACACCAACAATATAAACATCATCATTCAAATTTTTACTGTTTCTAAATAGCAGGTACACCAACAATATAAACATTATCATTCAACCTTTTACTGTTACTCAATAACAGGTACACCAACAATATAAACATCATCATTCACCACTTTACTGTTTCTCAATAACAGGTACACCAACAATATAAAAATTATCATTCAACACTTTACTGTCTCCCAATAACAGGTACACCAACAATATAAACATTATCATTCAACACTTTACTGTTTCTCAATAACAGGTACACCATCAATATGAACATTATGATTACACTTTACTGTTTCTCAATAACAGGTACACCAACAATATAAACATTATCATTCAACACTTCACTGTTTCTCAATAACAGGTACAGCAACAATATAAACATTATCATTCAACACTTCACTGAGTCGCAGGCTGATTCTCATTAACAGGTACAGCAACAATATAAACATTATCATTCAACACTTCACTGAGTCGCAGGCTCTTTCTCATTAAAAGGTATAGAAGCAATATAAACATTATTATTCAACACATCACTGAGTCGCAGTTTGTTTCTCAATAACAGGTATGCGAACAAATATAAGCATTATCATTTAACACTTCACTGAGTCGCAGGCTGTTTCACAATAACAGGTATGCCAACAATATAAACATTATCATTCAAAACTTCACTGTTTCTCAATAACAGGTACACCAACATAATAAACATAATCACTCAACACTTCACTGAGTCGCAGGGTGTTTCTCATTAACAGGTATAAAAGCAATATAAACATTATTATTCAACACTTCACTGAATCGCAGGCTGTTTCTCAATAACAGCTATGCCAACAATATAAACATTATCATTCAACACTTTACTGTTTCTCAATAACAGGTACACCAACAATAAAAACATTATCATTCAACACTTTACTGTTTCTCAATAACAGGTACACCAACAATATAAACATTATCATTCAACACTTTACTGTTACCCAATAACAGGTTCACCAACAATTTAAACATTATCAGTCAACACTTTACTGTTTTTCAATATAGGTACACCTACAATATAAACATTATCATTCAACACTTTATTGCTTCTCAATATAGGTACACCAACAATATAAAAATTATCATTCAACACTTTACTGTTTCTCAATATAGGTACACTAACAATATAAATATTCTCATTCAACACTTTACTGTTTCTCAATAACAGGTACACAAACAAAATAAAAAGTATCATTCAACACTTCACTGTTTCTCAAATACAGGTACACCAACAATATAATCATTATCATTCAACATTTACTGTTTCTCAATAACAGGTACACCAACAATATAAACATTATCATTCAACACTTTACTGTTTCTCAATATAGGTACACCAACAATATAAACATTATCATTCAACACTTTACTGTTTTACAATAACAGGTACACCAACAATATAAACATTATAATTCAACATTTACTGTTTCTCAATAACAGGTATACCAGCAATATAAACATTATCATTCAGCACTTCACTGTTTCTCAATAACAGGTATACCAACAATATAAACATTATCATTCAACACTTTACTGTTTCTCAATAACAGGTACACCAACAATATAAACATTATCGTTCAACACTTCACTGTTTCTCAATAACAGGTACACCAACAATATAAACATTATCATTCAACACTTCACTGTTTCTCAATAACAGGTACACCAACAATATAATCATTATCATTCAACATTTACTGTTTCTCAATAACAGGTACACCAACAATATAAACATTATCATTCAACACTCTACTGTTTCTCAATAACAGGTGCACCAACAATATAAACATTATCATTAAACACTTTACTGTTTCTCTATTATGGGTGCACCAACAATATAAACATTATCATTCAACACTTTACTGTTTCTCAATAACAGAGAACCCTACAATATAAACATTATTATACAACACTTCACTGAGTCGCAGGATGTTTCTAAAATAGACGGTATACCAAGAATATAAACATTATCATTCAACACTTCACTGAGTCGCAGGCTGTTTCTGAATAACAGGTATACCAACAATATAATCATTATCATTCAACACCATACTGCATCTCAATAACAGGTACACCAACAATATAAACATTATCCTTCAACACCTTACTGCTTCTCAATAACAGGTACACCAACAATATAAACATTATCATTCACCACCTTACTGTTTATCAATAACAGGTACACCAACGATATAAACATTATCATTCAACACCTTACTGTTAATCAATAACAGGTACACCAACAATATAAACATTAACATTCAACACCTTACTTTTTCTCAATAACAGGTACAGCAATAATATAAACATCATCTTTCACCACTTTACTGTTTCCCAATAACAGGTACACCAGCAATATAAAAATTATCTTTCAACACTTTACTGTTTCCCAATAACAGGTACACCAACAATATAAGGATTATCTTTCAACACTTTACTGTTTCCCAATAACAGGTACACCAACAATATAAACATTATCACTCAACACTTTACTGTTTCCCAATAACAGGTACACCAACAATATAAACATTATCGTTCAACATTTTACTGTTTCCCAATAACAGGTGCACCAAAAATATAACATTATCACTCAACACTTTACAATTTCCCAATAACAGGTACACCAACAATATAAACATTATCATTCAACACTTTACTGTTACTCAATAACAGGTACACCAACAATATAAACATCATCATTCAAATTTTTACTGTTTCTAAATAGCAGGTACACCAACAATATAAACATTATCATTCAACTTTTACTGTTACTCAATAACAGGTACACCAACAATATAAACATCATCATTCACCACTTTACTGTTTCTCAATAACAGGTACACCAACAATATAAACATTATCATTCAACACTTTACTGTTTCCCAATAACAGGTACACCAACAATATAAACATTATCATTCAACACTTTACTGTTTCTCAATAACAGGTACACCATCAATATGAACATTATGATTACACTTTACTGTTTCTCAATAACAGGTACACCAACAATATAAACATTATCATTCAACACTTCACTGTTTCTCAATAACAGGTACAGCAACAATATAAACATTATCATTCAACACTTCACTGAGTCGCAGGCTGATTCTCATTAACAGGTACAGCAACAATATAAACATTATCATTCAACACTTCACTGAGTCGCAGGCTGTTTCTCATTAAAAGGTTTAGAAGCAATATAAACATTATTATTCAACACATCACTGAGTCGCAGTTTGTTTCTCAATAACAGGTATGCCAACAAATATAAGCATTATCATTTAACACTTCACTGAGTCGCAGGCTGTTTCACAATAACAGGTATGCCAACAATATAAACATTATCATTCAAAACTTCACTGTTTCTCAATAACAGGTACACCAACATAATAAACATAATCACTCAACACTTCACTGAGTCGCAGGGTGTTTCTCATTAACAGGTATAAAAGCAATATAAACATTATTATTCAACACTTCACTGAATCGCAGGCTGTTTCTCAATAACAGGTATACCAACAATATAAATAATATCATTCAACACTTCACTGTTTCTCAATAACAGGTATACCAACAATATACACATTATCATTCAACACTTCACTGTTTCTCAATAACAGGTATACAAGCAATATAAACATTATCATTCAACACTTTACTGTTTCTCTAAACAGATACACCAACAATATAAAAAATATCATTCACCACTTTAATGTTTCTCAATAACAGGTACACCAACAATATAAACATTATCATTCAACACATCCCTGTTTCTCAATAACAGGTATACAAACAATTTAAACATTATCATTCAACACTTTACTTTTTCTCAATAACAGGTACACCAACAATATAAACATTATCATTCAACACTTTACTGTTTCTCAATAACAGGTACTCCAACAATATACACATTATCATTCAACACTTTACTGTTTCTCAATAACAGGTACACCAACAATATAAACATTATCATTCAACAATTTACTGTTACACAATAACAGGTACACCAACAATTTAAACATTACCATTCAACACTTTACTGTTTCTGAATATAGATACACCAACAATATAAACATTATCATTCAAGACTTTACTGTTTTTCAATAACAGGTACACCAACAATATAATCATTGTTATTCAACACTTCACTGTGTCTCAATAACAGGAATACCAACAATATAAACATTATCATTCAACACTTCACTGTTTCTCAATAACAGGTATGCCAACAATATAAACATTATCATTCAACATTTCACTGTTTCCCAATAACAGCTACACCAACAATATAAACATTATATTTCAACACTTTACTGTTTACCAATAACAGGTACACGAACAATATAAACATCATCATTCAACACTTTACTGTTTCTCAATAACAGGTAAACCAACAATATAAACATTATCTTTCAACACTTCACTGTTTCTCAATAACAGGTACACCAACAATATAAACATTATCATTCAACACTTCACTGTTTCTCAATAACAGGTACACCAACAATATAATCATTATCATTCAACATTTACTGTTTCTCAATAACAGGTACACCAACAATATAAACATTATCATTCAACACTCTACTGTTTCTCAATAACAGGTGCACCAACAATATAAACATTATCATTAAACACTTTACTGTTTCTCTATTATGGGTGCAGCAACAATATAAACATTATCATTCAACACTTTACTGTTTCTCAATAACAGAGACCCCTACAATATAAACATTATTATACAACACTTCACTGAGTCGCAGGATGTTTCTAAAATAGACGGTATACCAAGAATATAAACATTATCATTCAACACTTCACTGAGTCGCAGGCTGTTTCTGAATAACAGGTATACCAACAATATAATCATTATCATTCAACACCATACTGCATCTCAATAACAGGTACACCAACAATATAAACATTATCATTCAACACCTTACTGCTTCTCAATAACAGGTACACCAACAATATAAACATTATCATTCAACACCTTACTGTTTATCAATAACAGGTACACCAACGATATAAACATTATCATTCAACACCTTACTGTTAATCAATAACAGGTACACCAACAATATAAACATTAACATTCAACACCTTACTTTTTCTCAATAACAGGTACAGCAATAATATAAACATCATCTTTCACCACTTTACTGTTTCCCAATAACAGGTACACCAGCAATATAAAAATTATCTTTCAACACTTTACTGTTTCCCAATAACAGGTACACCAACAATATAAGGATTATCTTTCAACACTTTACTGTTTCCCAATAACAGGTACACCAACAATATAAACATTATCACTCAACACTTTACTGTTTCCCAATAACAGGTACACCAACAATATAAACATTATCGTTCAACATCTTACTGTTTCCCAATAACAGGTGCACCAAAAATATAACATTATCACTCAACACTTTACAATTTCCCAATAACAGGTACACCAACAATATAAACATTATCATTCAACACTTTACTGTTACTCAATAACAGGTACACCAACAATATAAACATCATCATTCAAATTTTTACTGTTTCTAAATAGCAGGTACACCAACAATATAAACATTATCATTCAACCTTTTACTGTTACTCAATAACAGGTACACCAACAATATAAACATCATCATTCACCACTTTACTGTTTCTCAATAACAGGTACACCAACAGTATAAACATTATCATTCAACACTTTACTGTTTCCCAATAACAGGTACACCAACAATATAAACATTATCATTCAACACTTTACTGTTTCTCAATAACAGGTACACCATCAATATGAACATTATGATTACACTTTACTGTTTCTCAATAACAGGTACACCAACAATATAAACATTATCATTCTACACTTCACTGTTTCTCAATAACAGGTACAGCAACAATATAAACATTATCATTCAACACTTCACTGAGTCGCAGGCTGATTCTCATTAACAGGTGCAGCAACAATATAAACATTATCATTCAACACTTCACTGAGTCGCAGGCTGTTTCTCATTAAAAGGTTTAGAAGCAATATAAACATTATTATTCAACACATCACTGAGTCGCAGTTTGTTTCTCAATAACAGGTATGCCAACAAATATAAGCATTATCATTTAACACTTCACTGAGTCGCAGGCTGTTTCACAATAACAGGTATGCCAACAATATAAACATTATCATTCAAAACTTCACTGTTTCTCAATAACAGGTACACCAACATAATAAACATAATCACTCAACACATCACTGAGTCGCAGGACGTTTCTCATTAACAGGTATAAAAGCAATATAAACATTATTATTCAACACTTCACTGAATCGCAGGCTGTTTCTCAATAACAGCTATGCCAACAATATAAACATTATCATTCAACACTTTACTGTTTCTCAATAACAGGTACACCAACAATAAAAACATTATCATTCAACACCCTACTGTTTCTCAATAACAGGTACACCAACAATATAAACATTATCATTCAACACTTTACTGTTACTCAATAACAGGTTCACCAACAATTTAAACATTATCAGTCAACACTTTACTGTTTTTCAATATAGGTACACCTACAATATAAACATTATCATTCAACACTTTACTGCTTCTCAATATAGGTACACCAACAATATAAAAATTATCAATCAACACTTTACTGTTTCTCAATATAGGTACACTAACAATATAAATATTCTCATTCAACACTTTACTGTTTCTCAATAACAGGTACACAAACAAAATAAAAAGTATCATTCAACACTTCACTGTTTCTCAAATACAGGTACACCAACAATATAATCATTATCATTCAACATTTACTGTTTCTCAATAACAGGTACACCAACAATATAAACATTATCATTCAACACTTTACTGTTTCTCAATATAGGTACACCAACAATATAAACATTATCATTCAACACTTTACTGTTTTACAATAAAAGGTACACCAACAATATAAAAATTATAATTCAACATTTACTGTTTCTCAATAACAGGTATACCAGCAATATAAACATTATCATTCAGCACTTCACTGTTTCTCAATAACAGGTATACCAACAATATAAACATTATCATTCAACACTTTACTGTTTCTCAATAACAGGTACACCAACAATATAAACATTATCGTTCAACACTTCACTGTTTCTCAATAACAGGTACACCAACAATATAAACATTATCATTCAACACTTCACTGTTTCTCAATAACAGGTCACCAACAATATAATCATTATCATTCAACATTTACTGTTTCTCAATAACAGGTACACCAACAATATAAACATTATCATTCAACACTCTACTGTTTCTCAATAACAGGTGCACCAACAATATAAACATTATCATTAAACACTTTACTGTTTCTCTATTATGGGTGCACCAACAATATAAACATTATCATTCAACACTTTACTGTTTCTCAATAACAGAGAACCCTACAATATAAACATTATTATACAACACTTCACTGAGTCGCAGGATGTTTCTAAAATAGACGGTATACCAAGAATATAAACATTATCATTCAACACTTCACTGAGTCGCAGGCTGTTTCTGAATAACAGGTATACCAACAATATAATCATTATCATTCAACACCATACTGCATCTCAATAACAGGTACACCAACAATATAAACATTATCATTCAACACCTTACTGCTTCTCAATAACAGGTACACCAACAATATAAACATTATCATTCACCACCTTACTGTTTATCAATAACAGGTACACCAACGATATAAACATTATCATTCAACACCTTACTGTTAATCAATAACAGGTACACCAACATTATAAACATTATCATTCAACACCTTACTTTTTCTCAATAACAGGTACAGCAATAATATAAACATCATCTTTCACCACTTTACTGTTTCCCAATAACAGGTACACCAGCAATATAAAAATTATCTTTCAACACTTTACTGTTTCCCAATAACAGGTACACCAACAATATAAGGATTATCTTTCAACACTTTACTGTTTCCCAATAACAGGTACACCAACAATATAAACATTATCACTCAACACTTTACTGTTTCCCAATAACAGGTACACCAACAATATAAACATTATCGTTCAACATTTTACTGTTTCCCAATAACAGGTGCACCAAAAATATAACATTATCACTCAACACTTTACAATTTCCCAATAACAGGTACACCAACAATATAAACATTATCATTCAACACTTTACTGTTACTCAATAACAGGTACACCAACAATATAAACATCATCATTCAAATTTTTACTGTTTCTAAATAGCAGGTACACCAACAATATAAACATTATCATTCAACTTTTACTGTTACTCAATAACAGGTACACCAACAATATAAACATCATCATTCACCACTTTACTGTTTCTCAATAACAGGTACACCAACAATATAAACATTATCATTCAACACTTTACTGTTTCCCAATAACAGGTACACCAACAATATAAACATTATCATTCAACACTTTACTGTTTCTCAATAACAGGTACACCATCAATATGAACATTATGATTACACTTTACTGTTTCTCAATAACAGGTACACCAACAATATAAACATTATCATTCAACACTTCACTGTTTCTCAATAACAGGTACAGCAACAATATAAACATTATCATTCAACACTTCACTGAGTCGCAGGCTGATTCTCATTAACAGGTACAGCAACAATATAAACATTATCATTCAACACTTCACTGAGTCGCAGGCTGTTTCTCATTAAAAGGTTTAGAAGCAATATAAACATTATTATTCAACACATCACTGAGTCGCAGTTTGTTTCTCAATAACAGGTATGCCAACAAATATAAGCATTATCATTTAACACTTCACTGAGTCGCAGGCTGTTTCACAATAACAGGTATGCCAACAATATAAACATTATCATTCAAAACTTCACTGTTTCTCAATAACAGGTACACCAACATAATAAACATAATCACTCAACACTTCACTGAGTCGCAGGGTGTTTCTCATTAACAGGTATAAAAGCAATATAAACATTATTATTCAACACTTCACTGAATCGCTGGCTGTTTCTCAATAACAGGTATACCAACAATATAAATATTATCATTCAACACTTCACTGTTTCTCAATAACAGGTATACCAACAATATACACATTATCATTCAACACTTCACTGTTTCTCAATAACAGGTATACAAGCAATATAAACATTATCATTCAACACTTTACTGTTTCTCTAAACAGATACACCAACAATATAAAAAATATCATTCACCACTTTAATGTTTCTCAATAACAGGTACACCAACAATATAAACATTATCATTCAACACATCCCTGTTTCTCAATAACAGGTATACAAACAATATAAACATTATCATTTAACACTTTACTTTTTCTCAATAACAGGTACACCAACAATATAAACATTATCATTCAACACTTTACTGTTTCTCAATAACAGGTACTCCAACAATATACACATTATCATTCAACACTTTACTGTTTCTCAATAACAGGTAGACCAACAATATAAACATTATCATTCAACAATTTACTGTTACACAATATCAGGTACACCAACAATTTAAACATTACCATTCAACACTTTACTGTTTCTGAATATAGATACACCAACAATATAAACATTATCATTCAAGACTTTACTGTTTTTCAATAACAGGTACACCAACAATATAATCATTATTATTCAACACTTCACTGTTTCTCAATAACAGGAATACCAACAATATAAACATTATCATTCAACACTTCACTGTTTCTCAATAACAGGTATGCCAACAATATAAACATTATCATTCAACATTTCACTGTTTCCCAATAACAGCTACACCAACAATATAAACATTATATTTCAACACTTTACTGTTTACCAATAACAGGTACACGAACAATATAAACATCATCATTCAACACTTTACTGTTTCTCAATAACAGGTAAACCAACAATATAAACATTATCTTTCAACACTTTACTGTTTCCCAATAACAGGTACATCAACGATATAAACATCATCATTCAACACTTTACTGTTTCTCAATAACAGGTACACCATCAATATGAAGATTATGTAAAATAAGAACTATAGCTTTCCTGGCGACGTGTTAATTCAAAATCTTCTCGGCCTTCTAGCCAGGTAATAACTTGGCTTGACACCAACGTTTCGAAGAAGTGCATCTTCCTGAAGACGAGGAAGATGCACTTCTTCGAAACGTTGGTGTCAAGCCAAGTTATTACCTGGCTAGAAGCCCGAGAAGATTTTGAATGAAGATTATGATTCAACACTTTACTGTTTCTCAATAACAGGTACAACAGCAATATAAACATTATCATTCAACACTTCACTATTTCTGAATAACAGGTACACCAACAATATAAACAATATCATTCAACACTTCACTGTTTCTCAATAACAGGTACACCAACAATAAAAACATTATCATTCAACACTTCACTGAGTCGCAGGCTGTTTCTCATTAACAGATATAGCAGCAATATAAACATTATCAGTCAACACTTCACTGAGTCGCGTGCTGTTTCTCATTATCAGGTATAGCAGCGATATAAACATTATTATTCAACACTTCACTGAGTCGCAGGCTGTTTCTCAATAACAGGTATGCCAACAATATAAACATTATCATTCAACACTTCACTGAGTAGCAGGCTGTTTCTCAACAACAGGTATGCCAACAATATAAATATTGTCATTCAACACTTCACTGTTTCTCAATAACAGGTACACCAACAATATAAACGTTATCATTCAACACTTTACTGTTTCTCAATAACAGGTACACCAACAATATAAACATTATCATTCAACACTTTACTGTTTCTCAATAACAGGTACTCCAACAATATAAACATTATCATTCAACACTTTACTGTTACACAATAACAGGTACTCCAACAATATAAACGTTATCATTCAACACTTTACTGTTTCTCAATAACAGGTACTCCAACAATATAAACATTATCATTCAACAATTTACTGTTTCTCAATAACAGGTACACCAACAATATAAACATTATCATTCAACACTTTACTGTTACACAATAACAGGTACACCAACAATTTAAACATTATCATTCAACACTTTACTGTTTCTGAATATAGATACACCAACAATATAAACATTATCATTCAAGACTTTACTGTTTTTCAATAACAGGTACACCAACAATATATTCATTATCATTCAACACTTCACTGTTTCTCAATAACAGGAATACCAACAATATAAACATTATCATTCAACACTTCACTGTTTCTCAATAACAGGTATGCCAACAATATAAACATTATCATTCAACACTTCACTGTTTCCCAATAACAGCTCCACCAACAATATAAACATTATCTTTCAACACTTTACTGTTTACCAATAACAGGTACACCAACAATATAAACATCATCATTCAACACTTTACTGTTTCTCAATAACAGGTAAACCAACAATATAAACATTATCTTTCAACACTTTACTGTTTCCTAATAACAGGTACATCAACGATATAAACATCATCATTAAACACTTTACTGTTTCTCAATAACAGGTACACCATCAATATGAAGATTTTGATTCAACACTTTACTGTTTCTCAATAACAGGTACAACAACAATTTAAACATTATCATTCAACACTTCACTATTTCTGAATAACAAGTACACCAACAATATAAACAATATCATTCAACACTTCACTGTTTCTCAATCACAGGTACACCAACAATAAAAACATTATCATTCAACACTTCACTGAGTCGCAGGCTGTTTCTCATTAACAGATATAGCAGCAATATAAACATTATCAGTCAACACTTCACTGAGTCGCGTGCTGTTTCTCATTATCAGGTATAGCAGCAATATAAACATTATTATTCAACACTTCACAGAGTCGCAGGCTGTTTCTCAATAACAGGTATGCCAACAATATAAACATTATCATTCAACACTTCACTGAGTAGCAGGCTGTTTCTTAACAACAGGTATGCCAACAATATAAATATTGTCATTCAACACTTCACTGTTTCTCAATAACAGGTACACCAACAATATAAACATTATTACTCAACACTTCACTGAGTCGCAGGGTGTTTCTCATTGACAGGTATAGCAGCAATATAAAATTTTTATTATTCAACACTTCACTGAGTCGCAGGCTGTTTCTCAATAACAGGTATACCAAAAATATAAACATTATCATTCAACACTTTACTGTTTCTCAATAACAGGTATACCAACAATATACACATTATCATTCAACACTTCACTGTTTCTCAATAACAGGTATACAAACAATATAAATATTAGCATTCAGCACTTTACTGTTTTTCTAAACAGGTACACCAACAATATGAACATTATCATTCACTACTTTACTGTTTCTCAATAACAGGTACACCAACAATATAAACATTATCATTCAACACTTCCCTGTTTCTCACTAACAGGTATGGCAACAATATAAACATTATCATTCAGCACTTTACTGTTTCTCAGTAACAGGCACACCAACAATTAAAACATTATCATTCAACACTTTACTGTTTCTCAATAACAGGTACACCAACAATTTAAACATTATCTGTCAACACTTTACTGTTTTTCAATATAGGTACACCAACAATATAAACATTATCATTCAACACTTTACTGATTCTCAATAACAGGTACACCAACAATATAAACATTATCATTCAACACTTCACAGTTTCTCAATAACAGGTACACCAACAATATAAATATTATCATTCAACACTTTACTGTTTCTCAATAACAGGTACACCAACAAAATAAAAATTATCAGTCAACACTTCACTGTTTCTCAAATACAGGTACACCAACAATATAATCATTAGCATTCAACATTTACTGTTTCTCAATAACAGGTACACCAACAATATAAACATTATCATCCAACACTTTACTGTTTCTCAATATAGGTACACCGACAATATAAACATTATCATTCAACACTTTACTGTTTTACAATAACAGGTACACCAACAATATAAACATTATAATTCAACATTTACTGTTTCTCAATAACAGGTATACCAGCAATATAAACATTATCATTCAGCACTTCACTGTTTCTCAATAACAGGTATACCAACAATATAAACATTATCATTCAACACTTTACTGATTCTCAATAACAGGTACACCAACAATATAAACATTATCATTCAACACTTCACAGTTTCTCAATAACAGGTACACCAACAATATAAACATTATCATTAAACACTTCACTGTTTCTCAATAACAGGTACACCAACAATATAATCAATATCATTCAACATTTACTGTTTCTCAATAACAGGTACACCAACAATATAAGCATTATAATTCAACATTTACTGTTTCTCAATAACAGGTACACCAACAATATAAGCATTATCATTCAACTTTTACTGTTTCTCAATAACAGGTATACCAACAATATAAGCATTATCATTCAACTTTTACTGTTTCTCCATAACAGGTATACCAACAATATACACATTATCACTCAACACTCTACTGTTTCTCAATAACAGGTATACCAACAATATACACATTATCATTTAACACTTCACTGTTTCTCAATAACAGTTAAACCAACATGATAAGCGTTATGAATCAACACTTTACTGTTTCTCTAAACAGGTACACCAACAATATGTACATTATCATTCACCACTTTACTGTTTCTCAATAACAGGTACACCAACAATATATACATTATCATTCAACACTTCCCTGTTTTTTTAATAACAGGTATACCAACAATATACATATTATCATTCAACACTTTACTGTATATCAATAACAGGTACCCCAACAATATGAACATTATCATTCAACACTTCACTGTTTCTCAATAACAGGTATACCAATAAAATAAACATTATCATTCAACACTTCACTGAGTCGCAGTTTGTTTCTCAATAACAGGTATACCAACAATATAAACATTATCGTTCAACACTTTACTGTTTATCAATAACAGGTACTCCAACAACATAAACATTATCATTCAACACTTTACTGTTTCTCAATATAGGTACACCAACAATATAAACATTATCATTCAACATTTTACTGTTTCTCAATAACAGGTACACCAACAATATAAACATTATCATACAACACTTCACTGTTTCTCATATACAGGTACACCAACAATATAATGCTTATCATTCAACATTTACTGTTTCTCAATAACAGGTACACCAACAATATAAACATTATCATTCAACACTTTACTGTTTCTCAATATAGGTACACCAACAATATAATCATTAACATTCAACATTTACTGTTTTTCAATAACAGGTACACCAACAATATAAGCATTATCATTCAACATTTACTGTTTCTCAATAACAGGTACACCAACAATATAAGCATTATCATTCAACTTTTACTGTTTCTCAATAACAGGTATACCAACAATATACACATTATCATTCAACACTTCACTGTTTCTCAATAACAGGTATACCAACAATATACACATTATCATACTACACTTTACTGTTTCTCAATAACAGGTACACCATCAATATGAAGATTATGATTCAACACTTCACTATCTCTCAATAACAGGTACACCAACAATATAAACAATATCATTCAACACTTCACTGTTTCTCAATAACAGGTACACCAACAATATAAACATTATCATTCAACACTTCACTGAGTCGCAGGCTGTTTCTCATTAACAGGTATAGCAGCAATATAAACATTATTATTCAACACTTCACTGAGTTGAAGGCTGTTTCTCAAAAACAGGTATGCCAACAATATAAACATTATCATTCAACACTTCACTGAGTAGCAGGCTGTTTCTCAATAACAGGTATGCCAACAATATAAACATTGTCATTCAACACTTAACAGTTTCTCAATAATGGATGCACCAACAATATAAACATTATTACTCAACACTTCATTGAGCCGCAGGGTGATTCTCACTGACAGGTATAGCAGCAATATAAAATTTTTATTATTCAACACTTCACTAAGTCGCAGGCTGTTTCTTAATAACAGGTATACCAACAATATAAACAATATCATTCAACACTTTACTGTTTCTCAATAACAGGTATACCAACAATATACACATTATCATTCAACACTTCACTGTTTCTCAATAACAGGTATACCAACAATATAAACATTAGCATTCAGCTCTATACTGCTTTTATAAACAGGTACACCAACAATATGAACATTATCATTCACTACTTTACTGTTACTCAAAAACAGGTACACCAACAATATAAACATTATCATTCAACACTTCCCTGTTTGTCAATAACAGGTATGCCAACAATATAAACATTATCATTCAACACTTTACTGTTTCTCAATAACAGGTACACCAACAATATAAACATTATCATTCAACACTTTACTGTTTCTCAATAACAGGTACACCAACAATATAAACATTATCATTCAACACTTTACTGTTACTCAATAACAGGTTCACCAACAATTTAAACATTATCATTCAACAGTGTACTGTTTCTCAATATAGGTACACCAACAATATAAACATTATCATTCAACACTTTACTGTTTCTCAATATAGGTACACCAACAATATAAACAATATCATTCAACACTTTACTGTTTCTCAATAACAGGTATACCAACAATATAAACATTATCATTCAACACTTTACTGTTTCTCAATAACAGGTATACCAACAATATAAACATTATCATTCAAAACTTCACTGTTTCTCAATAACAGGTACACCAACATAATAAACATAATCACTCAACACTTCACTGAGTCGCAGGGTGTTTCTCATTAACAGGTATAAAAGCAATATAAACATTATTATTCAACACTTCACTGAATCGCTGGCTGTTTCTCAATAACAGGTATACCAACAATATAAATATTATCATTCAACACTTCACTGTTTCTCAATAACAGGTATACCAACAATATACACATTATCATTCAACACTTCACTGTTTCTCAATAACAGGTATACAAGCAATATAAACATTATCATTCAACACTTTACTGTTTCTCTAAACAGATACACCAACAATATAAAAAATATCATTCACCACTTTAATGTTTCTCAATAACAGGTACACCAACAATATAAACATTATCATTCAACACATCCCTGTTTCTCAATAACAGGTATACAAACAATATAAACATTATCATTTAACACTTTACTTTTTCTCAATAACAGGTACACCAACAATATAAACATTATCATTCAACACTTTACTGTTTCTCAATAACAGGTACTCCAACAATATACACATTATCATTCAACACTTTACTGTTTCTCAATAACAGGTAGACCAACAATATAAACATTATCATTCAACAATTTACTGTTACACAATAACAGGTACACCAACAATTTAAACATTACCATTCAACACTTTACTGTTTCTGAATATAGATACACCAACAATATAAACATTATCATTCAAGACTTTACTGTTTTTCAATAACAGGTACACCAACAATATAATCATTATTATTCAACACTTCACTGTTTCTCAATAACAGGAATACCAACAATATAAACATTATCATTCAACACTTCACTGTTTCTCAATAACAGGTATGCCAACAATATAAACATTATCATTCAACATTTCACTGTTTCCCAATAACAGCTACACCAACAATATAAACATTATATTTCAACACTTTACTGTTTACCAATAACAGGTACACGAACAATATAAACATCATCATTCAACACTTTACTGTTTCTCAATAACAGGTAAACCAACAATATAAACATTATCTTTCAACACTTTACTGTTTCCCAATAACAGGTACATCAACGATATAAACATCATCATTCAACACTTTACTGTTTCTCAATAACAGGTACACCATCAATATGAAGATTATGTAAAATAAGAACTATAGCTTTCCTGGCGACGTGTTAATTCAAAATCTTCTCGGCCTTCTAGCCAGGTAATAACTTGGCTTGACACCAACGTTTCGAAGAAGTGCATCTTCCTGAAGACGAGGAAGATGCACTTCTTCGAAACGTTGGTGTCAAGCCAAGTTATTACCTGGCTAGAAGCCCGAGAAGATTTTGAATGAAGATTATGATTCAACACTTTACTGTTTCTCAATAACAGGTACAACAGCAATATAAACATTATCATTCAACACTTCACTATTTCTGAATAACAGGTACACCAACAATATAAACAATATCATTCAACACTTCACTGTTTCTCAATAACAGGTACACCAACAATAAAAACATTATCATTCAACACTTCACTGAGTCGCAGGCTGTTTCTCATTAACAGATATAGCAGCAATATAAACATTATCAGTCAACACTTCACTGAGTCGCGTGCTGTTTCTCATTATCAGGTATAGCAGCGATATAAACATTATTATTCAACACTTCACTGAGTCGCAGGCTGTTTCTCAATAACAGGTATGCCAACAATATAAACATTATCATTCAACACTTCACTGAGTAGCAGGCTGTTTCTCAACAACAGGTATGCCAACAATATAAATATTGTCATTCAACACTTCACTGTTTCTCAATAACAGGTACACCAACAATATAAACGTTATCATTCAACACTTTACTGTTTCTCAATAACAGGTACACCAACAATATAAACATTATCATTCAACACTTTACTGTTTCTCAATAACAGGTACTCCAACAATATAAACATTATCATTCAACACTTTACTGTTACACAATAACAGGTACTCCAACAATATAAACGTTATCATTCAACACTTTACTGTTTCTCAATAACAGGTACTCCAACAATATAAACATTATCATTCAACACTTTACTGTTACACAATAACAGGTACACCAACAATTTAAACATTATCATTCAACACTTTACTGTTTCTGAATATAGATACACCAACAATATAAACATTATCATTCAAGACTTTACTGTTTTTCAATAACAGGTACACCAACAATATATTCATTATCATTCAACACTTCACTGTTTCTCAATAACAGGAATACCAACAATATAAACATTATCATTCAACACTTCACTGTTTCTCAATAACAGGTATGCCAACAATATAAACATTATCATTCAACACTTCACTGTTTCCCAATAACAGCTCCACCAACAATATAAACATTATCTTTCAACACTTTACTGTTTACCAATAACAGGTACACCAACAATATAAACATCATCATTCAACACTTTACTGTTTCTCAATAACAGGTAAACCAACAATATAAACATTATCTTTCAACACTTTACTGTTTCCTAATAACAGGTACATCAACGATATAAACATCATCATTAAACACTTTACTGTTTCTCAATAACAGGTACACCATCAATATGAAGATTTTGATTCAACACTTTACTGTTTCTCAATAACAGGTACAACAACAATTTAAACATTATCATTCAACACTTCACTATTTCTGAATAACAAGTACACCAACAATATAAACAATATCATTCAACACTTCACTGTTTCTCAATCACAGGTACACCAACAATAAAAACATTATCATTCAACACTTCACTGAGTCGCAGGCTGTTTCTCATTAACAGATATAGCAGCAATATAAACATTATCAGTCAACACTTCACTGAGTCGCGTGCTGTTTCTCATTATCAGGTATAGCAGCAATATAAACATTATTATTCAACACTTCACAGAGTCGCAGGCTGTTTCTCAATAACAGGTATGCCAACAATATAAACATTATCATTCAACACTTCACTGAGTAGCAGGCTGTTTCTTAACAACAGGTATGCCAACAATATAAATATTGTCATTCAACACTTCACTGTTTCTCAATAACAGGTACACCAACAATATAAACATTATTACTCAACACTTCACTGAGTCGCAGGGTGTTTCTCATTGACAGGTATAGCAGCAATATAAAATTTTTATTATTCAACACTTCACTGAGTCGCAGGCTGTTTCTCAATAACAGGTATACCAAAAATATAAACATTATCATTCAACACTTTACTGTTTCTCAATAACAGGTATACCAACAATATACACATTATCATTCAACACTTCACTGTTTCTCAATAACAGGTATACAAACAATATAAATATTAGCATTCAGCACTTTACTGTTTTTCTAAACAGGTACACCAACAATATGAACATTATCATTCACTACTTTACTGTTTCTCAATAACAGGTACACCAACAATATAAACATTATCATTCAACACTTCCCTGTTTCTCACTAACAGGTATGGCAACAATATAAACATTATCATTCAGCACTTTACTGTTTCTCAGTAACAGGCACACCAACAATTAAAACATTATCATTCAACACTTTACTGTTTCTCAATAACAGGTACACCAACAATTTAAACATTATCTGTCAACACTTTACTGTTTTTCAGTATAGGTACACCAACAATATAAGCATTATCATTCAACACTTTACTGATTCTCAATAACAGGTACACCAACAATATAAACATTATCATTCAACACTTCACAGTTTCTCAATAACAGGTACACCAACAATATAAATATTATCATTCAACACTTTACTGTTTCTCAATAACAGGTACACCAACAAAATAAAAATTATCAGTCAACACTTCACTGTTTCTCAAATACAGGTACACCAACAATATAATCATTAGCATTCAACATTTACTGTTTCTCAATAACAGGTACACCAACAATATAAACATTATCATCCAACACTTTACTGTTTCTCAATATAGGTACACCGACAATATAAACATTATCATTCAACACTTTACTGTTTTACAATAACAGGTACACCAACAATATAAACATTATAATTCAACATTTACTGTTTCTCAATAACAGGTATACCAGCAATATAAACATTATCATTCAGCACTTCACTGTTTCTCAATAACAGGTATACCAACAATATAAACATTATCATTCAACACTTTACTGATTCTCAATAACAGGTACACCAACAATATAAACATTATCATTCAACACTTCACAGTTTCTCAATAACAGGTACACCAACAATATAAACATTATCATTAAACACTTCACTGTTTCTCAATAACAGGTACACCAACAATATAATCAATATCATTCAACATTTACTGTTTCTCAATAACAGGTACACCAACAATATAAGCATTATAATTCAACATTTACTGTTTCTCAATAACAGGTACACCAACAATATAAGCATTATCATTCAACTTTTACTGTTTCTCAATAACAGGTATACCAACAATATAAGCATTATCATTCAACTTTTACTGTTTCTCCATAACAGGTATACCAACAATATACACATTATCACTCAACACTCTACTGTTTCTCAATAACAGGTATACCAACAATATACACATTATCATTCAACACTTCACTGTTTCTCAATAACAGTTAAACCAACATGATAAGCGTTATGAATCAACACTTTACTGTTTCTCTAAACAGGTACACCAACAATATGTACATTATCATTCACCACTTTACTGTTTCTCAATAACAGGTACACCAACAATATATACATTATCATTCAACACTTCCCTGTTTTTTTAATAACAGGTATACCAACAATATACATATTATCATTCAACACTTTACTGTATATCAATAACAGGTACCCCAACAATATGAACATTATCATTCAACACTTCACTGTTTCTCAATAACAGGTATACCAATAAAATAAACATTATCATTCAACACTTCACTGAGTCGCAGGTTGTTTCTCAATAACAGGTATACCAACAATATAAACATTATCGTTCAACACTTTACTGTTTATCAATAACAGGTACTCCAACAACATAAACATTATCATTCAACACTTTACTGTTTCTCAATATAGGTACACCAACAATATAAACATTATCATTCAACATTTTACTGTTTCTCAATAACAGGTACACCAACAATATAAACATTATCATACAACACTTCACTGTTTCTCATATACAGGTACACCAACAATATAATGCTTATCATTCAACATTTACTGTTTCTCAATAACAGGTACACCAACAATATAAACATTATCATTCAACACTTTACTGTTTCTCAATATAGGTACACCAACAATATAATCATTAACATTCAACATTTACTGTTTTTCAATAACAGGTACACCAACAATATAAGCATTATCATTCAACATTTACTGTTTCTCAATAACAGGTACACCAACAATATAAGCATTATCATTCAACTTTTACTGTTTCTCAATAACAGGTATACCAACAATATACACATTATCATTCAACACTTCACTGTTTCTCAATAACAGGTATACCAACAATATACACATTATCATACTACACTTTACTGTTTCTCAATAACAGGTACACCATCAATATGAAGATTATGATTCAACACTTCACTATCTCTCAATAACAGGTACACCAACAATATAAACAATATCATTCAACACTTCACTGTTTCTCAATAACAGGTACACCAACAATATAAACATTATCATTCAACACTTCACTGAGTCGCAGGCTGTTTCTCATTAACAGGTATAGCAGCAATATAAACATTATTATTCAACACTTCACTGAGTTGAAGGCTGTTTCTCAAAAACAGGTATGCCAACAATATAAACATTATCATTCAACACTTCACTGAGTAGCAGGCTGTTTCTCAATAACAGGTATGCCAACAATATAAACATTGTCATTCAACACTTAACAGTTTCTCAATAATGGATGCACCAACAATATAAACATTATTACTCAACACTTCATTGAGCCGCAGGGTGATTCTCACTGACAGGTATAGCAGCAATATAAAATTTTTATTATTCAACACTTCACTAAGTCGCAGGCTGTTTCTTAATAACAGGTATACCAACAATATAAACAATATCATTCAACACTTTACTGTTTCTCAATAACAGGTATACCAACAATATACACATTATCATTCAACACTTCACTGTTTCTCAATAACAGGTATACCAACAATATAAACATTAGCATTCAGCTCTATACTGCTTTTATAAACAGGTACACCAACAATATGAACATTATCATTCACTACTTTACTGTTTCTCAAAAACAGGTACACCAACAATATAAACATTATCATTCAACACTTCCCTGTTTGTCAATAACAGGTATGCCAACAATATAAACATTATCATTCAACACTTTACTGTTTCTCAATAACAGGTACACCAACAATATAAACATTATCATTCAACACTTTACTGTTTCTCAATAACAGGTACACCAACAATATAAACATTATCATTCAACACTTTACTGTTACTCAATAACAGGTTCACCAACAATTTAAACATTATCATTCAACAGTGTACTGTTTCTCAATATAGGTACACCAACAATATAAACATTATCATTCAACACTTTACTGTTTCTCAATATAGGTACACCAACAATATAAACAATATCATTCAACACTTTACTGTTTCTCAATAACAGGTATACCAACAATATAAACATTATCATTCAACACTTTACTGTTTCTCAATAACAGGTATACCAACAATATACACATTATCATTCAACACTTCACTGTTTCTCAATAACAGTTATACCAACAAGATAAGCGTTATCATTCAACACTTTACTGTTTCTCTAAACAGGTACACCAACAATATGAACATTATCATTCACCACTTTACTGTTTCTCAATAACAGGTACACCAACAATATATACATTATCATTCAACACTTCCCTGTTTCTCAATAACAGGTATACCAACAATATATACATTATCATTCAACACTTTACTGTTTATCGATAACAGGTACCCCAACAATATGAACATTATCATTCAACACTTCACTGTTTGTCAATAACAGGTATACCAATAAAATAAACATTATCATTCAACACTTCCCTGAGTCGCAGGTTGTTTCTCAATAACAGGTATACCAACAATATAAACATTATCGTTCAACACTTTACTGTTTCTCCTAAACAGGTACACCAACAATATAAACATTATCATTCAACACTTTACTGTTACTCAATAACAGGTTCACCAACAATTTAAACATTATCATTCAACAGTGTACTGTTTCTCAATATAGGTACACCAACAATATAAACATTATCATTCAACACTTTACTGTTTCTCAATATAGGTACACCAACAATATAAACATTATCATTCAACATTTTACTGTTTCTCAATAACAGGTATACCAACAATATAAACATTATCATTCAACACTTTACTGTTTCCCAATAACAGGTATACCAACAATATACACATTATCATTCAACACTTCACTGTTTCTCAATAACAGTTATACCAACAAGATAAGCGTTATCATTCAACACTTTACTGTTTCTCTAAACAGGTACACCAACAATATGAACATTATCATTCACCACTTTACTGTTTCTCAATAACAGGTACACCAACAATATATACATTATCATTGAACACTTCCCTGTTTCTCAATAACAGGTATACCAACAATATATACATTATCATTCAACACTTTACTGTTTATCAATAACAGGTACTCCAACAATATGAACATTATCATTCAACACTTCACTGTTTGTCAATAACAGGTATACCAATAAAATAAACATTATCATTCAACACTTCCCTGAGTCGCAGGTTGTTTCTCAATAACAGGTATACCAACAATATAAACATTATCGTTCAACACTTTACTGTTAATCAATAACAGGTACTCCAACAATATAAACATTATCATTCAACACTTTACTGTTTCTCAATATAGGTACACCAACAATATAAACATTATCATTCAACATTGTACTGTTTCTCAATAACAGGTACACCAACAATATAAACACTATCATTCAACGCTTCACTGTTTCTCAAATACAGGTACACCAACAATATAATGATTATCATTCAACATTTACTAATTCTCAATAACAGGTACACCAACAATATAAACATTATCATTCAACACTTTACTGTTTCTCAATATAGGTACACAAACAATATAAACATTATCATTCAACACTTTACTGTTTCTCAATAACAGGTACACCAACAATATAAACATTATCATTCAACACTTTACTGTTTCTCAATAACAGGTATACCAACAATATAAGCATTATCATTCAACTTTTACTGTTTCTCAATAACAGGTGTACCAACAATATAAACATTATCATTCAACACTTTACTGTTTCTCAATAACAGGTACACCCACAATATATTCATTAACATTCAACATTTACTGTTTTTCAATAACAGGTACACCAACAATATAAGCATTATCATTCAACATTTACTGTTTCTCAATAACAGGTACACCAACAATATAAGCATTATCATTCAACTTTTACTGTTTCTCAATAACAGGTACACCATCAATATAATCATTATCATTCAACACTTCACTGTTTCTCAATAACAGGTACACCAACAATATACACATTATCATTCAACACTTTACTGTTTCTCAATAACCGGTACAACAACAATATAAACATTATCATTCAACACTTCACTATTTCTGAATAACAGGTACACCAACAATATAAACAATATCATTCAACACTTTACTGTTTCTCAATAACAGGTACACCAACAATAAAAACATTATCATTCAACACTTCACTGAGTCGCAGGCTGTTTCTCATTAACAGATATAGCAGCAATATAAACATTATCAGTCAACACTTCACTGAGTCGCGTGCTGTTTCTCATTATCAGGTATAGCAGCAATATAAACATTATTATTCAACACTTCACTGAGTAGCAGGCTGTTTCTCAACAACAGGTATGCCAACAATATAAATATTGTCTTTCAACACTTCACTGTTTCTCAATAACAGGTACACCAACAATATAAACATTATCATTCAACACTTTACTGTTTCTCAATAACAGGTACTCCAACAATATAAACATTATCATTCAACACTTTACTGTTTCTCAATAACAGGTACACCAACAATATAAACATTATCATTCAACACTTTACTGTTACACAATAACAGGTACACCAACAATTTAAACATTATCATTCAACACTTTACTGTTTCTGAATATAGATACACCAACAATATAAACATTATCATTCAAGACTTTACTGTTTTTCAATAACAGGTACACCAACAATATAATCATTATCATTCAACACTTCACTGTTTCTCAATAACAGGAATACCAACAATATAAACATTATCATTCAACACTTCACTGTTTCTCAATAACAGGTATGCCAACAATATAAACATTATCATTCAACACTTCACTGTTTCCCAATAACAACTACACCAACAATATAAACATTATCTTTCAACACTTTACTGTTTACCAATAACAGGTACACCAACAATATAAACATCATCATTCAACACTTTACTGTTTCTCAATAACAGGTAAACCAACAATATAAACATTATCTTTCAACACTTTACTGTTTCCTAATAACAGGTACACCATCAATATGAAGATTATGATTCAACACTTTACTGTTTCTCAATAACAGGTACAACAACAAAATAAACATTATCATTCAACACTTCACTATTTCTGAATAACAGGTACATCAACAATATAAACAATATCATTCAACACTTCACTGTTTCTCAATCACAGGTACACCAACAATAAAAACATTATTTTTCAACACTTCACTGAGTCGCAGGCTGTTTCTCATTAACAGATATAGCAGCAATATAAACATTATCAGTCAACACTTCACTGAGTCGCGTGCTGTTTCTCATTATCAGGTATAGCAGCAATATAAACATTATTATTCAACACTTCACTGAGTCGCAGGCTGTTTCTCAATAACAGGTATGCCAACAATATAAACATTATCATTCAACACTTCACTGAGTAGCAGGCTGTTTCTCAACAACAGGTATGCCAACAATATAAATATTGTCATTCAACACTTCACTGTTTCTCAATAACAGGTACACCAACAATATAAACATTATTTCTCAACACCTCACTGGGTCGCAGGGTGTTTCTCATTAACAGGTATAGCAGCAATATAAAATTTTTATTATTCAACACTTCACTGAGTCGCAGGCTGTTTCTCAATAACAGGTATACCAACAATATAAACATTATCATTCAACACTTTACTGTTTCTCAATAACAGGTATACCAACAATATACACATTATCATTCAACACTTCACTGTTTCTCAATAACAGGTATACAAACAATATAAACATTAGCATTCAGCACTTTACTGTCTTTCTAAACAGGTACACCAACAATATGAACATTATCATTCACTACTTTACTGTTTCTCAATAACAGGTACACCAACAATATAAACATTATCATTCAACACTTCCCTGTTTCTCAATAACAGCTATGCCAACAATATAAACATTATCATTCAACACTTTACTGTTTCTCAATAACAGGTACACCAACAATAAAAACATTATCATTCAACACCTTACTGTTTCTCAATAACAGGTACACCAACAATATAAACATTATCATTCAACACTTTACTGTTACTCAATAACAGGTTCACCAACAATTTAAACATTATCAGTCAACACTTTACTGTTTTTCAATATAGGTACACCTACAATATAAACATTATCATTCAACACTTTACTGCTTCTCAATATAGGTACACCAACAATATAAAAATTATCATTCAACACTTTACTGTTTCTCAATATAGGTACACTAACAATATAAATATTCTCATTCAACACTTTACTGTTTCTCAATAACAGGTACACAAACAAAATAAAAAGTATCATTCAACACTTCACTGTTTCTCAAATACAGGTACACCAACAATATAATCATTATCATTCAACATTTACTGTTTCTCAATAACAGGTACACCAACAATATAAACATTATCATTCAACACTTTACTGTTTCTCAATATAGGTACACCAACAATATAAACATTATCATTCAACACTTTACTGTTTTACAATAACAGGTATACCAGCAATATAAACATTATCATTCAGCACTTCACTGTTTCTCAATAACAGGTATACCAACAATATAAACATTATCATTTAACACTTTACTGTTTCTCAATAACAGGTACACCAACAATATAAACATTATCGTTCAACACTTCACTGTTTCTCAATAACAGGTACACCAACAATATAAACATTATCCTTCAACACTTCACTGTTTCTCAATAACAGGTACACCAACAATATAATCATTATCATTCAACATTTACTGTTTCTCAATAACAGGTACACCAACAATATAAGCATTATAATTCAACATTTACTGTTTCTCAATAACAGGTACACCAACAATATAAGCATTATCATTCAACATTTACTGTTTCTCAATAACAGGTACACCAACAATATAAGAATTATCATTCAACTTTTACTGTTTCTCAATAACAGGTATACCAACAATATAAGCATTATCATTCAACTTTTACTGTTTCTCCATAACAGGTATACCAACAATATACACATTATCATTCAACACTTTACTGTTTCTCAATAACAGGTATTCCAACAATATACACATTATCATTCAACACTTCACTGTTTCTCAATAACAGTTATACCAACAAAGATAAGCGTTATCATTCAACACTTTACTGTTTCTCTAAACAGGTACACCAACAATATGAACATTATCATTCACCACTTTACTGTTTCTCAATAACAGGTACACCAACAATATATACATTATCATTCAACACTTCCCTGTTTCTCAATAACAGGTATACCAACAATATATACATTATCATTCAACACTTTACTGTATATCAATAACAGGTACCCCAACAATATGAACATTATCATTCAACACTTCACTGTTTCTCAATAACAGGTATACCAATAAAATAAACATTATCATTCAACACTTCACTGAGTCGCAGGTTGTTTCTCAATAACAGGTATACCAACAATATAAACATTATCGTTCAACACTTTACTGTTTCTCAATATAGGTACACCAACAATATAAACATTATCATTCAACATTTTACTGTTTCTCAATAACAGGTACACCAACAATATAAACATTATCATTCAACACTTCACTGTTTCTCAAATACAGGTACACCAACAATATAATGATTATCATTCAACATTTACTGTTTCACAATAACAGGTACACCAACAATATAAACATTATTATTCAACACTTTACTGTTTCTCAATATAGGTACACCAACAATATAAACATTATCATTCAACACTTTACTGTTTCTCAATAACAGGTACACCAACAATATAAACATTATCATTCAATACTTTACTGTTTCTCAATAACAGTTATACCAACAATATAAGCATTATCATTCAACTTTTACTGTTTCTCAATAACAGGTATACCAACATTTATAAACCTTATCATTCAACAGTTTACTGTTTCTCAATAACAGGTACACCCACAATATAATCATTAACATTCAACATTTACTGTTTTTCAATAACAGGTACACCAACAATATAAGCATTATCATTCAACATTTACTGTTTCTAAATAACAGGTACACCAACAATATAAGCATTATCATTCAACTTTTACTGTTTCTCAATAACAGGTACACCAACAATATAATCATTATCATTCAACACTTCACTGTTTCTCAATAACAGGTACACTAACAATATACACATTATCATTCAACACTTTACTGTTTCTCAATATCAGGTATACCAACAATATAAGCATTATCATTCAACTTTTACTGTTTCTCAATATCATGTATACCAACAATATACACATTATCATACAACACTTTACTGTTTCTCAATAACAGGTACACCATCAATATGAAGATTATGATTCAACACTTTACTGTTTCTCAATAACAGGTACACCAACAATATAAACATTATCATTCAACACTTCACTATTTCTCAATAACAGGTACACCAACAACATAAGCATTATCATTCAACTTTTACTGTTTCTCAATAACAGGTATACCAACAATATAAGCATTATCATTCAACTTTTACTGTTTCTCCATAACAGGATTACCATCAATATACACATTATCATTCAACACTTTACTGTTTCTCAATAACAGGTATACCAACAATATACACATTATCATTCAACACTTCACTGTTTCTCAATAACAGTTATACCAACAAGATAAGCGTTATCATTCAACACTTTACTGTTTCTCTAAACAGGTACACCAACAATATGAACATTATCATTCACCACTTTACTGTTTCTCAATAACAGGTACACCAACAATATATACATTATCATTCAACACTTCCCTGTTTCTCAATAACAGGTATACCAACAATATATACATTATCATTCAACACTTTACTGTATATCAATAACAGGTACCCCAACAATATGAACATTATCATTCAACACTTCACTGTTTCTCAATAACAGGTATACCAATAAAATAAACATTATCATTCAACACTTCACTGAGTCGCAGGTTGTTTCTAAATAACAGGTATACCAACAATATAAACATTATCGTTCAACACTTTACTGTTTATCAATAACAGGTACTCCAACAATATAAACATTATCATTCAACACTTTACTGTTTCTCAATATAGGTACACCAACAATATAAACATTATCATTCAACATTTTACTGTTTCTCAATAACAGGTACACCAACAATATAAATATTATCATTCAACACTTCACTGTTTCTCAAATACAGGTACACCAACAATATAATGATTATCATTCAACATTTACTGTTTCTCAATAACAGGTACACCAACAATATAAACATTATTATTCAACACTTTACTGTTTCTCAATATAGGTACACCAACAATATAAACATTATCATTCAACACTTTACTGTTTCTCAATAACAGGTACACCAACAATATAAGCATTATCATTCAACTTTTACTGTTTCTCAATAACAGGTATACCAACATTATAAACATTATCATTCAACAGTTTACTGTTTCTCAATAACAGGTACACCCACAATATAATCATTAACATTCAACATTTACTGTTTTTCAATAACAGGTACACCAACAATATAAGCATTATCATTCAACATTTACTGTTTCTCAATAACAGGTACACCAATAATATAAGCATTATCATTCAACTTTTACTGTTACTCAATAACAGGTACACCAACAATATAATCATTATCATTCAACACTTCACTGTTTCTCAATAACAGGTACACTAACAATATACACATTATCATTCAACACTTTACTGTTTCTCAATAACAGGTATACCAACAATATAAGCATTATCATTCAACTTTTACTGTTTCTCAATATCAGGTATACCAACAATCACATTATCATACAACACTTTACTGTTTCTCAATAACAGGTACACCATCAATATGAAGATTATGATTCAACACTTTACTGTTTCTCAATAACAGGTACACCAACAATATAAACATTATCATTCAACACTTCACTATTTCTCAATAACAGGTACACCAACAATATAAACAATATCATTAAACACTTCACTGTTTCTCAATAACAGGTACACCAACAATATAAACATTATTATTCAACACTTCACTGAGTCGCCGGCTGTTTCTCATTAACAGGTATAGCAGCAATATAAACATTATTATTCAACACTTCACTGAGTCGCAGGCTGATTCTCATAAACAGGTATGCCAACAATATAAACAGTATCATTCAACACTTCACTGAGTAGCAGGCTGTTTCTCAATAACAGGTATGCCAACAATATAAACATTGTCATTCAACACTTAAATGTTTCTCAATAATGGATACACCAACAATATAAACATTAGTATTCAACACTTCACTGAGCCGCAGGGTGATTCTCATTGACAGGTATAGCAGCAATATAAAATTTTTATTATTCAACACTTCACTGAGTCGCAGGCTGTTTCTCAATAACAGGTATACCAACAATATAAACAATATCATTCAACACTTTACTGTTTCTCAATAACAGGTATACCAACAATATACACATTATCATTCAACACTTCACTGTTTCTCAATAACAGGTATACCAACAATATAAACATTAGCATTCAGCACTTTACTGCTTTTATAAACAGGTACACCAACAATATGAACATTATCATTCACTACTTTACTGTTTCTCAATAACAGGTAGACCAACAATATAAACATTATCATTCAACACTTCCCTGTTTGTCAATAACAGGTATGCCAACAATATAAACATTATCATTCAACACTTTACTGTTTTTCAATAACAGGTACACCAACAATATAAACATTATCATTCAACACTTTACTGTTTCTCAATAACAGGTACACCAACAATATAAACATTATCATTCAACACTTTATTGTTTCTCAATAACAGGTACACCAACAATATAAACATTATCATTCAACACTTTACTGTTATTCAATAACAGGTTCACCAACAATTTAAACATTATCATTCAACACTGTACTGTTTCTCAATATAGGTACACCAACAATATAAACATTATCATTCAACACTTTACTGTTTCTCAATATAGGTACACCAACAATATAAACATTATCATTCAACACTTTACTGTTTCTCAATAACAGGTATACCAACAATATAAACATTATCATTCAACACTTTACTGTTTCTCAATAACAGGTATACCAACAATATACACATTATCATTCAACACTTCACTGTTTCTCAATAACAGTTATACCAACAAGATAAGCGTTATAATTCAACACTTTACTGTTTCTCTAAACAGGTACACCAACAATATGAACATTATCATTCACCACTTTACTGTTTCTCAATAACAGGTACCCCAACAATATATACATTATCATTCAACACTTCCCTGTTTCTCAATAACAGGTATACCAACAATATATACATTATCATTCAACACTTTACTGTTTATCAATAACAGGTACCCCAACAATATGAACATTATCATTCAACACTTCACTTTTTCTCAATAACAGGTATACCAATAAAATAAACATTATCATTCAACACTTCACTGAGTCGCAGGTTGTTTCTCAATAAAAGGTATACCAACAATATAAACATTATCGTTCAACACTTTACTGTTTACCAATAACAGGTACTCCAACAATATAAACATTATCATTCAACACTTTTCTGTTTCTCAATATAGGTACTCCAACAATATAAACATTATCATTCAACATTTTACTGTTTCTCAATAACAGGTACACCAACAATATAAACATTTTCATTCAACACTTCACTGTTTCTCAAATACAGGTACACCAACAATATAATAATTATCTTTCAACATTTACTGTTTCTCAATAACAGGTACACCAACAATATAAACATTATCATTCAACACTTTACTGTTTCTCAATATCGGTACACCAACAATATAAACATTATCATTCAACACTTTACTGTTTCTCAATAACAGGTACACCAACAATATAAACATTATCATTCAACACTTTACTGTTTCTCAATAACAAGTATACCAACAATATAAGCATTATCATTCAACTTTTACTGTTTCTCAATAACAGGTATACCAACAATATAAACATTATCATTCAACACTTTACTGTTTCTCAATAACAGGTACACCCACAATATAATCATTAACATTCAACATTTACTGTTTTTCAATAACAGGTACACCAACAATATAAGCATTATCATTCAACATTTGCTGTTTCTCAATAACAGGTACACCAACAATATAAGCATTATCATTCAACTTTTACTGTTTCTCAATAACAGGTACACCAACAATATAATCATTATCATTCAACACTTCACTGTTTCTCAATAACAGGTACACCAACAATATACACATTATCATTCAACACTTTACTGTTTCTCAATAACAGGTATACCAACAATATAAACATTAATATTCAACTTTTACTGTTTCTCAATAACAGGTATACCAGCAATATACACATTATCATACAACACTTTACTGTTTCTCAATAACAGGTACACCAACAATATAAACATTATCATTCAACACTTCACTATTTCTCAATAACAGGTACACCAACAATATAAACAATATCATTCAACACTTCACTGTTTCTCAATAACAGGTACACCAACAATATAAACATTATCATTCAACACTTAACTGAGTTGCAGGCTGTTTCTCATTAACAGGTATAGCAGCAATATAAACATTATTATTCAACACTTCACTGAGTCGCAGGCTGTTTCTCAAAAACAGGTGTGCCAACAATATAAACATTATCATTCAACACCTCACTGAGTAGGAGGCTGTTTTTCAATAACAGGTATGCCAACAATAAAAACATTGTCATTCAACACTTAACTGCTTCGCAATAATGGGTACACCAACAATATAAACATTATTACTCAACACTTCACTGCGCCGCAGGGTGATTCTCATTGACAGGTATAGTAGCAATATAAAATTTTTATTATTCAACACTTCACTGAGTCGCAGGCTGTTTCTCAATAACAGGTATACCAACAATATAAACAATATCATTCAACACTTTACTGTTTCTCAATAACAGGTATACCAACAATATACACATTATCATTCAACACTTCACTGTTTCTCAATAACAGGTATACCAACAATACAAACATTAGCATTCAGCACTTTACTGTTTTTATAAACAGGTACACCAACAATATGAACATTATCATTCACTACTTTACTGTTTCTCAATAACAGGTACACCAACAATATAAACATTATCATTCAACACTTCCCTGTTTGTCAATAACAGGTATGCCAACAATATAAACATTATCATTCAACACTTTACTGTTTCTCAATAACAGGTACACCAACAATATAAACATTATCATTCAACACTTTACTGTTTCTCAATAACAGGTACACCAACAATATAAACATTATCATTCAACACTTTACTGTTACTCAATAACAGGTGCACCAACAATTTAAACATTATCATTCAACACTGTACTGTTTCTCAATATAGGTACACCAACAATATAAACATTATCATTCAACACTTTACTGTTTCTCAATATAGGTACACCAACAATATAAACATTATCATTCAACACTTTACTGTTTCTCAATATAGGTACACCAATAATATAAACATCATCATTCAACACTTTACTGTTTCTCAATAACAGGTACACCAACAATATAAACATTATCATTCAACACTTCACTGTTTCTCAAATACAGGTACACCAACAATATAATCATTATCATTCAACATTTACTGTTTCTCAATAACAGGTACACCAACAATATAAACATTATTATTCAATACTTTACTGTTTCTCAATATAGGTACACCAACAATATAAACATTATCATTCAACACTTTACTGTTTCTCAATGACAGGTACACCAACAATATAAACATTATAATTCAACATTTACTGTTTCTCAATAACAGGTATACCAGCAATATAAACATTATCATTCAGCACTTCACTGCTTCTCAATAACAGGTATACCAACAATTTAACATTATCATTCAACACTTTACTGTTTCTCAATAACAGGTACACCAACAATATAAACATTTTCATTCAACACTTCACTGTTTCTCAATAACCGGTATACCAACAAAATAAACATTATCATTCAACACCTTACTGTTTCTCAATAACAGGTACACCAACAATATAAACATTATCATTCAACACTTCACTGTTTCTCAATAACAGGTACACCAACAATATACACATTATCATTCAACATTTACTGTTTCTCAATAACAGGTACACCAACAATATAAGCATTATAATTCAACATTTACTGTTTCTCAATGACAGGTACACCAACAATATAAGCATTATTATTCAACTTTTACTGTTTCTCAATAACAGGTATACCAATAATATAAGCATTATCATTCAACTTTTACTGTTTCTCAATAACAGGTATACCAACAATATACACATTATAATTCAACACTTTACTGTTTCTCAATAACAGGTATACCAACAATATAAACCTTATCATTCAACACTTTACTGTTTCTCAATAACAGGTATACCAACAATATGCACATTAACATTCAACACTTCACCGTTTCTCAATAACAGTTATACCAACAATATAAACATTATCATTCAACACTTTACTGTTTCTCTAAACAGGTACACCAACAATATGAACATTATCATTCACCACTTTACTGTTTCTCAATAACAGGTATACAAATAATACAAACATTATCATTCAACACTTTACTGTTTCTCAATAAACAGGTACAACAACAATTTAAACATTGTCATTCAAAACTTTACTGTTACAAAATAACAGGTATACCAACAATTTAAACATTATCATTCAACACTTTACTGTTTCTCAATATAGGTACACCAAAAATATAAACATTATCATTCAACACTTTACTGTTTCTCACTATAGGTACACCAACAATATAAACATTATCATTCAACACTTTACTGTTCCTCAATATATGTACACCAACAATATAAACATTATCATTCAACACTTTACTGTTTCTCAATAACAGGTACACCAACAATATAAACATTATCATTCAACACTTCACTGTTTCTCAAATACAGGTACACCAACAATATAATCATTATCATTCAACATTTACTGTTTCTCAATAACAGGTACACCAACAATATAAGCATTATCATTCAACACTTTACTGTTTCTCAATATAGGTACACCAACAATATAAACATTATCATTCAACACTTTACTGTTTCTCAATAACAGGTACACCAACAATATAAACATTATCATTCAACATTTACTATTTCTAAATAACAGGTATACCAGCAATATAAAATTTATCATTCAACACTTCACTGTTTCTCAATAACAGGTATACCAACAATATAAACATTATCATTCAACTCTTTACTGTTTCTCAATATAGGTACACCAACAATATAAACATTATCATTCAACACTTCACTGTTTCTCAATAACAGGTATACCAACAATATAAACATTATCATTCAACACTTTACTGTTTCTCAATAACAGGTACACCAACAATATAAACATTATCATTCAACACTTCACTGTTTCTCAATAACAGGTACACCAACAATATAATCATTATCATTCAACATTTACTGTTTTTCAATAACAGGTACACCAACAATATAAGCATTATCATTCAACATTTACTGTTTCTCAATAACAGGTACACCAACAATATAAGCATTATCATTCAACTTTTACTGTTTCTCAATATCAGGTACACCAACAATATAATCATTATCATTCAACACTTCACTGTTTCTCAATAACAGGTATCCCAACAATATACACATTATCATTCAACACTTTACTGTTTCTCAATAACAGGTATACCAACAATATACACATTATCATTCAAAACTTTACTGTTTCTCAATAACAGGTACACCATCAATATGAAGATTATGATTCAACACTTCACTGTTTCTCAATATAGGTACACCAACAATATAAACATTATCATTCAACACTTTACTGTTTCTCAATATAGGTACACCAACAATATAAACATTATGATTCAACGCTTTACTGTTTCTCAATAACAGGTATGCCAACAATATAAACATTATCATTCAACACTTCACTGTTTCTCAAATACAGGTACACCAACAATATAATCATTATAATTCAACATTTACTGTTTCTCAATAACAGGTACACCAACAATATAAACATTATCATTCAACACTTTACTGTTTCTCAATATAGGTACACCAACAATATAAACATTATCATTCAACACTTTACTGTTTCTCAATAACAGGTACACCAACAATATAAACATTATCATTCAAAATTTACTGTTTCTCAATAACAGGTATACCAGCAATATAAACATTATCATTCAACACTTCACTGTTTCTCAATAACAGGTATACCAACAATATAAACATTATCATTCAACACTTTACTGTTTCTCAATATAGGTACACCAACAATATAAACATTATCATTCAACACTTCACTGTTTCTCAATCTCAGGTATACCAACAATATAAACATTATCATTCAACACTTTACTGTTTCTCAATAACAGGTACACCAACAATATAAACATTATCATTCAACACTTCACTGTTTCTCAATAACAGGTACACCAACAATATAATCATTATCATTCAACATTTACTGTTTCTCAATAACAGGTACACCAACAATATAAGCATTATCATTCAACATTTACTGTTTCTCAATAACAGGTACACCAACAATATAAGCATTATCATTCAATTTTTACTGTTTCTCAATAACAGGTACACCAACAATATAATCATTATCATTCAACACTTCACTGTTTCTCAATAACAGGTATACCAACAATATACACATTATCATTCAACACTTTACTGTTTCTCAATAACAGGTATACCAACAATATAAGCATTATCTTTCAACACTTTACTGTTTCTCAATAACAGGTATACCAACAATATAAACATTATCATTCAACAGTTTACTGTTTCTCAATAACAGGTATACCAACAATATACACATTATCATTCAACACTTCACTGTTTCGCAATAACAGTTATACCAACAATATAAACATTATCATTCAACACTTTACTGTTTCTCTAAACAGGTACACCAATAATATGAACATTATCATTCACCACTTTACTGTTTCTCAATAACAGGTACACCAACAATATAAACATTATCATTCAACACTTCCCTGTTTCTCAATAACAGGTATACTAACAATATAAACATTATCATTCAATACTTTACTGTTTATCAATAACAGGTACCCCAACAATATGAACATTATCATTCAACACTTCACTGTTTCTCAATAACAGGTATACCAACAATATAAACATCATCGTTCAACACTTCACTGAGTCGCAGGTTGTTTCTCAATAACAGGTATACCAACAATATAAACATTATCATTCAACACTTCATTGAGTCGCAGGTTGTTTCTCAATAACAGGTATACCAACAATATAAACATTCTCTTCATCTCTGTAACAAATTACTGTTAAAAAGCTAATTCTTCTATTCGTTAATGATAATCGAGATAAACATCAACAGAAATTGTCTTACTCTATCCTTCCTTGTAAGTAGAAGGGAATACACTAGGTTGAAGCGACAGTCAACTGTTTTAAACTGTGTTGCTGTGTGATTTAAATCCGTTTCTTTGCGTGACCAACGGTTCACAAATTGCCGTACGAGGAAAGTTTAAGTATTTTAAAACTGAAACGAATAACAAGGAATATCTCGAAAAAATGTTTATGACGTGAATTGTGTGTTTCACACAGATATGTATTTTTAGTACTAGGTTTTTCTTTATACCTTAATATTTACCAGTTACGTGTTATTCAAGAAAATGCAAGTATTATAAAGTACTTTTCAGAGGCTATACCCAGAAATTTCAAGATATGATTTTATTTGTGACTTAAATATCTTAAATTAAACGTATTGTAAACAAATATTTATGTCCATTTTTGAGAAAACCAAAATGTTGCACATTTGTTTGTATGTAAAGGGGAACTTAGGATTGGCAGATTTTCTTGAAAATCGTATCCTTGCAGGATACTGAACTTAAATACCAAGTTTAGTTTTGGAGCTATGCTGCTCACAGAGACATTTTCCAATACCTTCTCTTTTCACGTGTAACAAGTTTGACGTTGTTATGTATCTTCCTGTGCCCAGATTACTCGCCTCTATGTCATCCCACTGTGTTGTGTCTCTTTCATATCTGTTGTTCTTTCCTCTTTCTCGATCCCTTTTTACTTTCTCTACACGTACTATGTGCATAGTGTATATAGAAGGTTTTGTATTGCACCAAAAAATGCAATACCGAGATTTCACCGCAAATATATGTTTTGAGACTCCTTGATTCCAAAATAAGCATTTTTAGAAAAATGTGTGTGTGTGTGTGTGTGTGTGTGTGTGTGTGTGCGTGTGCGTGGGCAGCATGGGTCAGAAACGAAAAGACCGTTGAATACCAAACTTGGAGTTTTAGTTTGGTACCTTCCAAGAGTGAGACACGAAGATTTTCAAGGAAATCCCCCATCCCAAACTACCCTTTACATAGAATTTTTTTCGACAATTTTGAATTTCCAAAAAATGGCTCTAACAATTTTGATTAAAATATCATATATTAAAGATATTTACACGACAAATAAAATGTATATCTTGTATTTTCTGGGAATAGCCGCTGAAAACTACTTTATTCTGGATGAATTTTACGGAATTTTGCATAACAGCTTAACCGTAAGACATGGACAAAAACGTATCACACAAAAAATGTAGAGCACGTCAAAACACACAGTTAATGTCATATACATTTTTTTTTTTTTTTTGGATTCGATCGCTTTTGAGGTATTCCTTATCTTTGGTTTCACAGGAATTTGTCAACTGCTGTCCATACAAACAAAGGAACTTCAGTCACATAGCAACCAGCTTTTGACTGTCACTTTAACCTATGGTACTCCCTTATTCACTTCTACTTACAAGGAAGCAAGTAATAAGACTATTTCTGCTAATTTTTTGTCGATTAGCATGAAGTAAATAGAACCATAAACTTTTTAACAATAATTTGTTGCAGAGATGTAGAGAAAGCCATGTGAAGGGCACACGTCAAAGTTTTCTCGCTGCAACACTGAACAAATCAGCTCACGTCTTCGAAGCCGTGTTTAATAATTATCTGCAGCTTCGACGATTGATTGATTTATTAACTGATTTATTGTCACATGGGAGTAAAGGAGCATTTTAAAAGTTGATACTCTTGACACTACACATAAAGTGTAGTTCACTTACTTTTGCTTTAACTGTCATGGAAACATGTAACAAAAGACGGGCGACTTCTCAGGTTTGTGGTTTTTCAAACTCAATCATATCTGCACTTCCTGTGTTATAAGAATGAAAACTTAGCTTTTGTGAAACTTCCTATTGTATAATTTGAAAAAGTTAACTACTTAAAAATATAGTTAGATAAAATGATAACATTTTGTATTTTGTTAAATAGATCTCACAAGAAAGGAAAATCTTTAATTCAAAAATAGTTCCTACAATTTTTTTCTGTGCAATAAATATTTGGTTTGTGTTGAGTAGAATATGCTGATACTGTGACTTTAGTGAGACTTAAGTGAGACATGTGCGAGACTTTAAGGAGACTTTGGCGAGACTTTATTGAGACTTTGGCGAGACTTTAGTGAGACTTTGGCGAGACTTTTGTGAGACTTTAGTGAGACATGTGTGAGACTTTAAAGAGACTTTGGCGAGACTTATAGAGACTTTTGTGAGACTTTAGTGAGACTTTGGCGAGACTTCGGTGAGACTTTTGTGAGACTTTGGCGAGACTTTTGTGAGACTTTAGTGAGACTGGCGAGACTTTAGTGAGACTGGCGAGACTTTAGTGAGACTTTGGCGAGATTTTAGTGAGACTTAAGTGAGACTTTGGCGAGATTTTATTGAGTTTTTTGTGAGACTTTGCGAGACTTTAGTGAGACTTTTGTGAAACTTTTGCGAGACTTTTGAGAGACTTATGTGAGACTTTAGTGAGAATTTCGCGAGACTTAGGTGAGGCTTTGGTGAGACTTTAGTGAGACTTTTGTGAGACTTTTGCGAGACTTTAGTCGGACATGTGCGAGACTTTAGTGAAACTTTTGCGAGAATTTATTGAGACATGTGCGAGACTTTAGTGAAACTTTTGCGAGACTTTTGCGAGACTTTATTGAGACATGTGCGAGACTTTAGTGAGACTTTTGCGAGACTTTATTGAGACATGTGCGAGACTTTATTGAGACATGTGCGAGACTTTAGTGAGACTTTTGTGAGACTTTTGTTAGACTTTTGTGAGACTTTAGTGAGACTTTTGTAAGACTTTTGCGATATTTTAGTAAGACTTTAGTGAGACTTTTGTGAGACTTTTGTAAGACTTTAGTGAGACTTCTGTGAGACTTCTGCGATATTTTTGTGAAACTTTTGCGAGACTTTTGTGAGACTTTAGTGAGACTTTTGTGAGACTTTGGCGAGACTTTTGTGAGACTTTTGCGAGAGTTTTGCGAGACTTTAGTGGGACTTTAGTGAGACTTTTGTAAGACTTTAGTGAGACCAGGTTACACTTCAAGTAGAAAATGAGCTTTGGTGTATGCAAACAATGGGAGCCTTTAATATTTACCATGTGGAGTCGCAACTCCTCAATTACGAAATTTTAGATGCTGTGAAATGTATTTAGCTCAGAAAGTGCAAAATATTAGTACCCTGAAAATGTTTCATTAATTAATAAGTTAAAACTTAAGAAACTAAGCTCTAGTATAATGTAGAGTGACATGGCGTCCGCGCGTGCGACCTTTCTCATGTTCGCTGTGGTATGCGACACTGGAGCTGGAATCTGAGACATCGCAGTTGGATGCGTAAACAATAGCGCGACGAAACAGGAGACTTTGGAACGTGACACATCGATATTCGAGATGTTTCTAATACGTGCGACAAGTTTCCAGAAAGCTTGTGACGTCATTTTCTGGCTATAAAAAGGAGGAATTATTGTGTGTTGTGTTGTGATTTGTACTATGTTGTGAGTGACTGGAGTGTTATCTCGCAGTGGCGCGCGAGTCACGGACGGCGTGAAACTATAAACTGCCAATTGTCTCGTGTCGAGAGAACTGTCTGCAGCAGTAAACTTAATTGTTTTTGTAAATAATTGTTGAGTAAACAAAGACGCTGTTACAATATAAACCGCACCCACTGAGATCACGGGATTCTTTGTAGTTATCCCTGGTCGTCCAGCAAATGAGGGAGTGGTGTATTCTCGTGATGCTATATGAGACAGGTCTGCAAGTCCTCAGTTGCGGTGGTACACCAATGTGAAAGGCTCCCCAAGACATTCTTCTAAACCAGTCACGGTGAAAAGCAACGAACCACTGGAGTTCATACCACAACACCATTTCATTTGAAGGTTATTATAACCTTGGAATGAATTAGTCGCAAGCTGATGTGTTCCATTCATATGACTTTCTCCCCCTCTCTGTAACGAATTATTGTTAAGAAGAGTATTCTTCCTTCTACTTCAAGCCAATCGAGATGAACATTAACAGAAACGCTTTCTTGTAAATAGAAGGGAAATAAGGGAATATTCTAGACTAAAGTGATAGTCAAATATTTAAAAAGGTGGTTGAAATCTGTTTCTATGCAGGTCCATGAGTTGTCATGTATATGACATAAATTCTGTATTTCAATTAGATCTTTGTGTAGTAAGTTTTTGTAAATCGCATACGTTATACTATTTATGCAAAAGCCAGCAAAATTCATTCAGAATAAAGAGGTTTTAGAGACTATTTCCAGAAAATTCAGGATTCACAATTTATTTTTCGTGTAAATATCTTTAATCAAATCGTTAGAACCATTTTTCAAATTGTTGGCAATTTTTTCATGTAAAGGGTAGTTTGAGTGGGGGGGGGGCTCAAAATATTGGTGTCACATCCTTAAGAGGATACTAAATTTAAATTCCAAGATTGCTATTTTACCGAATATTCGTTTTTACAAAATGTTCAATTTCTCAAAATAAGCTTTAGTGCCTTTGATTGAAATATCGTATATTAAAGATACTCGCATGAAAAGTTAAAACGTATACCTTGAATTTTCCGTGGGGAGCCTCTGAAGGTATCTTTATTCTGGATGAATTTTGCATGACTGATAAACCGTAAGAAATAGACAAAAACTTACTTGACAAAATATGTAGAGCTTTTTAAACACACAATTTATGTTATACCGTGGAGGTGACCGTTTTGGGGATATTCTTTGTTACTAGTGTCAGTTTTAGAATACTTATACTGTCTTCAATTTCTCATCTCCTAGCCATACAAACAAGGGAACGTTAATTGCATAGCAACCAGCTTTGTATAACACATTTGACTATCACTTTAATCTGTGGTACGCCCCTATTTCACTTCTATTTATAAGGAAGCAAGTAATAACACTATTTTTGCTAATTGTTTCTTGATTAGCTCGAGCAGACGTGGCTTGTGTTCTTGTGAACACAGGGCAGGGATTCCTAGGAAACTAATCAAAGAGGGTGCTCAATTAGACTGAGCAACAAAGTGTCCATGTCCCACTGGATGACACCCCCCCCCCCCGAGGTACGTCTCTAGCCCATCAGACGTGGCTTGTGTTCTTGTGAACACAGGGCAGGGATTCCTAAAACAAAGGAAACTAATCAAAGAGGGTGCTCAATTAGACTGAGCAACAAATTGTCCATGTCCCACTGGATGACACCCGCCCCTGGTGTCCGTCACTAGCCGAGCAGACGCGACTAACAAACATGTCAGTGGTCAGCGAAAACTTCAGTCAATGTCCAAATACTGAACAATCTATTAACAGTAATCCATATTTAAGAAATCTGATGTGTTACACTCACATGACTTTCTCTAGCTGCTCTACAAACAAACTTCTTACAAAAGATTATTCTTCTTTAAACATTAGCAGAATGTTCTTATTGCTTAGTTCCTTATAAGTAGAAGGGATCTAAAGGAATGTGCTATGTTAAAGTGATAGTCAAATGTTTTAAAAGCTGTCGTTATGCGAAATAAAAACGGACAAAAATATACCTTGAAACCAATAACAAGGAATATCTCGGAGAGGGTTACCTCCACAACAAAATGTAAATTGTGTGTTTTGACGAGATCTACATTTTTTCTGCTATAAGTTGCTGTCTATCTCCTAGGTTTAGCAGTTAAGCAAAATTCATCCAGACTAAAGAGGTCTTCAGAGGCTATACCCAGAAAATTCAAGATATGCATTTTATTTGCCATGTAAATATATTTAATATATGGTAGACATTTTTGAGAAAATCAACATTTTCGAAAATTTTTCCATGCAAAGGGTAGCTTGCTGTGGGGGGATTTTTTTTGAAAATCTTCGTGTCGTATCCTTGCAAGTTACCAAACCTAAATACCAAGTTTGGTATTTAACGGTGTTTAGTTTCTCACCTAAGCTGTCTACGGACACATTCAGACCGTTTTCCAAAAATACGTTTTTGGACTCAAAGCATATGTTTCCAGTGAAATCTCGACATGGAATACAATACATCCCGTATCCATTATGTACATGCGCACTAAATATGGAACATTTACAATATTCAGCCTTTGTAACTTTTTCTCAGCAAAACAAGTTTGCAAAGATTGGGAAACATGAGCCAACTAAAGGTTTGACTTTCTGGTCTCCAAACGCGATCTCAAGTGTGTGTAAATATCGGGATTTTCTCATAAACCTGTTTTCTAAAGGTTTTAAACCACTAACCATTATGAAACTTTGTTACAGTATGTACGTTGAGAAAGCGAATAACCATTTCTTGGTAAATAATTAGTTTTGTTTTAGAGTTTGAATAACCAAATACAAAGTTAATTATTCAAAATGAAAATATTAGAAGGAGAAAACAATGTTTACTTTCTCTACACGTACTATGCATTTAGTATATAGAGAAGGTATTGCATTCCTCCTAAACATTTGATAGCGAGATGTCAACGGAAATACTCGTTTTAGTATCCCCTGTATCCAAAAAAAGCATATTTAGAAATAGGCCCGCATGTGTGTGTTCATGATAACTGAAAAACGAAAAGTCGGTAAAATACCAAACTTGTATGTAAGTTAATATCTTCCAAGGATGCCACACGAAGATTTGAGGAAAATCTCTCCCCCCCCCCCAAACTACCCTTTACGTGGAAAAATATTGGAGCATTTTGATTTTCTCAAGGATGGCTCTGACGATTTTCATTAAAATACTTGCTACACGAAAATGTAGATCTCGTTAAAACACACAATTTATATCATATGTATTTTTTTCATAGAGTTGACCATTTTCGAGATATTCCTGGTTATTGCTTTCAGTTTTAAAATACTTAACTTTTCACATTAGGGAATTTGTAAACTCCTGGCCCACAGAGAAACGGATTCCATCCACATGGCAACCAGCTTTTAAAACATTTGACTATCGTTTTAGCCTAGTGTATTCCCTTGTTTTCCTGCTCCTAATGCTTATCTCGGTTTCCAGATATAATTAAATTGTATTTTGCAAGTATAGCTTGTTTGACACAGAAAGTCATATCAACAGATGTGCTCCATTCAATGACTTTCTCTACATTTCTGTAACAAATTATTGTTAAAGGTTTATTTTCTATCCTCAGTCTAGCAGAAATTGTCTTATTACCTGCTTTCTTGTAAGTAGAAGCAAAATGAGGAAACACACTAGGCTAAACTGATAGTCAAATCTGGCCATTATGTGAACAATTGAAGTTCGTATGTCTTTGCATGGCCAGGAGTAAAAAAAAAAAAAAAAAAGGAGAGACAAGACGAAAGATGGTCTCCCCTTTGAGAAAGCTTTAAGAAGTTGAAACCATTAAAAAGGTTAACTCGACAAAATGTGCGAGACATTACTGCTTTGTCTGTCTCTTACAGTTACACAAATTCATCCAGAATAAAGAGGTCTTCAGAGGCTGTTCCCAGAAAATTCATCCAGAATAAAGAGGTCTTCAGAGGCTGTTCCCAGAAAATTCATCCAGAATAAAGAGGTCTTCAGAGGCTGTTCCCAGAAAATTCATCCAGAATAAAGAGGTCTTCAGAGGCTGTTCCCAGAAAATTCATCCAGAATAAAGAGGTCTTCAGAGGCTGTTCCCAGAAAATTCAAGGCATACATTTTATTTTTCCTGTAAACATGTTTAACATAGGTACTCATTTTAATCAAAATACTAAGAGCCAATAAAGAACATTCCTAAAAACAAATGCCACGTCAGGAGTAGTTTTGTGTCGAGCAATGTTCTTGAAAACTAAGTGTCGTATGCTTGGGAGATACTAAACTTAAATACCTAGTTCCTTAGTCTTTTCCTGACCTTTTTCTAAAAAAAGATTTTTTTATTCAGGGGACTCAAAACATATATTTTCGGTGAAATCTAGGTATCGAATAATAGGGTGAAATAATATATTTTGTATCTAAAACCTACATTGCATTTACCTACGTGCAAGAGAAAGTAAAAATGAGTGTTTTGTTTAACAGAGCTTACCAAATCTATACATTTGTATAATTTACATCATTGTATTACTTCCTCTATACGTACTATGTGCATAGTGTATAGAGAAGGTATTGTATTGCACCCAAAAATTCAATACCGAGATTGCACCGGAAATATATGTTTTAGGGTCCCCTGTATCCAAAAAAAGCATTTTCACAGGAAGGTCCATGTGTGATACGTCCGAAAGATTCTAATTCTCCCAACGCTAGACTGGAGGGCATTAGGATGTCTCGCCAGTCTGCTAACACTAGTGTGTGTGTGTGTGATACGTCCGAAATATTCTAATTCTCCCAACGCTAGACTGGAGGGCATTAGGATGTCTCGCCAGTCTGCTAACACTAGTGTGTGTGTGTGTGATACGTCCTAACACTCCTAATTTGCTTTTAGTTAAGAAGTTAAATAAAATTGGAGATGCTGGACATTTGGCCTAAGTATTTCTGCTAATGATAGTAGCATCACGGTGCTAACGCTAGGCGATTGTGTCGAAGGTCACGGGTTCGATCACTGTGGCCGACCTACTTGTCCTCCATGTGGCCTCATTTCATTCAGATTGTTAATGTCAGTTTTAAGCGCGCAGTGAGCATGGGAACACGCCTAGACCAATAGCGTCGCCCGGCAAATGTAATATGACAGGTGACCTTGAAATTTCGGGACGATTTTCTGTAATCGCCTGAACGAGATCTTGATCGCCTCTTCCTTCCCTGAACGTCTGTACCCACCATTCGTTGCTGAATTTGTTGCACTCCCGCATCAAGAAATCTAATTACAGTTCGCGACTCTATTGTTTACTTGCTCACTGCGCGCTTACAACGTGACGGTCATACTAGAGACACTGCGCAATACATCTGCGCAAAGCTTTATCTGATTTTCACTGTGCTTTTATTTCGTGACCGATCGGACCTTGAAAACAAAAAAATAGGCCTCGTAACAACCTGCAACCTACTTTTTGGATTTTCGTAATCGCACACGCACTGACTAAGTGAAAAAAAAATCTGAAAGTGATACTTTTGGAAAGAGTATTTCCATGTTGGCTTCTTTATTTAGATGGTAACAGATACACGAGAGTTAGAGGTTCTGTTTTTGGATAGTAATTGTTTCCTTTAGTTGTTCCAAGAATTATATTGTAGGAGATTTCCGTCTAAAAGATGTACATGACATTACATATCCGTCCTTGTAGCAGAAAATCAACATCCTTTCATGAAATGCTTACTTCCAAGCGAATCGTAAATAAGGAAGTTTCCGCCACTCGGAAGCTTTTTGTAACTGATTTACAGTTTTTGGATTCGACAGTAAGTTTCGTCGCATCGACTTTTTCAAAGAGTATCCTCCGCATAACTGGTCCAACATTATTCCGCTCTAATTCGACCTCTTCTCACTTACACAGCTCCTATACGCACCGTGCACGCCACTCTGGCGGTAAGTTTCGTTACTAACAAGAGGATAACAGAGACAGTGGAGTAAGACAAGATGTCAAGTATCGAACCTCCTGAAAATGTAAACACTACAAGAAAGGGAACAATAGCTGCTGTGTAATAACACCAACAAGAATATTTCTTTTCCCGCGCGGAAAACTGAAGCGCAAAGAAGAAGTCTATGCATTCAAGCTGTACATCGAAACAAGCAAGTACACTAATTTTATATTGTACCTCAAAGCAGTAACATGTGCTTAAAAATTAACTGCAGCATGAATAATGTTTAAGAATTAATGCTAACGTGTTTTAAGTTAATAAATAGAAACTCTAAATACTGTGCGTATTGGATTAAATTACATATTATGGGAATAGTCTGTCAATTATTATTATTATTATTATTATTATTATTATTATTATTATTATTATTATTATTATTATTATTATTATCATTATTATTAATACTTTTATTTTTATTATTAATATTTATGTACGTATTACTATTTTATTTTCCGTTCTGAGGGGTCATCGTGAGAACCAAAGTCCGAATTTCCAACATTCACTTCATCGAAACTAAAAGGTTCAGGACATCCCCTCAGTTCAGCACATGTCCCAGTATATTTCCAGATGTGTACAAATAGATTCAACCTTGTGAAACAATATTTTCAGTCAAGTGTATGCCCTTTATAGGCATATACAACAAATAATGGCTTCTATTTATCCTCCTAATAAGTACAAAGCATGACACGGAGCGGCGCCACCAGTACCATTATATGGTCCACAACAAATAAAACTGCAAGCTGTACACAACAAGTTTCTCCGCACAGCTTCAACACCAACTTCCAATAGAACACTATACGAAGACATTCTGCAACAACGTTTCTGGTGCTCAAGCATTTAACCTGCATATCAAAACACCATACAAAAGGAAAACTACCACAACATATCTTAACCAGTGAAACACAGGACTCCTGCTAATATAATTATTCATAAAGTTCACAATCATGTAGTTTCATTTTTGTTTATGTTAGGGGAGCCAACCCCAAATGTTAGTGTATTTACATTACGGAAGTTCTGCACGTTTCCAGTGTTTGAGTGACTCAAGATCAAAGTGGTGGAAGTTTACATCCGGATGTTAGATCGTGCCTCACGGTCCCGTGGGTGTGAATATTCACATTGTTAAATAGCTTCACCATCACGACGAATAACTAATCACCCCTTACATTCTTACCGCGCCCAAAATCTAAATAAATGTAAATAAAATATTGAAGCATGAAACGTGTGTAAAATTCCACCACTTTGATCTTGAGCAGTCCCAAAAAGTTTAACGTGCAATAGGTGTTCTTGATAAAAATGTGGCCTCCAAATCTATTTTACTTGCTCTACACGTACTCTGTATATAGTGTATAGAAAAAGTATTGCACTCGTCTGTGAGCACAACTCAAAAACGAAAAGTCGGTAAAATACCACAGGTATTTAGGTATAGTATCTCCCAAGGATGCAACACGAAGATTTTCAAGAAAATCCCCACACCACAAACTACCCTTTACCTGGAAAATTTTTCGAAAATTTTGATTTTCTTAAAAAGGGCTGTAATGATTTTGATTAAAATCATGTATAGTAAAGCTATTCGCACCCCGAATAAAATGTATATCTTGAATTTTCTGGGAATAGCTTTTGAAGACCTGTTTATTCTGGATGAGTTTTGCCGAATTTTGCATAACTGCTAAACCGTAAGAGATGGACAAAAATTTACCATACAGAAAGTGCAGAGCACATTAAAACACCCAATTTATGTTCAGTACATTTTTTTCGTGGAGTTGATCGTTTTAAAGATATTCGTTGTATTAGTTTGCGCTTTCTAAAAACTTATACATTCGTCATACAGGAATTTGTCAACTCATGTCCGTGCAAACAAAGGAACTTCAGAGACATAGCAACCAGCTTTTGACTATCACTTTAACCTATGGTACTCCCTTATTTCGCTTCTACTTACAAGGGAGCAAGTAATAACACTATTTCTGCTAATTTTTTCTCCATTAGAATGAAGTAAATAGAAGCATAAGCTTTTAACAAAAAGTTGTTGTAGACATGTAGAGAAAGTCATGTGAATGGAACACATCAGATTTTTATATAAACAACTCCCGTGAGCACAGAGCAGGCCGTGACGTAAACCTTTTGTTTTACTTCTCGTCGCTCCTATTTTTTTAAAGTTATATTAATGTTTCTGGAATTTTATAATTTCAGAAATACAGGTAAGAAGTGTCTGGTGTAATTGTCTGCTTACTGTAACACGAGTTCCCTTAGGAATCTTGTATATCTAAACGACAAAAGTTAACCTAAAAGCCGAACTTGCATAACAACAATTAGAAGTCATGGCAGCTGCTGAGTACAGCAGTTTACCTTCGAAGAACGTTAATACTACCTCACAGAACATGAACACCACAAGAAACAACAACTGTGCATCAGTCAACACCCAAGAAAGAAGAAGCCATCATTATCGACTCCCATGACGGACTTACCAATCTCGCAGTAAGTAAGCTTACCGAACGTTAGGTTTATCTCAAGAATCTCCAACTCCAGAATGTGCATTTACTTAACATCTTCCAAAGTAGCAGAAGCTCTTGTATCGTAATATAAGTATCAACAACGTTTCTCTCCAACTTCGCCCTCTAATAACACCGAACAAAAGAATAGTACTGAGTAATGTCTGCCCTATAATACCAAACTCAGTCATAGAAGCTCATTCAGCATCATATGGAGTCAAACTAATGTCTACACAAGGTCTGGAGTTCCTGACCACATACTTAGTTTCAGACGCCAGTTTTACATTCCACCCACTGATGTTGAAAAGTTCCCTCCCAACATCAAAATCCAATATGAAGGAACTGCTTATTGGGTTTATATACCAGCTGACACACCAACCTGTTTTATTTGTAAGCAGGAAGGCCACTTTGTCGCCATTCTGAGGGTACACAAGAAATGACCCCCGTGAAATTTCCGGAACTACCCAACGCCAATAGAAATACCCTGGTCCTTACTAAATCTGCTCCATCTACCTCTGGAGCCAAAGAAAAAGTTCCAGAGACATCCAGCTCCATCCCCTCTGCTCTCGAAAATTCACTGCCACCCCAGGGTGAATCCAAGAAGCCCCAAAACCCCATCCCTATGGAACAAGAGGCGCAAAGGCCTAAACGGCCAATGTCAAATAGCACAACCGACACGAATACTGACCCCGGGAAAAAGTGTCACGTGACTATGTCCGAAGAAGAAATAAGTGATTCGGAAATAGTCTCCACGCAAACAACAAACCAGGCAAAAAAAGTTAAAAAGTGTGAGGTTGTCAAGTCAGCTGCAGAAATGCTCCAGCCGATTCGAGAAATAATCGAATCAGAATCTCACGCCTACTCGTTAAGCTTTGATCAGCTCTAAAGCTTAATGGAAAACATTATTGGTGTTAAAGATGTAATTCCGGTTGTTGAAGACTACACCACAGATCTCGAGTCTCTAGTGGGCACTTTGTGAAAGCTTTACCCGCACTATAGACACCGAGCTATAAAGGTTAGAAGTAGCAAACTTGAAAAAAAGGTACTGGCCTACATGAATCAAGATAAGAAAACCGCCATCTAAACAAATCATGAGCAATCAATCAATAACAGGCAAGTTTTGCTGTAAGCTCACATTTATAACACAATCATGGCTTATTTACTTCAATGGAACATCAATGGCTTCCATGCAAACTTTGAATTTCTTAAAATGTCATTAAGTAAACACAATCCTGATATTATCTGTCGCCAGGAAACAAGAGAAATGTGTTGCAACATTAAAAGGATACAACCCCCACTACAAATACCTACATGGGGCGTAGTTATTTACATTAAAGAATATGTTAAATATCGAGATATATCGATTGTAACTGATCTTGAAGCAGTTGCTATCACAGCGTACCTACCAACACCTATTTCAATTTGCAACGTATATCTTCCAAATAAAATTACGTTAGGTACACATAAATTACAGCATTTACGTTAGGTACACATAAGTTACAGCATTTAACACGCCAGCTTCCTAAACCATTTATTCTATTGGGAGACTTCCACATTATGGGGCAGTCAATAAACAAACACCAGAGGGAAAATAATAGACCAACTGTTGCACAACGAAGAGCTCAACATTCTTAACGATACCTCACCAACACACACGGCACTCTCAGTGCCATCGACCTAACGTTAATTACCCCTGACATTCACAAAGATTTGAATGGACGGTAGGATCGTTTTCCCATTTTGTTAACTGATGTAAATGTCATACCTCCATCTCGGAAATTCCAATCGCAGCGGGATCTAAAAAATGCAAATTGGCAAAAGTTTAAGTCACACATATCTGAAAACTTTCCTTATCTTACACCAATAAACAAATTCTGTGAATCCAATCCTAATGAAATAGTGAAGTCGTTTACAGACTTGATCCTACAATCCGCCGATATCAGCTTCCCGAAGAAATACTTTACTGACAAGAAAACTGTAAGCTGGCGGAATCAACAATGTAAATTAGCAATAGCCGCGAAGAACAAGGCCTACTATATATTCAAACGGCGACCCACACCAGAACACAAAATGGAATTCCAAAAAGCAAGAGCTATGGCACGCCAAGTGGTTAAAACAAGCAAAAAAGACTATTGGCTGCCGTTCGTTTCCTCTTTAAGTCATCAAACACCTTCAAACGTAATATGGCAAAACATTCGTAAAATAAGAGGCTCAACATGGAACAGCACAAAGTATATCTTTATATGATCCTCTGGAAAATAAAACACTTACAGACCCGCAGCCATTACGAATATGTTAGCTCAGACTTACACAGCCACTTCCCAAAAAGGAAGTGATAAAAGTGAATTACCCGAAAATCATGCGCAGTTGATTTGTTCCAAAGAACCTAACAAAGAAACAAGTGAAGCATACAATGATAATATTACCTTCACAGAGGTTTTACAAACTCTTGAACACTGTAAATGTAACAGTCCAGGGCCCGATAATATTTCCTATGCTCTACTTACATCCTTACCTCAAGATGGGCTTATCTCCCTGCATGAAATTCTTAACTACCTATGGAACTCCAGAAGATTTCCGGATCAGCGGCGTACTGCAATTGTAGTGCCCATTCCGAAACCAGGAGAGGATCTCTCTTCGCCCGGAAACTTCAGACCAATAGCCCTTACTTGCACTATGTGCAAAGTCTTTGAAAAAATAGTTTGTAGCTGACTTCGCTGGGAATTAGAGAAAATTGAGTAATCTTCGGAACATCAAAATGGTTTTCGTCGCTTTCGATCCACCACTGATCATCTTCTAATAATCGAATCTGAAATAAGATCTGCATTTATTGAAATCCAACAGTTAATTGCAATAAGCTTGGACATAGAAAAAGTGCACGATACAGTATCTCGAAACTTTATACTTAAAGAATTAGAACGCATCGGTATTAGAGGAAACATGTACTACTTTATTTACATTTTTCTTCGAGAACGAAATATAAGGGTACGATATAAAGGAGTGATGTCCAAAGAACTACCTACAGAAAGAGATGCACCACAGGATTCTGTAATCAGTGTTACATTGTTTCTTATAGCAGTCAACAGCATTGTTAAGAGCATTTCTCCACCTGTCAAGGGTCTACTATTTGATGATGACTTGACAATCTTCTGCAAAGGGAGAAACCCCACTACTACATCAACACTTCTTCAAGAGACGCTAGGAAAACTCTCCACCTGTCAAGGGTCTACTATTTGATGATGACTTGACAATCTTCTGCAAAGGGAGAAACCCCACTACTACATCAACACTTCTTCAAGAGACGCTTGGAAAACTCTCCACCTGTCAAGGGTCTACTATTTGATGATGACTTGACAATCTTCTGCAAAGGGAGAAACCCCACTACTACATCAACACTTCTTCAAGAGACGCTTGGAAAACTCTCCACCTGTCAAGGGTCTACTATTTGATGATGACTTGACAATCTTCTGCAAAAGGGAGAAACCTCTTTACTACATCAACACTTCTTCAAGAGACGCTAGGAAAACTCCACACCTGTCAAGGGTCTACTATTTGATGATGACTTGACAATCTTCTGCAAAGGGAGAAACCCCACTACTACATCAACACTTCTTCAAGAGACGCTAGGAAAACTCTCCACCTGTCAAGGGTCTACTATTTGATGATGACTTGACAATCTTCTGCAAAGGGAGAAACCCCACTACTACATCAACACTTCTTCAAGAAACGCTAGGAAAACTCTCCACCTGTCAAGGGTCTACTATTTGATGATGACTTGACAATCTTCTGCAAAGGGAGAAACCCCACTACTACATCAACACTTCTTCAGGAGACGCTAGGAAAACTCTCCACCTGTCAAGGGTCTACTATTTGATGATGACTTGACAATCTTCTGCAAAGGGAGAAACCCCATTACTACATCAACACTTCTTCAAGAGACGCTAGGAAAACTCTCCACCTGTCAAGGGTCTACTATTTGGTGATGACTTGACAATCTTCTGCAAAGGGAGAAACCCCATTACTACATCAACACTTCTTCAAGAGACGCTAGGAAAACTCCACACCTGGGCAGCTGACGCTGGTTAAGTCTATCTCACAGAAAGAGGGTTCTGTAATCTTGAACTACTCCAGGACATTCAAACTCTTCACCATCTCGCTCTTTACGTGGATTCCGTCTCATTGTGGCATCAAAGGTAATGAAGCAGCAGCCCCTCGACTAGCAGAAGTTACGAGACATTCAGTACCTTATAGTGACATCAAAAAACACTTTAGCAGGCAACTTAGAGCAACATGTAGTGAAAATCCACCAGCAAAGTTACGTATGGTAAGGAAAGATGACGTCACCAATCCTTGCCCCATACATTCACTGAAGAGGAAAGAACAAGACTACGAATAGGACATACTAAACTAGCCCATTCATACATCTTCTCCAAAGACAACCCACCTCAATGTGAAGTCTGCAACACGCAACTCACTATTAAACACATTTTCACAGAATGCAGAAGACACAGTACAGCATCACAGAAGATATATCCACATCACAGAATACACCACAAAAATTCAAGAAAGTTCTACTCTTTCTTAGAAGCATAAAACTGTACTTCAAACTCTAATGTACAGTTCATAATATTTAAAATATCTGTAAAACTGACTTTTAACAGCAATGTATTTATTGAACAGGTTTTATTCAAATGTATGTAAAACTTGCTTTTATAATGTAATTTCAATTCACAGACCTGTGTTTAATCTGTAAATAATTCCATTGTAATATAATGAATTCAATTGTTATAACTATTGTATGGTCGCGATATGACCTAGGAGTTAAACCGAAATAAAATAAATAAAAAAAAAAAAACCTCCCTTGAGCTCAATCAATTACTGCAAGAAAAATAAATCAGACTATGAGGAAACATATTGTATTCTCACAGTAATATAAATACAGTCAACTACAATCAACCATATCTCTTGTAACTGAAGGGTTAAACACTTGGTGTATTGTATTCTCACAGTAATATAAATACAGTCAACTACTATCATCCATATCTCTTGTAACTGAAGGGTTAAACACTTGGTGTATTGTATTCTCACAGAAATATAAATACAGTCAACTACAATCATCCCTATCTCTTGTAACTGAAGGGTTAAACACTTGATGTATTGTATTCTCACAGTAATATAAATACAGTCAACTACAATCATCCCTATCTCTTGTAACTGAAGGGTTGAACACTTGGTGTATTGTATTCTCACAGTAATATAAATACAGTCAACTACAATCATCCCTATCTCTTGTAACTGAAGGGTTAAACACTTGATGTATTGTATTCTCACTGTAATATAAATTCGGTCAACTACAATCATCCCTATCTCTTGTAACTGAAGGGTTAAACACTTGATGTTTTGTATTCTCACTGTAATATAAATACAGTCAACTACAATCATCCCTATCTCTTGTAACTAAAGGGTTAAACACTTGATGTATTGTATTCTCACAGTAATATAAGTACAGTCAACTACAATCATCCCAATCTCTTGTAACTGAAGGGTTAAACACTTGATGTATTGTATTCTCACAGTAATATAAATACAGGCATCAGTCAACTACAATCATCCCTATCTCTTGTAACTGAAGGGTTAAACACTTGGTGTATTGTATTCTCACAGTAATATAAATACAGTCAACTACAATCATCCCTATCTCTTGTAACTGAAGGGTTAAACACTTGATGTATTGTATTCTCACTGTAATATATATACAGTCAACTACAATCATCCCTATCTCTTGTTACTGAAGGGTTAAACACTTGATGTATTGTATTCTCACTGTAATATAAATACAGTCAACTACAATCATCCCTATCTCTTGTAACTGAAGGGTTAAACACTTGATGTATTGTATTCTCACAGTAATATAAATACAGTCAACTACAATCATCCCTATCTCTTGTAACTGAAGGGTTAAACACTTGATGTATTGTATTCTCACAGTAATATAAATACAGTCAACTACAATCATCCCTATATCTTGTAAATGAAGGGTTAAACACTTGGTGTATTGTATTCTCACAGTAATATAAATACAGGCATCAGTCAACTACAATCATCCCTATCTCTTGTAACTGAAGGGTTAAACACTTGGTGTATTGTATTCTCACAGTAATATAAATACAGGCATCAGTCAACTACAATCATCCCTATCTCTTGTAACTGAAGGGTTAAACACTTGGTGTATTGTATTCTCACAGTAATATAAATACAGTCATCAGTCAACTACAACTACAATCATCCCTATATCTTGTAACTGAAGGGTTAAACACTAGGTGTATTGTATTCTCACAGTAATATAAATACAGTCATCAGTCAACTACAACTACCATCATCCCTATATCTTGTAACTGAAGGGTTAAACACTTGATGTATTGTATTCTCACAGTAATATAAATACAGTCAACTACAATCATTCCTATCTCTTGTAACTGAAGGGTTAAACACTTGATGTATTGTATTCTCACAGTAATATAAATACAGTCATCAGTCAACTACAACTACAATCATTCCTATCTCTTGTAACTGAAGGGTTAAACACTTGATGTATTGTATTCTCACAGTAATATAAATACAGTCATCAGTCAACTACAACTACAATCATTCCTATCTCTTGTAACTGAAGGGTTAAACACTTGGTGTATTGTATTCTCACAGAAATATAAATACAGTCATCAGTCAACTACAACTACAATCATCCCTATCTCTTGTAACTGAAGGGTTAAACACTTGGTGTATTGTATTCTCACAGTAATATAAATACAGTCAACTACAATCATCCCTATCTCTTGTAACTGAAGGGTTAAACACTTGGTGTATTGTATTCTCACAGTAATATAAATACAGTCAACTACAATCATCCCTATCTCTTGTAACTGAAGGGTTAAACACTTGATGTATTGTATTCTCACAGTAATATAAATACAGTCAACTACAATCATCCCTATCTCTTGTAAATGAAGGGTTAAACACTTGATGTATTGTATTCTCACAGTAATATAAGTACAGTCAACTACAATCATCCCTATCTCTTGTAAATGAAGGGTTAAACACTTGATGTATTGTATTCTCACAGTAATATAAATACAGGCATCAGTCAACTACAATCATCCCTATCTCTTGTAACTGAAGGGTTACACACTTGGTGTATTGTATTAAACAGCGACAAAACCAAATGAAAAATGTTCTCTCTAACACACTTCATTCTAAGTACACAACTTCATTGTCTTGGTTCAGAAAGCGCAGTAAAGTATATTGGTGTATTACTTGACACAAAATTAAACTGGAATGCACACACATATCACAAAAAGTAGTACTCGCCAGCACCAACTGAATCCTCAAAACTGGGCTTGAACCTCTACTCTTGTATATAAATCATTAACACGTCCACTTCTGTGCTGCTGTATGGAACATTAGAACAAATTGGTTCTTGATCAGGAATTGTCCCTCTACAGGAATACATCAACAAACTGCCTGAAGCCATCAAATAAACACACAGAAAAGAAACTCCCTCAAGATCTGCTCAGTCATTTCACTTAACCTTTAACATGATACTTAAACCATAAATGTTTGTTACCTAGTACATTAACTATTACTATTTTAAACAATTGTATATTGTTATGTTATATACGTTAGAGGAGCCAAGTTCATATTATGTAACTTATCAACAGTCTGTATAGCAAAATTTTTACGCTCATCAGTTATTAATAAATTAAAAAAATTCTGATGTGTTCCACTCACCAGGAGAAAAAAATAGCAAAAATAGTCTTATTACTTGCTTCCTTGTAAGTAGAAGCGAAATAAGGGCGTACCATAGGTTAAAGTGATAGTCAAAAGCTCGTTGCTATGTGACTGAAGTCCCTTTGTTTGTATCGACAGGTCTTGTTAAATTCCTGTGTGGGAAAAGTATAAGTTTTTTAAATCTGAAACCAAAAATAAGGAGTATCTCAAAAGACGATCAACCCCATGAAAAAATAAAATAAAAGATATTTTTGTGTGTTTGAAGGTGCTCTACATTTTTTGTGTGGTAAGTTTTTTGTCCATCTCTTAAGCTTTAGCAGTTATGCAAAATTCCGTAATATTCATCCAGAATAAAGTAGTCTTCAGAGGCTATTCAAGATATACATTTTATTGTCTCGTAAATATCTTTAATATACGACACATTAATCTAAATTGTTAGAGCCATTTTTAAGAAAATCAAAATTTTAGATAAAAGTTCCATGTAAAGGGTAGTTGTCGGTGGCGGATTCTTCTCAAAATCTTCGTGTCGCATCCCTGGAAGATACTAAACTTAAATACCAAGTTTGGTATTTTACCGACTTTTCGTTTTTGAGCTATTGTGTTCACAGACACACGCACAGACCCAGACACACTTACATACGGACCTTTTTCTGAAAATGCTTTTTTTGGATACAGAAGAACCTAAAAATATATTTCCGGTGAAATCTTTGGATGGAGTGCAATACCTTCTCTATACACTATGTACATAGTACGTGTAGAGAAAGTATAAATGGATCAGGAAAAGCATTAATTAGGAAAGAGCTTTATTAGGAAATGTTTACAGCGGGAAGAGTTACAGAAAATAACATTACAAGGCTCATCGCCTGCTTTTATTTTCGGATAGTATATCTTTCCACTTTCTTTTGTTCTCCTGGGGCGTTATGGTCTTGACCTGCTTTGGAACAGCTGCTCTTTGCTTCCGTCTCCAAATTTCCACAGCCTTGCAGTGTTTAACTTACTTTCATTAAAAATGATAATGTAAATGTATTTAATAGTAAAGATATTCTTCTCAGAGGAAAGGTTCAGTAGTTGTCACCACCTTCCACCAATAGGAGAAGGAAACACACAGCTCGTGTGTGACCAGAAGTTATTATTTATAAACACTTTTATTGTGACCAGCCCGATCATAATCCAGCTTTACAGTTTTACTTTCTGTACTTGTTCTGTGCACATAGAGAACGTCTTGTATTGCACCTAAAGATTCAACACGAAGATTTCACTTTTGGAGCCCCCAGTATTCAAACAAGATTTTTAGAAAACAAAGTCCTCATGTGTGTCAGTGAACACAATAACTCAAAAGCGAAAAGTCAATAAAATACCAAACTTGGTACATAAGTGTAGTATCTTCCAGGGATGCGACACGGGAATTTTGAGGAAAATGCCCCCACACCAAACTACACTTTATATAAAAAAAGTTTCGAAAAGTTTGATTTCCTCAAAAATGGATCTAACGATTTTGATTAAAATACCGCATATCAAATATATTTACACGACACAAAACATGTATAACTTGAATGTTTAGAGAACAGATTCTGAAGACCTCTTTATTCTGGATGAATTGCGCTGGATTTTGCATAACTAATTAACTTTTCACATACGGGTATTTGTCAAATTCTAGTCACACAAACAAACGGATTTCAATCACATAGCAACCAGGTTTTACTATCGTTTTATCCCAGTGCATTTCCATATTTTGATCTGCTTACATTAAAATATTTGTGAATCTTTATCTCGATTACCATGAAATAGATAGAAGATAAACTTCCTAACAATAACTTGTTACTCAGATATAGAAAAAGATATGTGAATAAAACACAAAAGATTTGTTTATGTTCGAATTACCTCTAGACACACACAGACACACTCAGACACACACAGACATACACAGATATACACAGACACACACAGACACACACAGACACACACAGACATACACAGACATACACAGACATACACAGACACACACAGACACACTCAGACATACACAGACATACACAGACACACACAGACACACACAGACACACACAGACACACTCAGACACACACAGACATACACAGACATACACAGACACACACAGACACACACAGACACACATAGACATACACAGACACACACAGACACACAGACATACACAGACACACACAGACACACACAGACATACACAGACACACACAGACATACAGACATACCCAGACACACACAGACTCACACAGACATACAGACATACACAGACACACACAGACATACACAGACACACAAGGGACACACACAGACATACACAGACACATACAGACACACACAGACATACACAGACACACAAGGGACACACACAGACATACACAGACATCCAGACACACGCAGACATACAGACATACGCAGACACACACAGACACACACAGACATACACAGACATACATAGACATACAGACACACACAGACACACACAGACATACAGATATACACAGACACACACAGACACACCTAGACACACACAGACAGACACAGACACATACAGACACACACAGACACACAAAGACACATACAGGCATACTCAGACACACAGACATACACAGACACACACAGACACATACAGACACACACAGGCATACAGACACACACAGACACATACAGACACACACAGACATACACAGACACACACAGACACATACAGACACACACAGACATACACAGACACACACAGACATACACAGACACACACAGACATACACAGACACACACAGACATACAGATATACACAGACACACACAGACACACACAGACACATACAGACACACACAGGCATACAGACACACACAGACACATACAGACATACACAGACACACACAGACACACACAGACACACACAGACATACACAGACACACACAGACACATACAGACACACACAGACATACACAGACACACACAGACATACACAGACACACACAGACACATACAGACACACACAGGCATACAGACACACACAGACATACAAATACACACACAGACATTCACAGACACACACAGACACACACATACACACAGACATACACACACATACACACACAGACATACACACACATACACACAGATATACACAGGCAGACTCAGACATACACAGACACACAGACACACACATACACACACAGACATACACACACATACACACACAGACATACACACACATACACACACAGACACACACAGACATACACAGACATACACAGACATACACACACAGACGCACACAGACATACACAGACATACACACACAGACATACACACACATACACACAGACATACACACACATACACAGACACACACAGACATACACACACATACACACACAGACATACACACACATACACACACAGACATACACACACATACACATACACACACAGACATACACACACATACACACACAGACATACACACACATACACACACAGACATACACACACATACACACACAGACACACACAGACATACACAGACATACACAGACATACACACACAGACACACACAGACTTACACAGACATACACACACATACACACACATACACACACAGACATACACACACATACACACATACACACACAGACACACACAGACATACACAGACATACACAGACACATACAGACACACCCTGAAACACACACAGACACACTCTCAGACACATTTTCTTGAGTAGTTTATCCTCAGTGAAGTCTCGATACCAAATGGTGTGTTAAATGCAGCATCTTCTCTAATCATGTACTGTGTACGAGGTAGAAAAAGTAAAAATGTGAAAATTGCTTTATCCATCAGTTGATTACAATTCCTTTTTTCCTAATAATTGCGTGCTTTTGTTGTTTATATAGAGATCAAAGTTGAGCAGATGAAGTAACCCGGTTGATCAGTTGACATGTTGGGCGACCGTACGATCGTTGGGGCAGTGACTCCAGGGTGTTGCCCTGGACAACTTTTTGCAGGTTGTGGCCAAGACTGGCGTTAAGAGCCAATAAAACCTCTTGTTTAGCACATGGCTCGCCGCAACTTGTCTTTCTCGCTCTTGTAGCAGGAGCTTGAATATCATCTTCAACCGAAGTGTGTTTCACTACAGGAAATATCTGAGCGTTTCAGATCTTGGAAGGAAACAAGACTTGCTGTTTTACTGATTACACCGTACTGCATTGGTTCTTCCTTCTTTAAATATGACATATCATTCTAAACGGCTTTTTCTGTTCAATTCGAAAATGAACTCCATTTTCCAAAATATTCATCCAATACTAGAAATTAAATTATAGCTTTGTGAAACGTAATAAAAAGAATGTTGTGTGAAAATCTTGGCCATAATCTTATTTGTCAGTAAGGATTAATCAATAATAATAATAATAATTATTATTATTATTATTATAAGCACATTCATAACGTTGAGTTTCAACTGTTCTCCTTTTTTGACGATCCCTTGATACCTCATCTTGTTATATCTTTCTCAAATTCTGGCTCACAAATAAATCAGTTTTCGTTGAAGAAAATGCAGCACAAAAGTTCTTTAAGTCTTTATCAATTACTGAAACAATTTGTGAGAACTCTGGTCAAAGTACTACTTTTGAGGGGTCAATAAGAGCTTAATTTTTACTTTCTCTACACGTAATATGTACATAGTGTATAGAGAAGGTATTTTACTCCAACCATATTCGATACCGAGATTTCACCGGGAATACATGTTTTAGGGTCTCCTGTATCAAAAAAAAAAAAAAAAAAGAAGAAACAAAGCATTTTCATAAATAGGTCCGTGTGTCTTCGAACACGATAGCTCAAAAACGAAAAGTCGGTAAAATACCAAACTAGGTATTTAAGTTTAGTATCTTCCAGAGATGAGACACGAAGATTTTCAGAAAAGTCCCCCTACCCCAAACCACCCTTTACATGGAACTTTTTCGAAAATTTTGATTTTTTCAAAAATGGCTCTAACCATTTTGATTAAAATATCGTAAGTTAAAGAAATTTACCTGACCAATAAAATGTATATCTTGAAATTTCGGGGAATAGCCTCTGAAGACTACTTTATTCCAGTTATTCTAGATGAATTTTTGCATAACTGCTAAACCGTAAGAGATGGACAAAAACTTACCGCACAAAAAATGTAGATCACCATAAAACACACATTTTATATTATATACATTTTTCGTAGAGTTGATCGTTTTTTAGCTATTCCTTGTTTTTTATTCCACCAAAAAACTTGGTATAATTTTCTCATACAGGAATTTGTCAGCTCGTGTCCGTACAGACAAAGGAACTTCAGTCACGTGGCAACGAGCTTTTGACTATCACTTTAACCTATGCTACTGCTTCTACTTACAAGGAAGCAAGTAAAAAGACTATTTCTGATATATTTTTTTCTCGATTTGCATGAATGAAATAGAAGCTTAAGTTTTTTAACAATATTTTGTTGCAGAGATGTAGAGAAAGTGAATTGAATGGAACACATCAGACCTTTATATATATATATATATATATATATATATATATATATATTTTTGGCCCGATATTAAATTACTGTTCCCTTTGCCAGTGCTCTGCTATCTCGGTCATTGAGGAAATTAGTTTAATATTGCATTTCATTTGCACTCAAAAAGTTTTGATTTATGAATCTTGCTTATTTAGTTGAAAGCAAATACACTGTTAATGATACAATTATTCCCAATAAGGAGATGAGTTGATCTTTAACTCTCCACAGACTTACATGGTTTTCGTACTGCAGTTTTTGTAACAAGAAGTTTACAGTTTGATATGTCTCCTTTAAAACAAAAGAATGGAAGCACATGTGTGCTGCCTGATCTAACAAGATGCATAACACACAGGCACCGCAAAACATTTTAAATGTTAAAATTAAGTTGGGAGGGGGGGATTAAATAGACTCTCCAAGAACTTGTTTTATACAGAGTGATTAATATAGAACTGTCACATATCTTTCTTTAATTATTCCGTTGGAAATTCATTCAATGTCCCAAATTTAGCATAATGTTCTGGAGTTTCAATTCCGTGTCACTAGATGCGCAGATGTTTATGTTTTATTCCTAATTGAATTGTTGGCAACTGTGTCGACATTTTGTCAACGTGAAAATGCAGTACGATGTAGAGATGAGTCAACAATGTTTTGAGCGGTACATGCCATACATCAAATAAATCCATGAACCTAATTGTAAGTTTCTTTACCGACCGGATAATTTCCAGGAACCTGTGGCCACCGAGATCTCCGGATTTGACCACCGGACATATTTCTATGGGGTTACTTAAAAGACACACGTCCCCAGACATTGAAGCACAAGCTATTGACAACAGAGTTGAGTTGTGATGGAGGAGAGGTAAATACTCTCCCAAAATTCCTCTACAGTTTAGGTATAAGAAGTTGTCGCTAGCATAACACGTTTTGAAACAATTAAAGAAAGAAATATGCCAGCTCTATATCCTGTATAGTATATTCATATAAATGTCAGGAAAATGAAGAATTTGTGATTAAGAGAAAAAAGTGTAGGGTTTTATTTTGTACAGTGAAATGGTGACTAGGAATATTCCCTGAATATTAAACTTGTTTGTGTTTTCTGACAAAGCAAGAAATGTTGACTTTGAGACACCAAACATTTGTTTATAGATGAGAGAGATGAAAGTGTGCAAGATTAACAACAGACGTGTATAGTTAGTAAATACAATAGTTACATTATTGCGCTCTTTAGCAATTAGAAGCTGTTGATCTCTTCTAACAGGCGATAAACACACACTAACATTAACAAAAATATTCAAAACAAAATTTTGAATTCTAAAAATTCTAACGTTGTACGCGAAAATTGTTTCCATTTTTGAAATAAATGTGAAATTTTGATTCAGAAATACTAATTTATTTCAAAGAAAGAACTCATGGAGAAGGATAACTGTAACAGTAAAGGACATGTGTCTTGTTCCCTTCTCTAGCACCATGTAAGGGTACAGCATTCCACCCAAATCGAGATTTTACCCGGCCGCCTAAATAAAACCGCATCTGTCTTGCGCGGACAGCACACCTCAAAAACGAAAATTCGGTTAAATACCATTCCTTGTTTAGTATCCTCCAAGGATGCAACGTGAAGATCTTCAAAGAAATATACCGCCCCAAACTAGCCTTTATATACAATAGTTTTCAAATTTCGATTTTTTAACAAATGGTTTTTATGATTTTTATTGAAATATTTCTTTTTTTTAATATTGTTTCATTTGTTTAGCCCCCTTTAACTTGAGTGGTCATATCGGGGGCTTTGACTTGTGAAACAACTCGTATTACTGTAGGTTAGAACATTAGGTTAATCATTATTATATTACTAATACACACGCACATTCACTCTCACATTCATACTTCCAGACTCTGTGGGGGATAGGGAATATATCTCGTTAAAGAAAAAACCCCGCCCTAGCCGGGAATCGAACCCGGGACCTCCGGGTAAGAAGTCAGCTCGCTGACCGCTCTACCGCGGAGGCAGGCTTTTATTGAAATATTGCAAATAAACCTAATATCTTTACTCTGGGTGAATTTTACCTGTAAGAGACAAACAAAATCGTGGTATACAACACTTGTAGACCTCTTTAACACTCACTGTTTATGGTATAGAATTTCTTTTGGTGGAGTTGAGCAGTTTTAGAACTCCTTGTTTTTGGTTTCAGCTTTAAAATACTTAATACCTTTCTCATACAGGAATCTGTCAACTCGTGTTCACAGAAACAAAGGAACTTCAGTCACATAGCAACCAGCTTTTGACTATCACTTTAACCTATGATACACCTTTATTTCCCTTCTACTTACAAGGAAGTAAGTAATAAGACTATATGTGCTAAAGCATGAGCTTTTTAACAATAATTTGTTGCAGAGTTGTAGAGAAAGTCATGTGAATGGAACACTTCAGATTTTTGTTATTAATCTGTTATATAACGTTGGAGCAAAATTGCTTCTGTAGTTGAAAATTGTTAAATATTCGGGTTCAAACAGAGACATGTCGCTATTTTTTGTTTCTCGCATTACAAATAAAGTTTGCTTTATACCGGATATATTAATATTTTTAAGGTCACGTGTGACTGAAACTTGGATATTCGAAACTAATAATTTAACTTTTTTTAAATTTATACCTCAGATGAAATATAATGCGAAAAAGTTAGAGTGCAGATATCATCCTTCAAGGTTATGGTCAAATTTGTATAGGCTTTCGTCACGTCACTGAAAACTGCCTTGCGACAAAAAATTAAAGGTGTAATATTTTAATCTTAGGTTCACAATACATCTGTTTTTTAAATTTCCCTTTGTCTCCTTTGATTTAGGCTCCAAAATGTATTAAAGTTATGAATTTTTTATGTTTGAAGATTGAAAACTTATGCTTAAATACATGTGACAGTAAAATCTAGGTCAGTTCTTATCCATTGTGAACATGTACACCAAGTTTTATTTGTATAACAGAAAAACTGCTCTGTAAGGAACATTTTACAGGAAGGAAAATGTTGAAAATATCAACAGCGAGAAAACAAGAAAGGATTTGAATATAGGCTCACATTAAAACTCACCAGTTTGATAGGTTAGCTTTCCTTTTCCTCTCTTCTGTTGTTGTCTTTTCTGTCGTTTTCTTCTTGCATTGCTGCCTTTCTTCTCCACAACTTCGTGTTTCACTTTGCATGATGCGAATGAGATGTGGTTGAACTGAAGTTTTACTTGCCGAGTCCACTCCAATTTCAACTCCAATGCTTTGCTGTAGCTCCAGTTAAGGCCTGGTGGCAGAATATTAGCCCGCTTTGTGTTTTATTATTTCGCATAGGTTTAATATAGGGAATATATCAGCATCAGTAGCCAAGACTGAGCAGAACACAAAACCTTAGGGTGAGAAGTTGCTATTGTATACGCCAAGCTTACTTCCTTTGTTCATACTGCAAACAAATGCTTTCGTAAGAGCAAAGTTTTTAGCGCGTTAGAGAATAAGTAACAGGAGGTTTGTAGAGAAAGGTCTTACCCTAAAAGTAAGCAGATCGGGACTTTTCCATTATAAAGATCGGTCACGTGAGCCTAACACAAAGAACTTCCAAAATTAACCACGTGACAACGTTATTTTCGCGCTTCTTTTCAACCAATAAGCTCTAAGATTGGATATTTTAGGTATATAAGCGATGGTCACACAAGAAAATAGGCTACTCTTGTTATGTTGTACGTACGTGAATGCGGCGGGTTAATGCTCGAGTATGTAGGGTTATTACACGAAACATTGCAGCTGTCGTATAAGTCCATATGTCGCGAGTCGCTCGCAGTCTTACTGCCTCACCAAGGTGAATAGTTCAGTGTCGCGCAGTAATTATCGAGAAAACGAGAACTAAGTAAGCAGAAGGCACTGGTTATTAACGTTTCTACGTCTTCAAGAAGTCTTATGTCGCGAGTCGCTCGCAGGATTACTGCCTCACCAAGGTGAATAGTTCAGTGGAAGCTCAAGTGAAGTACTCTTTGTGAGTCTACTCCGTGTCACATCCCCAGTCATTCTTTCTGTCCCAGTGAGAGTCAAACTTGTGTTCTACTTGGACGAGCAGAGCCGGTGCATCAGAGAACTTTACGGAGGTATGTACACGCTTGTATTTCACTGGCACTAATCCAGACCAACTCCAAGGTAGACAAAATTGACAGCGACTCAATTATATTTTTTCATATTCAGCCATTTTTAAACTGTTTAATGGTAGTAAAATACGACAGCACAACTTTTGCGATTTTTCATGAAAATCCAGTCATACATACCCTTAAGGCATATTCCACATTTTTATGTTTATTACCACTTTACCTTGCTCGTTAGGAACCTGGTTCTTTGTGTCTCTCATATATTCTATTTCAATGCAGTTTTCTGTTCGGCGCAGCTTGTTTCTAGTTTTCGTGGTCCACATTTCTTCTAAGCAGTTTAGTTCAAATTTATTGAAAGTATAATATAACACGCGCTACAACGTAACGATCAGTTCCACGAAAAAAAAAATGTATATAACATAAATTGTGTGTTTTAACCGACTCTACCTTTTCTGTTAAGTAACTTTGTGTCTATCTCTTGCGGTTTAGCAGTTATACAAAATTCTGTAAAATTCATCCAGAATAAAAAAATCTTAGGAGTGTATCCCCAGAAAATTCAAGATATATATCTTATTTGGGATGTAAATGCCTTTATTATACGGTATTTAAATCAATATCGTTACGGCCATTTTCTAAGAAAATTTAATGTGGCACCGTTGGAAGCTACTAAACTTAAATACCAAATTTGGTATTTTACAGATTCCTCGTTTTTTAGTTTATGTGTTCGCAGATACACGGACACACAAGGACGTTTTTCTAAAAATGTTTTCTTTTTGGATACAGGAAACCTTAAAACGTGTATTTCCTTAGAACTCTCGGTATCGAATTTTTGGGTACAATAGAAGACCTTCTCTATACAGTATGTATATAGCACGTGTAGAGAAAGTGAAACTCACTGGAACAGATGTTTGAGCAAAAACAATTGAAGACGCATTCCGAATGTAGATGAAAGTAAAGTGAAGATGCACGGGAAACGAGGACCCGGATAATGTTACAAGATAGAATGGAAACAAGGCAAAGAAATAGACGGTGAAAAGAATAAAGAGGGACAGCAAAGAATGCTGTAAGCCAACAGGGAAAGCGGAGGATAAAACCTTGCGATTACTGAGCCAGGTGGTACGCCTTCGATTTCAGGCGCGCGCACACTCATCTTTGGATTCTTCAGGGTTTCCCCGGGTTGTCAGAGTTCTCTCGTTTCCTGCCTCTCCTGCCTGTTTCGGTTCAGCTTGGGCTGGATTCTCTCTATGGAACTTTGCCCGTGCGTCACTCCTCCTTCGAGTGATTGCCGGCGATCTGCCGGTAAATGTACTTCCTGGCTCCGACCACCTGGTGTCTCCCGACTTAGCGGCGGCGCCCCTTTCATAGCTAGGTAGAGCATACTCTCACATCATCGAGTCCCCGCAGAAAACATGCTATCACCTTATGGGTTCTACTTAATTAACATTTTAAGTTTATTGAGTCGGTCCATCTTGTGCTTATTGATTCAATGAATTAGTCCTCTAGCCTGTTGTTCTTCCCTGGGTTAGGGTACACTGTCATCATGCACGGCCTCTAGTCTGTTGCTCTAGCCTTAGGTTAGGGTATACTGTCATCAGGCACGGCCTCTAGCCAGTTGCTCTAGCCTTGGGTTAGGGTATACTGTCGTCAGGTACGGCGACTAGCCTGTTGTTCTAGTCTTGGGTTAGGGTATACTGTCATCAGGCACGGCCTCTAGTCTGTTGTTCTAGCCTTGGGTTAGGGTATACTGTCATCAGGCACGGCCTCTAGTCTGTTGTTCTAGCCTTGGGTTAGATTATACTGTCATTATGCACGGCTACTAGCCTGCTACTCTAGCCTTGGTTTGGGTATACTGTCATCATGCACGGCCTTTAGCCTCTTGCTCTTCCTTGAGCTATGGTATACTATCATCATTCATGGCCTCTAGCCTGTAGCTCTAGCCTTGGGTTAGAGTATACTGTCATTATGCACGGCCTCTAGCCTGTTGCTCTAGCCTTGGGTTAAGGTATACTGCCATCGTGCAGGGCCTCTAGCCTCTTGCTCTTCCTTGGGCTATGGTATCCTATCATCATGCATGGCCTCTAGCCTCTTGATCTAGCCTTTGGTAATTGTATACTGTCATCATGCTGGGCCTCTAGCCTTTTGCTCTTCCCGGGATAGGGTATACTGTAATTATGCACGACCTCTAGCCTGTTGCTCTAGCCTTGGGTTAGGGAATACTTTCATCATGCTCGGCCTTTAACATGTATCTCTAGCCTTGTGTTAGGGTATACTGTCATCATGCACGGCCTCCAGCATATTGCTCTTTCTTGGGTTAGGGTATATAGTGTCATCATACTCCGCCTCTAGCCTGTTACTCTCACCTAGTGTTAGGGTATACTGAAATCATGCACGGCCTCTAGCCTGAAGCTCTTACTTGGGATAGGGTATATACTGCCATTATGCACGTCCTCTAGCCTTTTGATCTAGCCCTGTGTTAGGGTATACTGTCATCATGCTCGGCCTCTAGCCTGTTGCTCTTCTTTGGGTTAGGGTATACTGTCATCATTCCGGCCTCTAGCCTGTTGCTATTCCCTGGGTTGTAGCATACTGTCATCATACACGGCCTCTTGCCTGTTGCTCTTCCTTGGGTTACGGTATACCGTCTTCATGCTTGGCCTCTAGCCTGTTGCTCTTCCTTGGGTTACGGTATACTGTCATCATGCACGGCCTGTAGCCTGTTGCTCTAGCCTTGGGTTAGTGTATACTGTCATCATGCACGGCCTATAGCCTGTTGCCCTTCCTTGGGTTAGGGTATACTGTCATCATTCACCGCCTCTAGCCTGTTCTCATACTTCGGTTAGAGTATACTGTCATCACGCACGGCCTATCGCCTGTGGCTCTAGCCTTGGGTTAGGGTATACTGTCATCATGCACAGCCTCTAGCATGTTGCTCTTCCTTGGATTAGGGCATACTATTATCATGCACGGCCTCTAGCCTGCTGCTCTAGCCTTGGGTTAGGGTATACTGTCAAAATGCACGGCATCTCGCCTGTTGCTCTTCCTTGGGTTAGGGTATACTGTTATCATGCACGGCACTTCGCCTGTTGCTTTCTTTGGGTTAGGGTATACTGCCATCAAGCACGGCCTCTCGCCTGTTACTCTAGCCTTGGGTTAGGGAATGCTATCATCATGCAAGGCCTTTAGCCTACTCCTCTTCCCTTGGTTAGGGTATACTGTCAACATGCATGGCATCTCGCCTGTTGCTCTTCCTGGGTTAGGTTATTCTGTCAAGAGCACGGCCTCTAAAATGGTGCTCTTACTTGGGTTAGGGTATACTGTCATCATGCCCGGCCTCTCACCTGTTGCTCTAGCTTTGGGTTAGGGTATAGTATCATCATGTATGGCCTTTAGCCTGTTGCTCTAGACTTAGGTTAAGGTATACTATCATCATGCACGGCCTCTCGCCTGTTGCTCTAGCCTTGGGTTAGGGTATATTGTAATCATGCACGGCGTCTCGCCCGTTGCTCTAGCCTTGGCTTAGAGTATACTGTCAGCATGCACGGCCTCTCGCCTGTTGCTCTAGCCTTGGGCTATGGTATACTATCATCATGCATGGCCTATCGCCTGTTGCTCTAGCCTTGGGCTATGGTATACTATCATCATGCATGGCCTTTAGACTGCTCCTCTTCCTTGAGCTATGGTATACTATCATCATTCATGGCCTCTAGCCTGTAGCTCTAGCCTTGGGTTAGAGTATACTGTCATTATGCACGGCCTCTAGCCTGTTGCTCTAGCCTTGGGTTAGGGTATACCTCCATCATGCAGGGCCTCTAGCCTGTTGCTCTTCCTTGGGCTATGGTATCCTATCATCATGCATGGCCTCTAGCCTCTTGATCTAGCCTTTGGTAATTGTATACTGTCATCATGCACGGCCTCTCACCTGTTGCTCTAGCTTTGGGTTAGGGTATAGTATCATCATGTATGGCCTTTAGCCTGTTGCTCTAGACTTGGGTTAAGGTATACTATCATCATGCACGATCTCTCGCCTGTTGCTCTAGCCTTGGCTTAGAGTATACTGTCATCATGCACGGCCTCTCGCCTGTTGCTCTAGCCTTGGGCTATGGTATACTATCATCATGCATGGCCTTTAGCCTGCTCCTCTTTCTTGGGTTAGGGTATACTGTCATCATGTACGGCCTCTTGCCTGTTGCTCTTCCTTGGCGCAGGGTATACTGTCATCATGCACGACCTCTTGCCTGTTGCCCTAGCCTTGGTTTACTTTATACCGTCATGATGCACGGCCTCTAGCCTATTCCTGTAGCCTTGTGTTACTGTATAATGTCATCATGTACTGCCTCTAGCCTGTTGCTCTAGCCTTGGGTTACTGTATACTGTCATAATGCACGGCCTCTAACCTGCTCCTCTAGCCTTGGATTAGGGTATACTGCCATCAAGCACGGGTTCTGGTTTGTTGTTCTAGTCTTGGGTTACTGTATACTGTCATCATGCACGGCCTCTAGCGTGTTGCTCTAGCCTTGGGTTACTGTATACTGTCATTATTCACAGCCTCTAACCTGATCCTCTAGCCTTGGATTAGGGTATACTGACATCATGCTCGGCCTCTAGCCTGTTCCTCTAGCCTTGGGCTAGGTTACACTGTCATCGTACACGGCTTCTAGGCTTCTCCAGTTCCTTGGGTTAGGGTATATTTTCAGCGTGCACGGCCTCTAGCCTGTTGCTCTTCCTTGGGTTACGGTATTCTTTCATCATGCACGGCCTGTAGCCGGTTGCTCTAGCCTTGGGTTAGTGTATACTGTCATCATGCACGGTCTATAGCCTGTTGCCCTTCCTTGGGTTAGGGTATACTGTCATCATGCACGGCCTCTCGCCTGTGGCTCTAGCCTTGGGTTAAAGTATACTGTCATCAGGCACGGCCTCTAGCCTGTTGCTCTGCCTTGGGTTAGGTATACTGTCATCAGGCACGGCGTCTAGCCTGTTGTTCTAGTCTAGGGTTAAGGTATACTGTCATCAGGCACGGCTTCTAGCCAGTTGCTCTAGCCTTGGGTTAGGGTGTACTGGCATCAGGCACGGCCTCTAGCCTTGGGTTAGATTACTGTGGCATTATGCACGGTTTCTAGCCTGTTTCTCTAGCCTTGGTTTGAGTATACTGTCATCGTGCACGGCCTCTAAACTTTTGCTCTTCCTTGGGCTATGGTATGCTATCATTATTCATGGCCTCTAGCCTGTTGCTCTAGCCTTGGGTTAGGGTATACTGTCATTATGCACGGCCTCTAGCCTGTTGCTCTAGCCTTGGGTTAGGGTATACCTCCATCATGCAGGGCCTCTAGCCTGTTGCTCTTCCTTGGGCTATGGTATCCTATCATCATGCATGGCCTCTAGCCTCTTGAGCTAGCCTTTGGTAATTGTATAATGTCATCATGCTGGGCCTCTAGCCTTTTGCTCTTCCCGGGATAGGGTATACTGTAATTATACACGACCTCTAGCCTGTTGCTCTAGCCTTGGGTTAGGGAATACTTTCATCATGCTCGGCCTTTAACATGTATCTCTAGCCTTGTGTTAGGGTATACTGTCATCATGCACGGCCTCCAGCATATTGCTCTTTCTTGGGTTAGGGTATATAGTGTCATCATACTCCGCCTCTAGACTGTTGCTCTCGCCTAGTGTTAGGGTATACTGAAATCGTGCACGGCCCCTAGCCTGAAGCTCTTACATGGGATAGGGTATATACTGTCATTATGCACGTCCTCTAGCCTTTTGATCTAGCCCTGTGTTAGGGTATTCTGTCATCATGCTCGGCCTCTAGCCTGTTGCTCTTCCTTGGGTTAGGGTATACTGTCATCATACCGGCCTCTAGCCCGTTGCTATTCCCTGGGTTGGAGCATACTGTCATCATACACGGCCTCTTGCCTGTTGCTCTTCCTTGGGTTAGGGTATACCGTCTTCATGCTTGGCCTCTAGCCTGTTGCTCTTCCTTGGGTTAGGGTATACTGTCATCATGCACGGTCTGTAGCCTGTTGCTCTAGCCTTGGGTTAGTGTATACTGTCATCATGCACGGCCTATAGCCTGTTGCCCTTCCTTGGGTTAGGGTATACTGTCACCATGCACAGCCTCTAGCCTGTTCTCATACTTCGGTTAGAGTATACTGTCATCACGCACGGCCTATCGCCTGTGGCTCTAGCCTTGGGTTAGGGTATACTGTCATCATGCACAGCCTTTAGCATGTTGCTCTTCCTTGGGTTAAGGCATACTATTATCATGCACGGCCTCTAGCCTGCTGCTCTAGCCTTGGGTTAGGGTATACTAACAAAATGCACGGCATCTCGCCTGTGGCTCTTCCCTGGGTTAGGGTATACTGTTAACATGCACGGCACTTCGCCTGTTGCTTTCCTTGGGTTAGGGTATACTGTCATCAAGCACGGCCTCTCACCTGTTACTCTAGCCTTGGGTTAGGGAATACTATCATCATGCATGGCCTTTAGCCTACTCCTCTTCCCTTGGTTAGGGTATACTGTCAACATGCATGGCATCTCGCCTGTTGCTCTTCCTTGGGTTAGGTTATACTGTCAGCAATCACGGCCTCTAAAATGTTGCTCTTCCTTGGGTTAGCGTATACTGTCATCATGCACGGCCTCTCACCTGTTGCTCTAGCCTTGGGTTAGGGTATAGTATCATCATGCATGGCCTTTAGCATGTTGTTCTAGACTTGGGTTAGGGTATACTGTAATCATGCACGGCGTCTCGCCTGTTGCTCTAGCCTTGGCTTAGAGTATACTGTTAGCATGCACGGCCTCTCGCCTGTTGCTCTAGCCTTGGGTTAGGGTATACTGTCATCATGCACGGCCTCTCGCCTGTTGCTCTAGCCTTAGGCTATGGTATATGCATGACCTTAAGCCTGCTCCTCTTCCTTGGGTTAGGGTATACTGTCATCATGAACGGTCTTTAGCCTGTTGCTCTTCCTTGGGGCAGGGTATACTGTCATCATGCACGGCCTCTAGCGTGTTGCTCTAGCCTTGGGTTACTGTATACTGTCATTATGCACGGTCTATAGCCTATTCCTGTAGCCTTGTGTTACTGTATAATGTCATCATGTACTGCCTCTAGCCTGTTGCTCTAGCCTTGGTTTACTTTATACCGTCATGATGCACGGCCTCTAGCCTATTCCTGTAGCCTTGTGTTACTGTATAATGTCATCATGTACTGCCTCTAGCCTGTTGCTCTAGCCTTGGGTTACTGTATACTGTCATAATGCACGGCCTCTAACCTGCTCCTCTAGCCTTGGATTAGGGTATACTGCCATCATGCACGGGTTCTGGTCTGTTGTTCTAGCCTTGGGTTACTGTATACTGTCATCATGCACGGCCTCTAGCATGTTGCTCCAGCCTTGGGTTACTGTATACTGTCATTATTCACAGCCTCTAACCTGATACTTTAGCCCTGGCTTAGGGTACACTGCCATCATGCTCGGCCTTTAGCCTGTTCCTATAGCCTTGGGCTAGGTTACACTGTCATCGTGCACGGCCTCTAGGCTGCTCCACTTCCTTGGGTTAGGGTATACTTTCAGCGTGCACGGCTTCTAGCCTGTTGCTCTTCCTTGGGTTACGGTATTCTGTCATCATGCACGGCCTGTAGCCGGTTGCTCTAGCCTTGGGTTAGTGTATACTGTCATCATGCACGGTCTATAGCCTGTTGCCCTTCCTTGGGTTACGGTATACTGTCATCATGCACGGCTTCTAGCCAGTAATTCTTTCTTGGGGTAGGGTATACTGTCATCATGCACGGCCTCTCGCCTGTGGCTCTAGCCTTGGGTTAGTGTATACTTTCATCAGGCACGGCCGCTAGCCTGTTGCTCTAGCCTTGGGTTAGGTATACTGTCATCAGGCACGGCGTCTAGCCTGTTGTTTTAGTCTAGGGTTAAGGTATACTGTCATCAGGCACGGCCTCTAGGCTGTTGCTCTAGCCTTGGGTTAGGGTGTACTGGCATCAGGCACGGCCTATAGCCTTGGGTTAGATTACACTGGCATTATGCACGGTTTCTAGCCTGTTTCTCTAGCCTTGGTTTGGGTATACTGTCAACATGCACGGCCTCTAAACTTTTGCTCTTCCTTGGGATATGGTATGCTATCATCATTCATGGCCTATAGCCTGTTGCTCTAGCCTTGGGTTAGGGTATACTGTCATTATGCACGGCCTCTAGCCTGTTGCTCTAGCCTTGGGTTAGAGTATACCTCCATCATGCAGCGCCTCTAGCCTGTGTCTCTTCCTTGGGCTATGGTATCCTATCATCATGCATGGCCTCAAGCTTCTAGATCTAGCCTTTGGTAATTGTATACTATCATCATGCTGGGACTCTAGCCTGTTGCTTTTCCCGGGCTAGAGTATACTGTAATCATGGGTTAGGGAATACTATCATCATGATCGACCTCTAAACTGTATCTCTAGTCTTGTGTTAGGGTATACTGTCAAAATGCACAGCCTCTAGCATGTTGCTCATCCTTGGGTTAGGGTATACAGTGTCATCATAATCCGCCTTTATCCTGATGCTCTCGCCTAGTGTTAGGGTATACTGAAATCATGCACGGCCTCCACCCTGTTGCTCTTCCTTTGGTTAGGTTATACTGTCATCATGCCGGGTTCTATGCCCGTTGCTCTTCCCTGGGTTGGAGTATACTGTCACCATAAACGGCCTCTTGCCTGTTGCTCTTCCTTGGGTTACGGTATACTGTCATCATGCATGGCCTGCAGCCTGTTGCTCTAGCCTTGGGTTAGTGTATACTGCCATCATGCACGGCCTATAGCCTGTTGCCCTTCCTTGGGTTAGCGTATACTGTCATCATGCACGGCATCTAGCCAGTTACTCTTTCTTGGGATAGAGTATAATCTCATCATGTACGGCCTCTCGCCTGTGGCTCTAGCCTTGGGTTAGGGTATACTATCATCATGCACGGCCTCTAGCCTGTTGCTCTTCCTTGGGTTAGGGCATACTGTCATCATGCACGGCCTCTAGCCTACTGCTCTAGCCTTGGGTTAGGGTATACTGTCAAAATGCACGGCATCTCAACTGTTGCTCATCCTTGGGTTAGGGTATACTGTTATCATGCACGGCACCTCGTCTGTTGCTGTTCCTTGGGTTACGGTATACTGTCATCATGCAGGGCTTCTAGCCTGTGGCTCTAGCCTTGGGTTAGGTATACTGTCATCAGGCACGGCGTCTAGCCTGTTGTTCGAGTCTTGGGTTAGGTTATACTGTCACCAGGCACGGCCTCTAGTCTCTTGTTCTACCCTTGGATTAGATTACACCATCATTATGCACGGCTTCTAGCCTGTTGCTTCTAGCCGTGGGTTAGGATATACTGTCATTATGCACGGCCTCTAGCCTCTTGCTGTAACTTTGGGTTAGGGTATACTGCCATAATGCAGGGCCACTAGCCTGTTGCTCTTCCTTGGGCTATGGTAACCTATCATCATGCACGACCTCTAGACTGTTGCTCTAGCCTTAGTTTAGGGAATACCATCAGCATCACGGCTTCCAGCCTGTTGCTCTTCCTTGGGTTAGGGTATACTGTCAACATGCACGGCCTCAAGTCTGTTGCTATAGTCTTGGGTTAATGTATACTGACATCATGTAAGGCCTCTATCCTGATGCTCTAGCCTTGGGTTAGGGTATACCGACATCATTGACGGCCTCTAGCCTGTTCCTATAGCCTTGGGTTAGGGTATACTAGCATCATGCACGGCCTCTAGTCTGTTCCTATAGCCTTGGGTTAGGGTACCCTGACATCATGCCGGCCTGTAGCCTGTTCCTCTAGCCTTGGGTTACTGTATACTGACACCATGCGCGGCCTGTAGCCTGTTGCTATAGCCTTGAGTTAGTGTGCACTGACATCATGCGCGGTCTGCAGCCTGTTGCTATAGCCTTGAGTTAGGGTATACTGACATCATGAACGGCCTGTAGCCTGTTCCTATAGCCTTGGGTTAGTGTATACTGACATCATGCACGGCCTTCTGCCTGTTGATATAGCCTTGGATTAGGTTTAGCTATCATCATGCACTGCTTCCAGCCTGTTCCTCTAGCCTGAGGTTCTGGTATAATGTTATCATGCACGGCCTCTAGCCTTTGGTTAGTGTATAATGTCGTCATGCAAGGCCTCTAGCATGTTCCTCTAGCCTTGGGTTAGGGTATACTGGCATCATACACGGCCTCTGTCTGTTACTCTAGCCCTTGATTAGGATATAATGTCATCACCCACGTCCTCTAGGCTGTTCGCCTATCCTTGGGTTACTGTATACTGACATCATGCGCGGCCTGTAGCCTGCTGCTATAGCCTTGAGCTAGTGTATACTGACATCATGCGCGGCTTGTAACCTGTTACTATAGCCTTGAGTTAGTGTATACTGACATCATACACGGCGTGTAGCCTGTTTCTATAGCATTGAGTTAGTGTAAACTGTCATCATGCATGGCCTGTAGCCTGTTGCTATGGTCTTCGGCTAGGCTATACTGACATCATGCACGGCCTGTAGCCTGTTCCTATAGCCTTGGGTTGGTATATACTGACATTATGCACGGCCTTCTGCCTGTTGCTATAGCCTTGGATTAGGTTATACTCTCATCCTGCACTGCCTCTAGCCTGTTCCTCTAGCCTTGGCTTAGGGTATAATGTCATCATGCACGGCCTCTAGCCTGTTCTTCTAGTCTGATTTTTGGTATAATATTGTCATGCACGGCCTCTGGCCTTTGTTTACGGTATAATGTCATCATGTAAGGCATCTAGCATTTTCATCTAGCCTTGGGTTAGGGTATACTGGCATCATGCACGGCCTCTGTCTGTTCCTCTAGCCCTTGATTAGGGTATAAGGTCATCATGCACCTTCTCTAGCCTGTTCCTCTATCCTTGGGTTACTGTATACTGTCATCATGTACGGCCTCTATCCTTTTCCCTAGCCTTGGGTTAGTGTATACTGACATCATGCACGGCCTCTAGCCTGTTGCTGTAGCCTTGGGTTAGTGTATACAGACATCATGCACGGCCTGTAGCCTGTTCCTATAGCCTTGGGTTACGGTATACTGACATCATTCACGGTCTGTAACATGTTGCTCGAGCCTTGGGTTAGTGAACACTGATATCATGCACGGCCTCTAGCCTGTTGCTATACTCTTGGGTTAGTGTATACTGACATCATGCGCGGCCTGTAGCCTGTTGCTATAGCCTTGAGTTAGTGTATACTGACATCATACACTGCCTGTAGCCTGTTGCTATAGCCTTGAGATAGTGTATACTGTCATCATGCACGGCCTGTAGCCTGTTGCTATAGCCTTGAGTTAGGTATACTGACAACTTGCACGGCCTTCTGCCTTTTGCTATAGCCTTGGATTAAGTTATACTCTCATCATGCGCTGCCTCTAGCCTGTTCCTCTAGCCTTGGCCTAGGGTATTATGACATCATGCACGGCGTCTAGCCTGTTCCTCTAGCATTGATTTCGGGTATAATGTTATCATGCACGGCCTCTAGCCTTTGGTTAGGGTATAAAGTCATCATTATAGGTTTCTAGCATTTTCATCTAGCTTTGGTTTAGGGTATACTGGCGTCATGCACGGCCTCTGTCTGTTGCTCTAGCCCTTGATTAGGGTATACTGACATCATGCATGGCCTGTAACCCGTTCCTATAGCCTTGGGTTTGTGTATACTGACATCATGCACGGCCTTCTGACTGTTGCTATAACCTTGGATTTGGTTATACTCTCATCATGCACTGCCTTTAGCCTGTTCCTCTAGCCTTGGCTTAGGGCATAATGTCATCATGCAAGGCCCCTAGCATTTTCATCTAGCTTTCGCTTAGGTTATACTGGCATGATGCTTGGCCTCTTGCTGTTCCTCTAGCCCTTGATTAGTGTATAAGTTCATCATGCACGGTCTCTAGCCTGTTTCTCTATCCTTGGGTTACTGTATACTATCATCACGCACGGCCTCTAGCCTGTTCCGCTAGCCTTCGGTTAGTGTATACTGACATCATGCACGACCCTAGCCTGTTGCATTAGCCATGGGTTTGTGTATTCTAAAATCATTCACTGCCTGTAGCCTGTTCTCTACCCTTGGGTTAGGGTATACTGACATCATGCACGGTCTGTAGCCTGTTGCTATAGCCTTCAGTTAGTGTCTTCTGTCATCATGCACGTCCTGTGGCCGGTTCCTCTAGCCTTGGGTTAGTGTATACTGTCATCATGCACGGCCTGTAACCTGTTCCTCTAGCCTTGGGTTAGTGTATACTGTCATCATGCACGGCCTTTAGCCTGTTGCTCTAGCCTTGGGTTAGTGTATACTGTCATCATTTACAGCCTCTAGCCTGTTCCTCTAGCCTTGGGTTAGTGTATACTGTCATCATGCACGGCCTATAGCCTGTTCCTCTAGCCTTGGGTTACTGTACACTGACATCATGCATTGCTTCTAGCTTTTGCTATAGCCTTGGGTTACGGTATACTGATATCATGCACGGCATCTAGCCTGTTCCTGTTGCCTTGGGTTAGGGTATACTGACATCATGCACGGCCTCTAGCCTGTTGCTATAGCCTTGGGTTAGTGTAAACTGACATCATGCAGGGCCTTTAGCCTGTTGCTCTAGTTTTGGGTTAGGCTATACTGACATCATGCACGGCCTGTAGCCTTTTGCTAAGACCTTGGGTTATGGTATACTGACATCATGCACGGCCTCTAGCCTGTTCAAATAGCTTTCGGTTAGGGTATACTGACATCATTCACGGCCTGTAGCCTGTTTCTCTAGCCTTGGGTTACTGTATATTGACATCATGCAGGGCCTTTAGCCTGTTGCTCTAGTTTTGGGTTAGGCTATACTGACATCATGCATGGCCTGTAGCCTTTTGCTAAGGCCTTGGGTTATGGTATACTGACATCATGTACGGCCTCTAGCCTGTTCAAATAGCCTTGGGTTACGGTATACTGACATCATTCACGGCCTGTAGCCTGTTTCTCTAGCCTTGGGTTACTGTATACTGACATCATGCACGGCCTGTAGCCTGTTGCTCTAGCCTTCGGTTAGTGAATACTGACATCAAGCACAGCCTCTAGCCTATTGCTATAGTCTTGGGTTAATGTATACTGACATCATGCACGGCCTCTAGCCTGTTCCTATAGCTATGGCGGTAGGGTATACTGACATCATACATGGCCTCTAGTCTGTTCATATAGCCTTGGGTTAGTGTATGCTGACATCATGCACGGCCTGAAACCTGTTCCTCTAGCCTTGGGTTACTGTATACTGACAACATGCACGGCCTTAAGCCTTTTCCTCTAGCCTTGGGTTAGTGTACACTGACATCATGCACGGCCTGTAGCCTGTTGCTACAGCCTTGAGCTAGTGTATACTGACATCATGCATGGCCTGTAGACTGTTCCTATAGCCTTGTGTTAGGGTATACTGACATCATGCACGGCCTGTAACCTGTTCCTATAGCCTGGCTTAGTGTATACTGACATCATGCACGGCCTTCTGCCTGTTGCAATGGCCTTGGATTTGTTTATACTCTCATCATGCACTGCCTCTAGCCTGTTGCTCTAGCCTTCGCTTAGGGTATAATTTCATCATGCACGGCCTCTAGCCTCTTACTCTAGCCTTGATTTCGGGTATAATGTTATCATGCACGGCCTCTAGCCATTGGTTAGGGTATAATGTCATCATGCAAAGCCTCTAGCATTTTCATCTAGCCTTGGGTTAGGATATACTGGCGTCATGCACGGACTCTGTTGTTCTTCTAGCCCTTTATTAGGGTATAAGATCATCATGTACGGTCTCTAGCCTGTTCCTCTATCCTTGGGTTACTGTATACTGATATCATGCACGGCCTCTAGCCTGTTGCTATAGCCTAGGTTTAGTGTATACTGACATCATGCACGGCCTGTAGCCTGTTCCTATAGCCTCGGGTTAGGGTATAATGACATCATGCACGGCCTCTACACTGTTCCTCTAGCTTTGGGTTAGTGTATACTGACATCATGCACGGCCTATAGCCTGTTGCTATAGCCTTGAGTTAGTGTATACTGGCATCATGCACGGCCTCTAGCCTGTTGCTATAGCCTTGATTTAGTGTATACTGACATCATGCACGGCCTCTAGCCTATTCCTATAGTCTTGCGTAAGTTTATACTGACACCATGCACGGCCTATAGCCAATTGCTATAGCCTTGGGTTACTGTATACTGACATCATGCACGGCCTCTAGCCTGTTGCTATAGCATTGGGTTAGTGTATACTGACATTAAGCACGGCCTGTAGGTTTTCTTCTAGGCTTGGGTTAGTGTATACTGACATCAGGCACGGCCTATAGCCTGTTCTTCTAGCCTTGGGTTAGTGTATACTGACATCATGCACGGCCTCCAGCCTGTTGCTATAGCCTTTGGTTAGTGTATACTGTCATCTTGCACGGCCTGTAACCTGTTCCTCTAACCTTGGGTTACTGTATACTGTCATTATACACGGCCTCTAGCCTGTTCCCTTAGCCTTGGGTTAGTGTGTACTGTCATCATGCACGGCCTGTAGCCTGTTCCTCTAGCCTTGGGTTAGTTTATACTGTCATCATGCATGGCCACTAGCCTGTTCCTCTAGCCTTGGCTTAGTATATACTGTCAAAATGCACGGCCTATAGCCTGTTCCTCTAGCTTTGGGTTACTGTATACTGACATCATGCACGGCCTCTAGCCTGTTGCTATAGCCTTGGGTTAATGTATACTGACATCATGCACGGCCTGTAGCCTGTTCCTCTAGGCTTGGGTTAGTGTATACTAACATCATGCACGGCCTGTAGCCTGTTGCTCTAGTTTTGGGTTACTGTATACTGACATTATGCACGGCGTCTAGCCTGTTGCTCTAGCCTTGGGTTAGGGTATACTGACATCATGCACGGCCTGTACCCTGTTCCTATAGCCTTATTCACGGCCTGTAGCCTGTTGCTATAGCCATGAGTTATTGGATACTGCTATCATGCACTGCTTGTAGTCTGTTCCTATTGCCTTGGGTTAGTGTATACTGACAACTTGCACGGCCTTCTGCCTGTTGCTATAGCCTTGGATTAGGTTATACTCTCATCATGCGCTGCCTCTAGCCTGTTCCTCTAGCCTTGGTCTAGGGTTTAATGTCATCATGCACGGACTCTATTCTGTTCCTCTAGCATTGATTTCGGGTATAATGTTATAATGCACGGCTTCTAGCCTTTGGTTAGGGTATAAAGTCATCATGAATGGCCTCTAGAATTTTCATCTAGATTTGGTTTACGGTATACTGGCGTCATGCACGGCCTCTGTCTGTTGCTCTAGCCCTTGATTAGGGTATAAGGTCATCATGTACGGTCTCTTGCCTGTTTCCCTATCGTTGGGTTACTGTATACTGTCATTATGCACGGCCTCTAGCCTGTTCCCCTAGCCTTGGTTTAGTGTATACTAACATCACGCACGGCCTCTAGGCTGTTGATATAGCCTTGTGTTAGTGTATACTGATATCATGCAGGGCCTGTAGCCTGTTTCTCTAGCATTGTGTTAGGGTATACTGACATCATGCAAGGCCTCTGGCCTGTTGCTATAGCCTTGGGTTAGTGTATAGTGACATCATTCACGGCCTCAAGCCTGTTGCTATAGCCTTGTGTTAGTGTACACTGACAGCATGCACGGCCTCTAGCCTGTTCCTATAGCCTTGGGTTAGGGTATACTGACATCATTCACGGCCTCTAGCCTGTTCCTATAGCCTTGGATTAGGGTAAACTGACATCACGCATGGCCTCTAGCCTGTTCCTCTGGCCTTGGGTTACTGTATACTGACATCATGCACGGCATTTAGCCTTTTATTATAGCCTTGGGTTATGGTATAATGACATCATGCACGGCCTCTAGCCTGTTCCTATAGCCTTGGGTTAGAGTATACTGACATCATCTGTGGCCTTTAGCCTGTTCCTATAGCCTTGGGTTAGTGTATACTGACATCATGCACGGCCTCTAGCCTGTTCCTCTAGACTTGGGTTACTGTATATTGACATCATGCACGGCCTCTAGCCTGTTGTTTTATTCTTGGGTTAGTGCATACTGACATCATGCACGGCCTCTAGTATGTTTCTATAGCCTTGGGTTAGGGTATACTGACATCATGCACGGCCTGTAGCCTGTTCCTCTATCCTGAGGTTCGGGTATAATGATATCATGCACGGCATCTAGCCTTAGGTTAGGGTATAATGTCATCATGCAAGGACACTAGTATATTCCTCTAGCCTTGGGTTAGTGTATAATGACATCACGCACGGCCTCTAGCCTGTTCCTCTACCCTTGGGTTACTGTAAACTGACATCATGCGCGGCCTGTAGCCTGTTCCTATAGCCTTGGGTTAGGGTATACTGACATCATGCACTGCCTTCTGCCTGTTGCTATAGCCCCGATTAGGTTATACTCTCATCATGCACTGCCTCTAGCCTGTTCCTCAAGCCTTGGCTTAGGGTATAATGTCATCATGCACGGCCTCTAGCCTGTTCCTCTAGCCTTGATTTTTGGTATAATGTTATCATGCACGACCTCTGGCCTTTGTTTACGGTATAATGGCATCATGCAAGGCATCTAGCATTTTCATCTAGCCTTGGGTTAGGGTATACTGGCATCATGCACATCTTCTGTCTTTTCCTCTAGCCCTTGATTAGCGTATAAGGTCATCATGCACGGTCTGTAGCCTGTTCCTCTATCCTTGGGTTACAGTATATTGTCATCATGCACGGCCTCTAGCCTGTTGCTTTGGCTTGGGTTAGTGTATACTGACATCATGCACAGCCTGTAGCCTGTTGTGTTCCCCTAGCCTTGGTTTAGTGTATACTGACATCATGAACGGCCTCTAGCCTGTTGCTTTGGCTTGGGTTAGTGTATACTGACATCATGCACAGCCTGTAGCCTGTTCCCCTAGCCTTGGTTTAGTGTATACTGACATCATGAACGGCCTCTAGCCTGTTGCTTTGGCTTGGGTTAGTGTATACTGACATCATGCACAGCCTGTAGCCTGTTGCTCTACCTTTGCGTTAGGGTATACTGACATCATACACGGCCTGTAGCCGGTTCCTCTAGCCTTGGGTTAGTGTATATTGACATCATGCGCGGTCTTTAGCTTGTTGCTATAGCCTTATGTAAGTGTATACTGATATCATATTCGGCCTCAAGCCTGTCTCTCTAGCCTTGGGTTAGGGTATACTGACATCATGCATGGCATCTAGCCTCTTCCTCTAGCCTTGGATTAGTGTATACTGACATCATGCGCGGCCTATAGCCTGTTGCTATAGCCTTGAATTAGTGTATACTGACATCATGCCCGGCCTGTAGCCTGTTGCTATGGCCTTGAGTTAGTGTATACTGACATAATGCACGGCTTCTAGCCTGTTCCTATAGCCTTGGGTAAGTGTATACTGACATTAAGCACGGCTTGTAGCCTGTTACTCTAGCCTTGGGTTAGTGTATACTGACATCATGCATGGCTTGTTGCCTGTTGCTATAGCCTTGAGTTAGGGTATAATGACAATATGCACGGCCTGTAGCCTGTTCCAATAGCCTTGGGTTAGTGTATACTGACATCATGCACGGCCTTCTGCCTGTTGCTATATCCTTGGATTAGGTTATACTCTTATCATGCACTGCCTCTAGCCTGTTCCTCTAGCCTTGATTTGGGTATAATGTCAACATGCACGGCCTCTATCCTGTTCCTCTAGCCTTGATTTTGGGTATAATGTTATCATGCACGGCCTCTAGTCTTTGGTTACGGTATAATGTCATCATGCAAGGCATCTAGCATTTTCATCTAGCCATGGGTTAGGGTATACTGGCATCATGCACGGCCTCTGTCTGTTCCTCTATCGCTTGATTAGGGTATAAGGTCATCATGCATGGTCTATAGCCTGTTTTTCTATCCTTGGGTTACTGTATACTGTCATCATGCACGGCCTCTAGCCTGTTCCCCTGGCTTTGTGTTAGTGTATACTATCATCATGCACAGCCTGTAGCCTGTTGCTCTAAACTTGCGTTTGGGTATACTGACATCAAGCTCGGCCTGTAGCTGTAGCCTTGCGTTAGTGTGTACTGTCATCATGCGCGTCCAGTAGCCGGTTTCTCTAGCCTTGGGTGAGTGTATACTGACATCATGCACGGCCTTTAGCTTGTTGCTATAGCTTTGGGTTAGTGTATACTGACATCATACACGGCCTGTAGCCTGTTGCTATAGCCTCGGGTTAGGGTATACTGACATCATGCACGGCATGTAGTCTGTTGCTATAGCCTTGGGATAGTGTATACTGACATCATAAACGGCCTCTAGCCTCTTCCTCTAGCCTTGGGGTAGTGTATACTGACATCATGCAAGCCTATAGCCTGTTGCTATAGCCTTGAGTTAGTGTATACTGGCATCATGCACGGCCTGTGCCCTGTTGCAATGGCCTTGTGTTGGTGTATACTGACATCACTCACGGCCTGTAGGCTGTTGCTCTAGCCTTGATTTAATGAATACTGACATCATATACGGCCTGTAGCATGTTCCTATAGCTTTGGGTTAGGGTATACTGACATCATGTACGGCCTCAGGCCTGTTGCTATAGCCTTGGGTTACGGTATACTGACATCATTCACGGCCTGTACCTGTTGCTCTATCCTTAGGTTAGTGAATACTGACATAATGCACGGCCTCTAGCCTGTTGCTATACTCTCGGGTTAGTGTATACTGACATCATGCACGGCCTCTAGCCTGTTCCTATGGCCGTGAACCAGTGTACACTGACATCATGCGCGGCCTGTAGCCTGTTGCTATAGCCTTGAGTTAGTGTATACTGACATCATGCATGGCCTGTAGCCTATTGCTATAGCCTTGGGTTAGGGTATACTGACATCATGCACGGCCTGTAACCCGTTCCTATAGCCTTGGGTTTGTGTATACTGACATCATGCACGGCCTTCTGCCTGTTGCTATAACCTTGGATTTGGTTATACTCTCATCATGCACTGCCTTTAGCCTGTTCCTCTAGCCTTGGCTTAGGGCATAATGTCATTATGCAAGGCCCCTAGCATTTTCATCTAGCCTTGGCTTAGGTTATACTGGCATGATGCTCGGCCTATTGCTGTTCCTCTAGCCCTTGATTAGTGTATAAGTTCATCATGCACGGTCTCTAGCCTGTTTCTCTATCCTTGGGTTACTGTATACTATCATCACGCACGGCCTCTAGCCTGTTCCGCTAGCCTTCGGTTAGTGTATACTGACATCATGCACGACCCTAGCCTGTTGCAATAGCCATGGGTTTGTGTATTCTAAAATCATTCACTGCCAGTAGCCTGTTCTCAACCCTTGTGTTAGGGTATACTGACATCATGCGGGGTCTGTAGCCTGTTGCTATAGCCTTCAGTTAGTGTCTTCTGTCATCATGCACGTCCTGTAGCCGGTTCCTCTAGCCTTGGGTTAGTGTATACTGTCAACATGCACGTCCTGTAACCTGTTCCTCTAGCCTTGGGTTAGTGTATACTGTCATCATGCACGGCCTTTAACCTGTTGCTCTAGCCTTGGGTTAGTGTATACTGTCATCATTTACGGCCTCTAGCCTGTTCCTCTAGCCTTGGGTTAGTGTATACTGTCATCATGCACGGCCTATAGCCTGTTCCTCTAGCCTTGGGTTACTGTACACTGACATCATGCATTGCTTCTAGCTTTTGCTATAGCCTTGGGTTACGGTATACTGATATCATGCACGGCATCTAGCCTGTTCCTGTTGCCTTGGTTAGGGTATACTGACATCAAGCACGGCCTCTAGCCTGTTGCTATAGCCTTGGGTTAGTGTATACTGACATCATGCAGGGCCTTTAGCCTGTTGCTCTAGTTTTGGGTTAGGCTATACTGACATCATGCACGGCCTGTAGCCTTTTGCTAAGGCCTTAGGTTATGGTATACTGACATCATGCACGGCCTCTAGCCTGTTCAAATAGCTTTGGGTTAGGGTATACTGACATCATTCACGGCCTGTAGCCTGTTTCTCTAGCCTTGGGTTACTGTATACTGACATCATGCAGGGCCTTTAGCCTGTTGCTCTAGTTTTGGGTTAGGCTATACTGACATCATGCACGTCCTGTAGCCTTTTGCTAAGGCCTTGGGTTATGGTATACTGACATCATGTACGGCCTCTAGCCTGTTCAAATAGCCTTGGGTTAGGGTATACTGACATCATTCACGGCCTGTAGCCTGTTGCTCTAGCCTTGGGTTACTGTATACTGACATCATGCACGGCCTGTAGCCTGTTGCTCTAGCCTTGGGTTAGTGAATACTGACATCAAGCACAGCCTCTAGACCGTTGCTATAGTCTTGGGTTAGTGTATACTGATATCATGCACGGCCTCTAGCCTGTTCCTATAGCTTTGGCGGTAGGGTATACTGACATCATGCACGGCGTTTAGTCTGTTCATATAGCCTTGGGTTAGTGTATACTGACATCATGCACGGCCTGTAACCTGTTCCTCTAGCCTTGGGTTACTGTATACTGACAACATGCACGGCCTTAAGCCTTTTCCTCTAGCCTTGGGTTAGTGTACACTGACATCATGCACGGCCTGTAGCCTGTTGCTACAGCCTTGAGTTAGTGTATACTGACATCATGCATGGCCTATAGACTGTTCCTATAGCCTTGTGTTAGGGTATACTGACATCATGCACGGCCTGTAACCTGTTTCTATAGCCTTGGGTTAGTGTATAATGACATCATGCACGGCCTTCTGCCTGTTGCTTTAGCCTTGGATTTGGTTATACTCTCATCATACACTGCCTCTAGCCTGTTGCTCTAGCCTTGGCTTAGGGTATAATTTCATCATGCACGGCCTCTAGCCTCTTACTCTAGCCTTGATTTCGGGTATAATGTTATCGTGCACGGCCTCTAGCCAATGGTTAGGGTATAATGTCATCATGCAAAGCCTCTAGCATTTTCATCTAGCCTTGGGTTAGGATATACTGGCGTCATGCACGGACTCTGTTGTTCTTCTAGCCTTTTATTAGGGTATAAGATCATCATGCACGGTCTCTAGCCTGTTCCTCTATCCTTGGGTTACTGTATACTGATATCATACACGGCCTCTAGCCTGTTGCTATAGCCTAGGTTTAGTGTATACTGACATCATGCACGGCCTGTAGCCTGTTCCTATAGCCTCGGGTTAGGGTATACTGACATCATGCACGGCCTGTAACCTGTTGCTATAGCCTTGGGATAGTGTATAATGACATCATGCACGGCCTCTGCACTGTTCCTCTAGCTTTGGGTTAGTGTATACTGGCATCATGCACGGCCTCTAGCCTGTTGCTATAGCCTTGATTTAGTGTATACTGACATCATGCACGGCCTCTAGCCTGTTCCTATAGTCTTGGGTAAGTTTATACTGACACCATGCACGGCCTATAGCCTATTGCTATAGCCTTGGGTTACTGTATACTGACATCATGCACGGCCTCTAGCCTGTTGCTATAGCATTGGGTTAGTGTATACTGACATTAAGCACGGCCTGTAGGTTTTCTTCTAGGCTTGGGTTAGTGTATATTGACATCAGGCACGGCCTATAGCCTGTTCTTCTAGCCTTGGGTTAGTGTATACTGACATCATGCACGGCCTCTAGCCTGTTGCTATAGCCTTTGGTTAGTGTATACTGTCATCTTGCACGGCCTGTAACCTGTTCCTCTAACCTTGGGTTACTGTATACTGTCATCATACACGGCCTTAACCTGTTCCCTTAGCCTTGGGTTAGTGTGTACTGTCATCATGCACGGCCTGTAGCCTGTTCCTCTAGCCTTGGGTTAGTTTATACTGTCATTTTGCATGGCCTGTAATCTGTTCCTCTAGCCTTGGGTTAGTGTATACAGTCATCATGCACGGCCTGTAGCCTGTACCTCTAGCCTTGGGTTAGTGTATACTGTCATCAAGCATGGCCACTAGCCTGTTCCTCTAGCCTTGGCTTAGTATATACTGTCATAATGCACGGCCTATAGCCTGTTCCTCTAGCCTTGGGTTACTGTATACTGACATCATGCACGGTCTCTAGCCTGCTGCTATAGCCTTGGGTTAATGTATACTGACATCATTCACGGCCTGTAGCCTGTTCCTCTAGGCTTGGGTTAGTGTATACTAACATCATGCACGGCCTGTAGCCTGTTGCTCTAGTTTTGGGTTACTGTATATTGACATCATGCACGGCCTCTAGCCTGTGGCTCTAGCCTTGGGTTAGGGCATACTGACATCATGCACGGCCTGTACCTTGTTGCTATAGCCTTATTCACGCCCTGTAGCCTGTTGCTATAGCCTTGAGTTAAGGTATACTGACATCGTTCACGGCCTGTAGCCTGTTGCTCTAGCCATGGTTAAGTAAATACTGACATCATGCACGACCTGTAGCCTGTTCCTATAGCTTTGGGTTAGGGTATACTGACATCATGCACGGTCTCTAGCCTGTTGCTATAGCCTTGGGTTACGGTATACTGACTACATTCACGGCCTGTAACATGTTGCTCTAGCCTTGGGTTAGTGAATAAAAACATCATGCACGGCCTCTAGCCTGTTGCTATACTCTTGGGTTAGTGTATACTGACATCATGCGCGGCCTGTAGCCTGTTGCTATGGCCTTGAGTTAGTGTATACTGACATCATGCACTGCTTGTAGCCTGTTGCTATAGCCTTGAGATAGTGTATACTGACATCATGCACGGCCTGTAGCCTGTTGCTATAGCCTTGAGTTAGTGTATACTGCTATCATGCACTGCTTGTAGTCGGTTCCTATAGCCTTGGGTTAGTGGTTACTGACAACTTGCATGGCCTTCTGCCTGTTGCTATAGCCTTGGATTAGGTTATACTCTCATCATGCGCTGCATCTAACCTGTTCCTCTAGCCTTGGCCTAGGGTATAATGTCATCATGCACGGCCTCTATTCTGTTCCTCTAGCATTGATTTCGGGTATAATGTTATAATGCACGGCCTCTAAACTTTGGTTAGGGTATAAAGTCATCATGAAAGGCCTCTAGCATTTTCATCTAGATTTGGTTTAGGGTATACTGGCTTCATGCACGCCTCTGTCTGTTGCTCTAGCCCTTGATTAGGGTATAAGGTCATCATGCACGGTCCCTTGCCTGTTTCTCTATCCTTGGGTTACTGTATACTGTCATTATGCACGGCCTCTAGCCTGTTCCCCTAGCCTTGGTTTAGTGTATACTAACATCATGCACGGCCTCTAGGCTGTTGTTATAGCCTTGAGTTAGTGTTTACTGACATCATGCAGGGCCTGTAGCCTGTTTCTCTAACCTTGTGTTAGGGTATACTGACATCATGCAAGGCCTCTAGCCTGTTGCTATAGCCTTGGATTAGTGTATAGTGACATCATTCACGGCCTGTAGCCTGTTGCTGTAGCCTTGTGTTAGTGTACACTGACAGCATGCACGGCCTCTAGCATGTTCCTATAGCCTTGGGTTAGGGTATACTGACATCATTCACGGCCTCTAGCCTGTTGCTATAGCCTTGGATTAGGGTAAACTGACATCACGCACGGCCTCTATTCTGTTCCTCTAGCCTTGGGTTACTGTATACTGACATCATGCACGGCCTCTAGCCTTTTTCTATAGCGTTGGGTTATGGTATAATGACATCATGTACGGCCTCTAGCCTGTTCCTATATCCTGGGTTAAATTATACTGTCATCATACACGGCCTCTAGCCTGTTCCTCTAGCCTTGGGTTAGTGTGTACTGTCATCATGCACGGCCTGTAGCCTGTTACTCTAGCCTTGGGTTAGTTTATACTGTCATCATGCATGGCCAGTAATCTGTTCCTCTAGCCTTAGGTTAGTGTATACTGTCATCATGCACGGCCTGTAGCCTGTTCCTCTAGCCTTGGGTTAATGTATACTGACATCATGCACGGCCTCTAGCCTGTTGCTATAGCCTTGGGTTAGTGTATACTGACATCATGCACGGCCTGTAGCCTGTTCCTCTAGGCTTGGGTTAGTGTATACTAACATCATGCACGGCCTGTAGCCTGTTGCTCTAGTTTTGGGTTACTGTATACTGACATCATGCACGGCCTCTAGCCTGTTCCTCTAGCCTTGGCTTGGTATATACTGTCATAATGCACGGCCTATAGCCTGTTCCTCTAGCCTTGGGTTACTGTATACTGACATCATGCACGGCCTCTAGCCTGTTGCTATAGCCTTGGGTTAGTGTATACTGACATCATGCACGGCCTGTAGCCTGTTCCTCTAGGCTTGGGTTAGTGTATACTAACATCATGCACGGCCTGTAGCCTGTTGCTCTAGTTTTGGGTTACTGTATACTGACATCATGCACGGCCTCTAGCCTGGATCTATAGCCTTGGGTTAGTGTATACTGACATCATGCACGGCCTGTAGCCTGTTCCTCTAGCCTTGGGTTAGTGTATACTAACATCATGCACGGCCTGTAGCCTGTTATTCTAGTTTTGGGTTACTGTATACTGACATCATGCACGGCCTGGACGAGCCCACAAAGAAAACACAAGATTCTTATCAACTGGATGGTGCCTGTTCCTCTAGCCTTGAGTTACTGTATACTGACATCATGCACGGCCTGGACGAGCTCACATAGTAAACACAAGTTTCATATCAACTGGATGGTGCCTGTTCCTCTAGCCTTGGGTTACTGTATATTGACATCATGCCCGGGCTGGACGAGCTCAGAAAGTTAACTCAAGTTTCATATCAACTGTTCCTCTAGCCTTGGGTTACTGTATACTGACATCATGCACGGCCTGGACGAGCTCACAAAGTAAACACAAGTTTCTTATCAACTGAATGGTGCCTGTTTCTCTAGCCTTGGGTTACTCTATACTGACATCATGCACGGCCTCTAGCCTGTTGCTCTAGCCTTGGGTTAGTGTATTCTGACATCTAGCTCGGCCTGTAGCCTGTTCCTCTAGCCTTGGGTTGGTGTATACTAAGATCATGCACGGCCTGTAGCCTGTTACTCTACTTTTGGATTACTGTATACTGACATCATGCACGGCCTGGACGAGCTCACAAAGTAAACACAAGTTTCTTATCAGCTGGATAGTGTCTGTTCCTCTAGCCTTGGGTTACTGTATACAGACATCATGCACGGCCTGGACGAGCTCACAAAGTAAACACAAGTTTATTATCAACTGGATGGTGCCTGTTCCTCTAGCCTTTGGTTACTGTATACTGACACGGCCTGGACGAGCTGACAAAGTAAACACAAGTTTCTTAACAACTGGATGGTGCCTGTTCCTCTAGCCTTGGGTTACTGTATACTGACACGGCCTGGACGAGCTCACAAAGTAAACACAAGTTTCTTAACAACTGGATGGTGCCTGTTCCTCTAGCCTTGGGTTACTGTATACTGACACGGCCTGGACGAGCTCACAAAGTAAACACAAGTTTCTTAACAACTGGATGGTGCCTGTTCCTCTAGCCTTTGGTTACTGTATACTGACACGGCCTGGACGAGCTCACAAAGTAAACACAAGTTTCTTAACAACTGGATGGTGCCTGTTCCTCTAGCCTTGGGTTACTGTATACTGACACGGCCTGGACGAGCTCACAAAGTAAACACAAGTTTCTTAACAACTGGATGGTGCCTGTTCCTCTAGCCTTGGGTTACTGTATACTGACACGGCCTGGACGAGCTCACAAAGTAAACACAAGTTTCTTAACAACTGGATGGTGCCTGTTCCTCTAGCCTTGGGTTACTGTATACTGACACGGCCTGGACGAGCTCACAAAGTAAACACAAGTTTCTTAACAACTGGATGGTGCCTGTTCCTCTAGCCTTGGGTTACTGTGTACTGACACGGCCTGGACGAGCTCACAAAGTAAACACAAGTTTCTTATCAACTGGATGGTGCCTGTTCCTCTAGCCTTGGGTTACTGTATACTGACATCATGCACGGCCTGGACGAGCTCACAAAGTAAACACAAGTTTCTTATCAACTGGATGGTGCCAAAGGAGTTTCGTGACAACACCTACCACCTTTTAAAAGATGTCAACATTGTTTTACCACGGTATTATTTTCCATCTCATTGCAAGAAAAATGTCCACTTGTGTTTGCCAAAAATTAAAAGTCAGTAAAATACCCAACTTCGTATTTAAGTTTTATATCTTCCAGGGATGTGACACAAAAGTGTTGACTAAAATATCCTCCACCCAAAACTACCCATAATGGAAAAGATGTAGATCACGTTAAAACACACAATTTATGTTATATACTTCTTTTTTTTCGTGGAACTGACCGTTTATGAGATATTCCTTGTTATTGATTTCAGTTTTAAAATACCTAAAACTTTTCTCATACGGGAAGTTGTCAATGTTTGGGCACGCAAAGAAATGGATTTCAATCCCATAACGACCACACTTTAAAAATTCAACTGTCGTTTTAGCCTAGTGTATTCCCTTATTTCCCTTCTACTTACAAGGAAGCAAGTAATTAACAGAATTTCTGTTAATGTTTATATCGAATATATAAAGTGGATAGAGGAATAAGCGTTTGAACAATAATGTGTACAGCGACGTAGAGAAAGTCATGTGAGTGGAATATATCAGGTTTTTAAAAATGGAATGTGTTACAAGTTATCTGGATATATTGCGGAAGGAATAACATAGTTTGGAACAAGAGTTATTATCACGTTCATAAAGATGGACTATATTACCGGCGCAAAACTTGTGGAATCGTGACCGTTACCGCCAATCCAGCTACCGAGCCTAGCTTATCTGAGTTTGTCATGTGATACTTTGCTTACTTAAAGTCACAGCGGGCAAACTTTGTACTCTGTACTCTGTATGTTTGTATTGAAAGTGGGCAGTAAATAGTGTTCATTTTCTTTTTTTAACCTTGGCTCCCACGTTTTCAAGTTAAGTGGCAAGGCATTACTTAGTCAGAGGCAGAGAAACAATTGCAAATGTCCTTGACTTGATGAAACAAGAGGCAGAGATGAAGCAAGAAAACCTATGTTCCTCGAGTTGTTCAAAAGCCTGTAGAAAGTGAATGAAAGAGTAGCCAAGGCAATGATATTTCACTGAGTTCCGTTTCCAGGGTTCTCAAAGAAAAATAAAACTTAATATATCACTTTTAAATTAAAAGTTGTGTCGCCAGCGAATACAGAAATTGGCAGGCCACAATGGGAAAATGTATGTCGACATGTTGAGAACATTGAAAACCATTAGAAAGAGTTGCAGAAAATCAAAAGGATTCTAATCCAGGATAATGGTGCAGAAAGCGTTGATGACAATGACGTGAGCGAAGACAAAGGACTGTCAGGTGTGGAAGAATTGGAGACAAATTGTTTATATAGTAGGCCATTTGTATAGATATGAATATACACATGTTTATTAGTGCAGGTAACAGATATTTGACATCGACAACTCGCTTCCTAGCTCTCGTTAACATGTCCACATCTCTTGCGCCAGTTATAACAGATTCACAGGACGAGGCCTTGGAAACGCCGCGCAAAGAACGCATGATAACGGAATATTATTATATCATGTTGAAGATGCGCAGCCGTGGCCTTTGTCGAGTGGTGGAATTTATCGATCGTGATGTTTATGGTTTGATTTGACCTTTGAGCGGTGAGAGGAGAAACCACAATTCTGCGTGTTGAGGAATTGCAGAGCACGCCCTTTTCTGTTATTGGTGTCGTAACGTGCGTGAGAAGATGGACAGGTCTTCGTGTTTCAAAGTAGCCCAACTCTTAAACAAAACCATGGAAACCACATTACATGGAGTGTCCTAAAACCTTTTCCCAGCCATGGAGGAATGTTTCTTTTAGTTTCGTAATCGACTTACCCTCCCCGTATTTAGGACTGACACCCCTCTAGGGGTCAGAAGTCAGGTGTAATTAACTTAGAGATCAAAACCCATAAGATAGTTGACGAAGCTGGTAGGCGGATTTGCCCATTATGCGGGGATCAGGAAGACTGGACACATATTTTGGCAGATTACGTGCAGATGGAGGATGCTGGGAAAAATTACTATCAAGTATTTTTAGCTTCAAACAGACGAAGGATAACATTCTGTGATTTGATTCTAAACAGGCAAAACTGGCCAAGCCTGGGCACATACTTAATGGAAGTTTGTGCACTAAGAGATAAAATATTTGTGTAAATATTGTATAGACTTATTTCGTGTTTCAGTAATCTGTATGTGCGAATACGTGGTGTGTGTGATATCATGGTGTTTTTTTATTTTTCTAGGTTCTGTTGTCCTAGCACGCGAGCATATGTATGTGTGTGTGTTTGTGGGTGTTTGTGTGTGTGTGTGTGTTTGTGTGTGTTTTTGTGTGTGTGTGATATCATGGTGTTCTTTTTTTTTATTTTTCTAGGTTCTGTTGTCCTAGCACGCGAGCATATGTATGTGTGTATGTATTTGTGGGTGTTTGTGTGTGTTTGTGTGTGTTTTTGTGTGTGTGTGATATCATGGTGCTCTTTTTTTTATTTTTCTAGGTTCTGTTATCCTAGCACGCGAGCATATGTATGTGTGTGTGTATTTGTGGGTGTTTGTGTGTGTTTGTGTGTGTGTGAGTGTGTGTGTGTTTGTGTGTGTGTGTTTGTGTGTGTGTTTGTGTGTGTATGTGTTTGTGTGTGTGTGTGTGTGTGATATCATGGTGTTCTTTTTTTTATTTTTCTAGGTTCTGTTGTCCTAGCACGCGAGCATATGTATGTGTGTGTGTTTGTGGGTGTTTGTGTGTGTGTGTGTGTGTGATATCATGGTGTTCTTTTTTTTATTTTTCTAGGTTCTGTTGTCCTAGCACGCGAGCATATGTATGTGTTTGTGTTTGTGTTTGTGTGTGTGTGTTTGTGTGTGTGTTTGTGTGTGTGTTTGTGTGTTTGTGTGTGTTTGTGTGTGTTTGTGTGTGTATGTGTTTGTGTGTGTTTGTGTGTGTTTGTGTGTGTATGTATTTGTGTGTGTGTGTTTGTGTGTGTTTGTGTGTGTGTGTTTGTGGGTGTTTGTGTGTGTGTGTGTGTGATATCATGGTGTTCTTTTTTTTATTTTTCTAGGTTCTGTTGTCCTAGCACGCGAGCATATGTATGTGTTTGTGTTTGTGTTTGTGTGTGTGTGTGTTTGTGTGTGTGTTTGTGTGTGTGTTTGTGTGTGTGTTTGTGTGTTTGTGTGTGTTTGTGTGTGTATTTGTGTGTGTGTGTTTGTGTGTGTTGTGTGTGTGTTTGTGTGTGTTTGTGTGTGTTTGTGTGTGTTGTGTGTGTTTGTGTGTGTTTGTGTTTGTGTGTGTTTGTGTGTGTTTGTATGTGTGTTTGTGTGTGTGTTTGTGTGTGTTTGGTGTGCTTGTGTGTGTTTGTGTGTGTGTTTGTGTGTGTGTTTGTGTGTATGTGTTTGTGTGTGTGTGTGATATCAGAGTGTTCTTTTTTTATTTTTCTAGGTTCTGTTGTCCTAGCACGCGAGCATATGTGTGTGTTTGTGTGTGTGTTTGCGTGTGTTTGTGTGTTTGTGTGTGTTTTGTGTGTTTGTGTGTGTTTGTGTTTGTGTGTTTGTTTTGTGTGTGTTTGTGTGTGTGTGTTTGTGTGTGTGTTTGTGTGTGTGTGTTTGTGTGTGTGTTTGTGTGTGTTTGTGGGTGTGTGTTTGTGTGTGTTTGTGTGTGTGTTTGTGTGTGTTTGTGTGTGTGTGTTTGTGTGTGTGTTTGTGTGTGTGTGTTTGTGTGTATGTGTTTGTGTGTATGTGTTTGTGTGTGTGTGTGATATCAGAGTGTTCTTTTTTTATTTTTATAGGTTCTGTTGTCCTAGCACGCGAGCATATGTGTGTGTTTGTGTGTGTGCTTGCGTGTGTTTGCGTGTGTGTTTGTGTGTGTTTGTGTGTGTGTTTTGTGTGTTTGTGTGTGTGTTTGTGTGTGTGTGTTTGTGTGTGTTTGTGTTTGTGTGTGTGTTTGTGCTTGGGTGTGTGTGTGTTTGTGTGTGTGTTTGTGTGTGATATTAGAGTGTTCTTGTTTTTTATTTTTCTAGGTTCTGTTGTCCTAGCACGCGAGCATATGTATGTGTTTGTGTTTGTGTGTGTGTTTGTGTTTGTGTGTGTGTGTTTGTGTGTGATATTAGAGTGTTCTTGTTTTTTATTTTTCTAGGTTCTGTTGTCCTAGCACGCGAGCATATGTATGTGTTTGTGTTTGTGTTTGTGTGTGTTTGTGTGTGTGTTTGTGTGTGTGTGATATTAGAGTGTACTTGTTTTTTATTTTTCTAGGTTCTGTTGTCCTAGCACGCGAGCATATGTATGTGTTTGTGTTTGTGTTTGTGTGTGTGTGTTTGTGTGTGTGTTTGTGTGTGTTTGTGTGTGTTTGTGTGTGTGTGATATTAGAGTGTACTTGTTTTTTATTTTTCTAGGTTCTGTTGTCCTAGCACGCGAGCATATGTATGTGTTTGTGTTTGTGTTTGTGTGTGTGTGTTTGTGTGTGTGTTTGTGTGTGTGTTTGTGTGTGTGTGTTTGTGTGTGTGATATTAGAGTGTTCTTGTTTTTTATTTTTCTAGGTTCTGTTGTCCTAGCACGCGAGCATATGTGTGTGTTTGTGTTTGTGTGTGTGTTTGTGTTTGTGTGTGTGTTTGTATGTATGTGTGTATATTTCTAATGTTGTTCAGATATATAAAATAGATATGTAGCTAATATTCTAAACTCAAGTATTTTTCGACAACATGTACGGTCACCGACCCATGCGACTGTGTGACGCAAATATTGTATTATTGTAAACCTAATAATAAAATACTACCATTACTACTTAAAAAAAACTTTAATGATCAATACCAAACAGGCCTGAGACTCTAGAATAGAACATTCTTTGTTCTCTGTTGTTATTCTTGGAAGTTTATATCCTAAACAGTTAGTAGCGACAATACTCAATAAGGTCAATTAAATTATAGGAGAACTATCAACTCTTGGCGCAATTTTGAAGATAACAGATGTATCGAAGAATCGTCCTCGTATGTGTCTTGTTTAGCGTCTGCAGAGGCTCTTCTGTCATGAAGATTCAGGAACCACTAATGGACACACTCGCACATCAGATGAATCTAATTTCTTTACTGTATGTACGAGAGCCATCCAAAGATTTCGTATAACTAAATGATAACGAAAGATATTAACATAAAGCTTTATTTACAAAGTTACAGTATCTTACTCTATTTCTCAACACAAACTCGATTCTGTCAAGGTATTTATTTGTCACGCAGTACAAGTTTTTCAATACCAATGTTATACTTTTCTACCTCCAAAGAACTTATTCGTTTTTTTTTAATGCACAAAATGTTCTGCCAAGAATGTTATAGGGAAATAACACACGTGTATAGTGGTAATGCAATGAACGTGTCTTCAGTGAGGAAATGACGCATAATTTACGAGTAATCAAGGAAGAACATAACAGAGTGTACGATAAACACCGGATTGGAAGTTCATCAATTGTTATGGAGCAGTTGAAAACAAATGTTGATAAAAGTATTCATAAAAACCGGTGTTTCACTTTGGACACTGTACATGACTTTTTGGATGGAAAAGATTTGCCAGCCATGAAGACCTCAAAGTGACAGTGACATCTTGGCTCAGATGTTAAGTGGTGGAAGAGTATAACATGTGTACCACGTGACCTTGATAGCAATGACGTTGAGAAATAGAGTAAGGTAGTGTAGCTTTGTGTTGATATTGTTTAGTTATGACAAATCGTCCGTCAGTTTCTGGACGACGCTGGTATATCGCAGTTGAAGCCTGGAAAAATGGTCGCGCTCACTAAAGCAGAGGATCAAAGGTTCGAGACCCGCCATTGTGTGTGTATAAAAACAAAATATGATGTGTTCCATTCACATGATTTTCTCTACATCTCTGCAACAAATTACTGTCAAAAGGTTTTGCTTCTATTTACTTCGTGCTTATCGGTAAAACAGCAGAAATAGTCTTATTACTCGCTTCCTTGTAAGTTGAAGCGAGATAAGGGAGTACCATATGTTAAAGTGATAGTCAAAAGCTGGTTGCTGTGTGACTGAAGTTCCTTTGTTTGTGAGGACACGAGTTGACAAATTCCTGCATGACAAAAGTATAAGTTTTTCAGAGCTGAAACCAAAAAAGAGGAATGTCCCCAAAACGATCAACTCCACGAGAAAAAAAATATATAACATAAATTGTGTGTTTTAGCGTGCTCTACATTTTTTGTGTTGTAAGTTTTTGTCCATATCTTACGATGTAGCAGTTACGCAAAATTTCGTAAAATTCATCGAGAATAAAGAAGTCTTCAGAGGCTATTCACAGAAAATTCAGGATATATATTTTATTTGTTAGGTAAATATCTTTAATATACGGTATTTTAATCAAAATCGTTAGAGCCATTTTTGAGAAAATGAAAATGTTCGAAAAAAAATCCATGTACAAGGTAGTTTGGGGTGGGGGATTTTTCTCAAAACCTTCGTGTCGAATCCCTGGAAGATACTAAACACACAGACACACACATTTTGTGAAAATGCTTTTTTTGGATACAGGGGACCCTAAAACATATATCTCGGTATCGAGTATTTGGGTATACACTATGTACATAGCCATTTGTTGATGAAAGTAGAGACCGCAGTCTTCACGCTAAACATGACTCAATTGATACATTACAAGAAGAAGCTTTGCAAATTGAATTATGTTCGGCTGCCATTAACATTACTGCACAGAAAGGTCAAATCTAATTAAATGAAACAAACGAGCAATTTGCTGTTGCATTTAAATGTTCGCTTACTACTCACAATACACGTAAAAAATCTAATGTGTTCCATTCACATGATGTTCGGTAAACAAACCTTTTATTGCAAACATTAATCTATATCAAGATAAACATAAGCAGAATTAGTCTTGTAAGTGCAAGGGAAATAAGAAAGTGCACAGGCTAAAGCAATAGTCTCATCCTATAAAAGCCGGTCACTATGTGAAACAACTAAAATTCCAATCTCTTTAGTTCCCAAGAATTAACAAACGAGAAACGAGCAGAAAGAGGTCTTCCCGTTTGAGAAAAGTACGTGGCTAAAACGTAAACCAACGATCCGAAATATCTTGAAAAAGTTAACTCTAAAAACAAAATGTATATAACAAATTGTGTGTTTCAATAAGATCTACATTTTTTTGTAGTAAGTTTTTCTATTTGCCAGTTATACAAAAGTCATCCAGAATGAAGAGGTCTTCAGAGGCCATTCCCAGAAAATTATTCGTTTGTCATAAAAATATCTTAAACAGAAGGCATTTTAAGTGAAATCTTTGCAGCCATTTTAGAGAAAATTAAAATTCTCTAAAAATGTTCTATGTAAAGGGTAGTTACGGGAGAGATTTTCTTGAAAATCTTCGCGTCGCATCCTTGGAAGATACCAAACTTAATTACCAAGTTTGGTATTCAACGGTCTTTTCGTTTTTGAGCTATGCTGCCTCGTTGCCAATTTTCCATTCCAGTCGCACCCCAAGAGTTTTACATAACCATATCTAAAATAGATAATAACATTTACAAGTTATTACAGAAAGGAGGAGTACGCTATAAGTGTATAAAATAAAATCATGAATACGCTACAGACAGTTATATACGAGTTGTTCCTGACTGAGATGGTTGAGCTCGTGTCCTGGACACCAGCTCCTGTATTCGTGGCTCAGTATCAATAGGGATTCAAGCGATTTCTTTGTTTCGTTTTGATTGCTGTCAATGCAGAGAAACCCAGCTCACACAGATAAGTTGAGGGGAATGGAATGGCACAGTCACTAAGTTCAGTGTACTCCAGAACACCAGAAATCACAAAATGACATGTTTTCGAATTTTATTTTCAGTGAACTGACATTTCCAAAACACTTTCTTGTAATTTTACGGGAAGATCAGAGAAATTGACGCCGGTGGTGCAAAACGGATTTGTGATAGGTATATCGTCCTCCTCAATTTCAGGGAAGCATTTTAAAATCTGTAACCGGAGTTTTGCAGGTGGAAAGTCGATCAGCAATACTAACTTCATTTTGTCCACATGTTCCAAAAGAGTTGGTAAAACTGCAATATTCCCTTTATTAACGCAATCAATCAAAATAAAAATTACTTATAAAATCCCTTTATTTTTTCATGAACTTTAAAAATGTCTCTGTCAAAACCTTGGAGTTGAAGATTAAGCTCAGCAAGTTTGTTGAATATATCGGTCAGATCAGCTATTTGGCAAATCCACTCTTCATCTTTAAAATGCTTCACTAGATCGCATTTCACGTCAGATATCAGGCTTCACTCTGAGACCAGGATGAATAAATATGTCTGTGATAGAGACGGTCACGTCAGATATCGAGACTTCACTCTGAGACCAGGATGAATAAATATGTCTGTGATAGAGATGGTCATGTCAGATATCGAGACTTCACTCGGAGACCAGGATGAATAAATATGTCTGTGATAGAGATGGTCACATCAGATATTGAGACTTCACTCTCAGACCAGGATGAATAAATATGTCCGTGATAGAGATGGTCATATCAGATATTGAGACTTCACTCTCAGACCAGGATGAATAAAATGTCTGTGATAGAGATGTTCACATCAGATATCGAGACTTCACTCTCAGACCAGGATGAATAAATATGTCTGTGATAGAGATGGTCACATCAGATATTGAGACTTCACTCTCAGACCAGGATGAATAAATATGTCCGTGATAGAGATGGTCATATCAGATATTGAGACTTCACTCTCAGACCAGGATGAATAAAATGTCTGTGATAGAGATGTTCACATCAGATATCGAGACTTCACTCTCAGACCAGGATGAATAAATATGTCTGTGATAGAGATGGTCACATCAGATATCGAGACTTCACTCTCAGACCAGGATGAATAAATATGTCTGTGATAGAGATGTTCACATCAGATATCGAGACTTCACTCTCAGACCAGGATGAATAAAATGTCTGTGATAGAGATGGTCACATGAGATATCGAGACTTCACTCTCAGACCAGGATGAATAAATATGTATGTGATAGAGATGGTCACATCAGATATTGAGACTTCAGTCTCAGACCAGGATGAAATAATATGTATGTGATAGAGATGGTCACATCAGATATTGAGACTTCAGTCTCAGACCAGGATGAATAAATATGTCTGTGATAGAGATGGTCACATCAGATATTGAGACTTCACTCTGAGACCAGGATGAATAAATATGTCTGTGATAGAGATGGTCACATCAGATATTGAGACTTCACTCTCAGACCAGGATGAATAAATATTCAGAATAGTTTCTTTTGTTTGTAGCCTTGAGCAAACTTGGAATATAAACAAATATATTTATACACCATATAAATAGCATTTGTCTTAGCAGATGAGCGTGAAGACTTGATGAAAATAACCAACATCAGTCACGTCCTTGTATTGTTGCGCAGCGAATATTGTTAAACAGATGAGCTCTCTCATACACTCTCTTGTTATTCACGTTCTTTAAAATCCCCAGCTATAAGTTACTAGCGGATCTTTCTCACCTGCCGTGTAACCAAGATTCCCCTAGAGTCTGGAATTCTGGTGGCAGCACTGGCTAGCGTGAGCGTGTTTCGCTGATTAAGAAAACTGCTAGCTTCACTATATTCATGTATGAAAGGTAATGTAGAAAAATAATGTGCAACTAACCTGTTTAAAGAAGAATTCTCTCGTTTTAATTTGTTTTCAAACATTGTAATTAATGTCTCCTTTGTTATGGAATCTTCTATTGCCGTTTTCACCTCCTTATAGACCGAAGCTTTAGCGGCTGCCCAAAGAAAATAATCCGGAGGGGTAAGATCAGGAGACCGCGGAGGCCACAGACTTTTAGAAATTAGTCTTTCCCCAAAAAATTCCAGTAACAGTCCCATGGATTTATGTGATGTATGAGCAGTGGCGTTATCTTGTGAGAAAATGCACCGTTCACTTCATCTTCATTTAGATGTGGAATACATGGAAAAAGAATATCTGAGCAATAAACATCTGAATTAATTGATTTTTGGAAGAAAAAAAAAATGGCCCAATAATTCGAGAGATCGCACACCATACATCATTTTCTCTGAATGTAAAGTGGTTTCCTGAATTGCATTAGGGTTTTCAGTAGAGGATACTCACGGCGTATTTTGTGAATTTACGCATCCTGATAAGCGGAACCAAGCTTCATCAGTAAAAAGTGTCCTATCCAACACGTCAATTCCATGGTGCAAAATAAACCTCTGAAACCATTCACAATACTGAACTCTTTTCCCGTGATCTGTAGGTTTTCATTCGTGAATAACTGACACCTTATATGGATACAAAGCTAGTTCTTTTTTGACTCCTTTGTATGCGGAACCGTAAGAAATATCACATTGTTGGGCCAATTTGTTTATTGATTTCTGTGGCCTTGTAAGCATTCTATCCGATAGTTTTTCTTCTGTTAGCACACGGGTCTTCCACTTCTAACGCATCATGCACGGAAACTGACTCCTGAAATGTATTAATTAAATCACGCTCAGTATCTTCGGTGCGGTAGTTTTGAGTTAGGGCACCTCACAACAAAACTTTGTTTCACTTTCTCTGTATAATTTCCACGTTCGTTAAAAGCGTTTTCCACCAGAAACACACGTTCCTCTGTAGAATACATTGATTTCGCTTCAGGCACACGTCAGAACTCACAGCATAGCAGACCTTACTAACCAGTGCAATAAACAACTCGCAGCCGCCGATAATCTTAACATCTCGTCGGAATGGAATGCGATAAACCTGGGGATGACAACCTTTTATCGAGCGGTGGCCAGCAGCAAGGTGCGGAGCAAGTTCTTGATGACCTGTTAGTTCCTTATGGAATTTACTTCTCGTGTTACTGAGAGCTGGAATCTATGAACAAAGATAACAGAAATAGAGTGACAGTAGAACGGTATTGTTCTTCTGGGGTGCCCAGCCTCTGCTCTGGTCGTGTTACCCCGCCGCCGCATGGCCAGGCAGGAAACATTTCCCCTTCAATCATTCAGTGGCGTTTAACTGAACGGTTCCTCTCTCGGCACGATGACAGGTTTCAAGTGTTCCAGAAAGATTGGGAGCAAGAATGTTGTTTCATTAAACAGAACATGTAAACATCACTTATCTTGGAGTTCCGATGGAACACTTTCAAAAACACCATCACTCTGATTATGGCTAACATTTTTATCAGGTATACAATCAATAACAGCACTTCAATTTGAATTGACGCTCCCCATGATCTTCAAATAGAACTAGTTGCTTTCCAAAGTTCAACAGTCGTTAAATATAAATATAAAAAAAAAGCCTGGGATTCATTTAAATCTATTCCGAATGAAAATTTTCCAAAAAATTGCGAAATTTTGCTTCAAATCATATATCAATATTTGGTACTACATATATTTGTGAACAGATGACCTCGAAAATGAAGCAAATATCACAGTAGGGGACGGAGGACAGGATCACTTGCTGTAAGACTCTGTTATTCATCCAAATATTGTTACAAGTAGACAATGCCAACCAAGTCTCTTTTTAGTGTTTGTACCCTCCATATAACATTAACGTTGTTGAAGCCCCCGCCACTGATAGAAAGTGACGTCATAGATAGAGAGGGTTTTGCCTGTCGCTGTAGGTTGGGCACCGCTGTTCTTTTCCATTCTAATACGTGCCTAAGTATATGTCAATTATTGAAATACCTAGGACCATTAGTTAGTATTCTCAACTTGGAAGCTGACCACTCTGATAAGCTTCTCCGTACCAACAGTAAAGTTTAATAGCAAACGGTGGCCATTTTATTGGTTGCTAAGAAGAGCAATTAAATTTAACAATACAGTACCACATTAGTGCTGGGTAGTTGCATAAAGGACTACACAAGATTATAATTTGTTTTCTGACCCAAGAAACAGAAAGTCACTAGTCACACTATCTCTGTGACCAACAGAAAACTTCCTATTAGCCCCGCTGCCTCAAAATGAACCAGTTGACAGGATGAACGCCTGTTGGCAATCACAGGGTCTATCCCCGTCCTCAGAAATCATTTCTATTGCTTTTAATGCTGGTGCTGTGTAAACTCATTAAATACTAAAACTAATAATGCTGTGTCAAGGTGGTATTTGTGTTAGATTTGAAGTTTATCATTTCTAATATGACATGCTGTCTATACTTAGTTATTTTTACTTTCTCTGTACGTACTATGTACATAGTGTATAGAGAAGGTATTGTATTGTTACCAAAAATTCAATACCGAGATTTCACCGGAAATATATTTTTTGGGTCCCCTGAATAAAAAAAAAGCATTTTCAGAAAAAGGTACATGTGCGTGTGTGTGCCGTGAAAACGATAACTCAAAAACGAAAAGTCGGTAAAATACCAAACTTGGTATTAAAGTTTAGTATCTTCCAGGGATGAGACACGAAGATTTTGAGAAAAATCCCCCCCACCTCAAACTACGCTTTACATTGAACATGTAAAGGCACAAATACTTCTCATTAAAGAGATTAACCTAAAGCTAAAACCAAACCATAAATATTGTGGAACACGAAAAGTAGATGAAAGCACCCTCACATTGTTTAAGTATGGCCTTCAACAAGAATCATGGACTGAAATGTATGAAACAAATGGAGCAAATGACAAGTTCAATCATTTCCTACATGTCAACTCTCACTTTGTAGCATCCTCTCCAGTCAAATATCGTAAAATGCATAATCAGAAGGAAAATAACACCTGGATTACAACAGGCATTAAAACTTCTTGTAAACGCAAGGGAAAATTACACCAAGAACTGAAACATAATAAGACCCCAAACTTAGAATGGCATTACAAAAAGTACTGTAAAATTCTAAAAGAAACAATAAAAGCAGCTAAAATATTGCATTATAATAAAAAGATGTCCAATTCTGATAATAAAATAAAAAATATCTGGATTATATAAAAAGAGAAACAGGTAAGAGCTCTCAAGAAAGCCCCTCAATTACACTGAATTCCGGTAGTAAAAAAATTGATAATCCTCAAAAGGTCGCAGATATTTTCAACAAGTTCTTTTTGAATGTAACAGACAAATTAAATACAAATTATGGATGTAAAGAAACAGCATTAAGTTTTTTGAAAACTTCTTTCGTAAACAGAGTCCCTGAATTTAAAGTAAAAATGACTACACCATTTGAAATAAAAAATATAATAAATTTGCTCAAGACCAAAAATTCCTCTGGATATAATGAAATATCAAGTAAAATCCTAAAAGCATGTTCTGACCCAATATGCATTCCCCTTAGCTATTTATGTAATGAATCACTAAAGAGTGGAAATTTCCTGACAGAATGAAGTATTCTATTGTCAAACCACTTTTTAAAAAAAGTAAACAAGATATTATCTCAAATTATAGACCTATACCTCTCTTGTCTGTTTTCTTCAAAAGTGTTTCAGAAAGTAATGTTCAATATTCTTTATTATTACTTAGAAAAGAACAACTTATTTGCCAAAGAACAGTTTGACTTTAGAAAAAGAGTAGCGACAGATAATGCAACCTACAAGCTCACACATAAAGTGTTAACAGCGTTAAATGAAAAGGAACATGTCGGTGGAGTCTTTTGCGACCTAGCGAAGGCTTTTGACCGTGTGAATCATGAGATTCTGATAGCAAAACTAAATTACTATGGAATAAAGAATAACATATTAGATTGGTTCATTTCATCCCTAGAGAAGAGAAAACAAAGGGTCGAAATTAATAACTTCAATGGGTATCAAAATAGTGCCTCAGAATGGAAATCAGTAAAACATGGTGTTCCCCAGGGATCAATCTTAGAGCCTCTTTTGTTCTTGGTTTATATAACAGTTTTTCAAGTATTTATTTATTCGCAGATGACACTAGTGTTCTAGTAACAAGTAAAGATTTCAATGACTGTGTAATAAAATTAAACTATGTTCTAAATTGTATGTCAAATTGGTTCAAAGCAAACAAACTCTCAGTAAACCTTGAAAAAACAAAAACAATTAAATGTATAACTACTCGCTCACCACAAACACACATAGAAATAGGAATTAATGATACATTGTTAGAACAGCTAAATGAAGTCAAATTTCTTGGCCTTCAGGTAGATAAGCATTTGGACTGGAAGTCACATATTAGCTACATCACACCTAAACTTAGCTCAGCATGTTATGCTCTGGTTAAATGTCACTCAATCGATACACTTAAGTTGGTGTATTTTGCCTACTTTAACTCCATCGTCGAGTATGGAATAATATTCTGGGGTAATTCAGTGGATAGTAAATGCATATTCCGGATACAGAAGAAAGCGATACGAATAATCTGTAATGCTTATAACAGACAGTCATGCAAAGAACTATTTCAAAAATTGGGCATACTCACCTTACCTTGTGTTTTTATATTACCATTTTAAAATTCTATGCAGTTAATCGACATAATTTTATAACAAACATGGAAATTCATAACATTAATACTAGACAAAAGGGATATATTGATCGTCCCAATGCCAATCTTCAGAAAGGTGTATATTATGAAACAATCAAGATATTTAATGCTCTCCCCAGTAATCTCAAAGAAAATGTTGGCAATTTCAGGGCTTTTAAGGCCTCTCTTAAGGAGTACCTTTGCAATAAATCATCTGTAGATGAATATTTAAGTGACATCTGTCTGACAATACTGTCAACAATCATTGTATTTATTAGTGTTATAATGTATTGTATATTAGTGTGTGTGTTTTATATTCAAATTAAACTGATTTATACTTTGACTTGCACGAATGTGTCAAATGGATATTTTCGTATTTATAAATGACACAAGGTCTGTAAAGCCTAATGCTTTGATATTTTACACTCTAGTGCATAATTGTGAACTTTTGCATTGTAAATTCTATAACATATCTGTAAATATGTATTGTAATTTGTTGACATTTATGAAGAGCACATAATACAATAATCATATTTTGGTTTTATATAATTACTATTATGTCGATAATTAGAAAACCATCATCTGACATTACACCAGTGTAACATAAAATGTAATTATATTTATTTATACATTTTAACACTAATTTTGATACTCTTTGTTTTATGTGATTGAAAAAAAAAAATAAAAAAGGAAGTTCATGTGCTTTTATATAGCACATTAAGTATAGTAGAGGCCTCAAATACAAATTGTGTGATTATATGCCTATTCTGTTGTTTTTGTAACCCAAGCTTTAAGCACGAGCTTTATACATTTTTTTCCATTGTATATAAACATATGTATACATGTATATGCCTTGACAAGTTCTATGTTCAGTGGCTTCCTGGCCTAAACGAACCTGCAGAATGCTTTCTAATCTAATCTAGGTTCTTATAAGTAGAAGGGAACTAAAGGAATGTGCTATGCTAAAGTGACAGTCAAATATTTTAAAAGCTGTCGTTATGCGATTGTATTGCAAATCGCGTCTTTGCTTGTCCAGGAGTAGAACAAAAGAAACACGGACACTTCCTGTCTCAGAAAAGTATACTACCAAATGAAAACAATAACAAGAAATATCTCGGAAACGGTTATCAACACAACAAAAATAGGACAAGGACATAAATTGTGTGTTTTAACGTGATTTGTATATAGTAAGTTTTTCTCTGTCTCTTATGATTTACCAGTTATGCAAAATTCATCCAGAATAAGAGAGGTCTTCAGAGGCTACTCACACAAAATTCAACATATGCGTTTTATTTGGTATGTAAATGTCTTATATATACAGGACTTTAATCAAAATCGTTAGAGACGCTTTTAACAAAATCAAAATGTTCCAAAAACGTTCCATGTAAAGGGTAGTTTGGGAGGATTTTCTTGAAAATCTTCGTGTCACATCCTTGGAAGATACCAAACTTAAATACCAAGTTTGGTTTTTAACGGACTTTTCGTTTTTGAGCTATGCTGCCAACAAGCGCGCGCGCACACACACACACACACACACACACACACACACACATACACATACACATACACACATGGAGCTTTTTGCAAATATGTTTTTTTTTTTTTTTTTTTTTTTTTTTTTTGGATTTAGGGGGACCCAAAACACGTAATTCCGGTGAAATCTCGACCACCCAAAAATTCGATGTCGAGATTTCACCGGAAATACAAGTTTTAAGACCCCCTGAGTCCTAAAAAAGCATTTTCAGAAACAGGTTAGTGTGTCTGTCTGTGGGCAGCATAGCTCAAAAACGAAAAGTCCATTAAATACCAAACTTCGTATTTAGGTTTGGTATCTTCAAAGGATGCAACACGAAGATTTTCAAGAAAATCCCCCACTCATAACTCTTTACATGGAAAAATTTTGTTTTTCTTAAACATGGCACTAACGATTTTGATTAAAATACCACATATTAAAGGCATTTCTATCACAAATAACATGCATATCTTGAATTTTCTGGTAATGTTTTGTTTATATTGAATGAATTTTGCTTAATTTGGCATAACTAGTAAACCGTAAGAGATAGACAAAAACTTACTGCACAGAAAATGTAGATCTTGTTAAAATACGCAATTTATGTCATATACTTTCTTTTCGTGGAGCTTGCCGTTTTTGAGATATTCCTTGTTATTAGTTTCAGTTGTGAAGTACTTAGACTTTTCTCAGACAGGAAGTGTCCGTTTTTCTTTTGTTCTACTCCTGGCCAAGGAAGTGATTTGCAATGACAATCGCATGACGACAGCTTTTATAACATTTGACTATCACTTTAACATAGCACATTCCTTTAGTTCCCTTCTACTTATAAGGAACTAAATAATAAGAACATTTGACTATCACTTTAACATAGCTCATTCCTTTAGTTCCCTTCTACTTATACGGAACTAAGTAATAAGAACATTTGACTATCACTTTAACATAGCACATTCCTTTAGTTCCCTTCTACTTATAAGGAACTAAGTAATAAGAACATTCTGCTAATGTTTATCTCCATTAGCATTGTGTAGAAAGAAGAATAATCTTTTGTAAGAAGTTTGTAGAGGAGCTAGAGAAAGTCATGTGAGTGTAACACATCAGAATGTTGATCCAGATACAAATCGCCTTATTATTTAGTTCCTTATGAGTAGAGGGGAATGCAGTTCTAAACAACGGCCAATTTCTTTAAAAGCTATTGAGATTGTCATTGAAACTCGGTTTTCTTTCCATGGCCAGGGTTAAATCAAAAGAGATATGAAACGGATAAGAAATGTCCGTTTTAGAACTTTTAAGTATTTAAAAATTGAAACCATAAGAGAGAATGTCTCTGAAATGGATAGTTGTACAAGAAAACACAAAACATAGGAGACGATATAGTATATAAATTGTGTGTTTTAGCGGGATCTATGATTTTGTGTATCTATATCAGTTGTTATGTAAAAGTTGTTCACAATTAACAATATATGTAAACATCTTTAATATAGCTGCAGTATTTAATCAAAATCGTAACAGCCATTTTTGAGAAAATAAAAGTTTTCGATAATTTTTTCATGTAAAGGATACTTTGGAGTGGGGGAATTTTACACAAAATCTTCGTGTTGCATCCCTGGAAGATACTAAACTTATATCGCAAGTTTGGTATTTTACTGACTTTTCGTTTTTTGAGTTATCGTGTTCTCAGACACACTCACACAGCGAGCTTTTTCTAAAACTGCTTTTCTTGGACCCTGAAACGTCTATTTCGGGTATGGAATTTTTGGGTGAATTACAATAGCTGCTGTATACACAAGCAGAAATTGTCTGTAGTGGGCTCTTGTGATATCCGTTGGCCCTTCTGAGGAAGGTGGAGGGGTTGTAGCTTGCTTGCTGTAATTTTACATCTGTACATACTGCAAGAGAAATTAAAAAAGAAACACTATCCCACATTTCTTCTCAAAAATGGAATCAGTGTTGTGATTAAAATGCCATAGGTATATGTAGGACTCGTGTGCGAGTTGCTTGGGTCAGTAGAATGTGCATCACAAGATGGTGAGGAGGTTCATGTACTGAGTCATCACTGCCATCTCCTTCACGCAAAAGGACACATAAAACAATCCTGCAAACTACAAAACGTGTCGAGAACCTGTAACTTTCGAAACAGACATTTTCTCTGTAGTCCCGATTAACCAATCAAAAGATCGCCAAAAATCAGTCTCCGCCATTTTGAAAGGAGGCACGTTACCTAACCTCACTTCGAGTTGAGGGAGGTTGCTATTTCTTGTTGACAAACCCTGCACAGGTATGCTTCCATATACAACAGGGTGTCAGTATCAACCAATAAAATGAATACATGACGTAATAAAGTACCCTACAAACGGTGTACGCAAGAAGGCAGTGCTGGTTTCTTTTTGCACCTTGTGTACATAGTACGTGCAGAGAAAGTAAAGTTTGGCAACTGAACAGAAGTTGCCGCCAAGGTCCTGCAGACGTTTCCGTTAATATTAACGGTGAACCTTGACGTAGCTTCCTGCAGGAACTGTTCATCGTCGTCACCTTGGATCCTTTCTCTTGACCTCGACTCCCGTTCAGCGTCCGCCTGCGAGTGAGCAACATCCCAGCCACAACTAGTAACGTTTTTATCCTCACAACTCTAACTTTCTGCAGACTTTCAGAAACGAGAATGTGACTTAATTTCATTCATTGAAACAACAACTCCCATATTTATGGGCTCCCAACAAGCAGACAAATTAAAACTTAACTAGCTAAACAAAACGAAAAAAGAAAACTTGAAAATCTCCTATAAAGATAATGAAATATCGACAGTTTTCATTGTATAACAATTCAAAAGGAAACTAAAAGCAACAAAAGATAATATAAAATTAACATACAATAAATAAGTTATATCAAAGAAATACAGACAGTGGAAATACTAAAAGTGGTTATTACACAAATGACTTCAAAGAAGAGAAATTGAACCTACCTCTTATGGCAGATGTGGCAATTTCTTTTATTTTTCCCTTCTTCAGTCCAAACTTCTTCCAGGTATTGAGAGAATGTAAAGGAATGTTGCCCCGAGGTGTGACCATCATGTTTAGATCGTATTTTGTCTTGAAGTATTGGATATCCCTTTTCCCTTTGAGCTTCTCAAAGCTACCGGTAGGGTCGCTGCGATCGTGTAGTGCTACCGTTAGCTTCCAGTCCGTGGACTTGGTCAAAGAGTTTGTAGTTGAGGTGATGGCGAGAGCTGTTTCTCTCTTTTTGCTTTCTCTACACGTACCCAGTACATAGTGTACACACAAGAAATTGCACTCCACCCAAAAATTCGATACCCAGATTTCACAGGAAATACATGTTTTAGGGTCCCCTTTTCTAAAAAATTCTGATGTGTTCCGTTCACATGACTTTCTCTACTTCTGTGTAACAAATTATTGTTAGTAAACTTATTATTCTTTTTACTTCAAGCTAAACGAGAACAAATTAGCATAAATAGTCATATTACTTGCTTCCTTGTAAGTACAAGGGAAATAAGGGAGTACTTTACGTTAAAGTGATAGTCAAAAGCTGGTTGCTATGTGACTGAAGTTCCTTTGTTTGTATGGAAACGAGTTGACAAATTCCTGTATGAGAAAAGTACTACTTTTTCAGAGCTGAAACCAAAAACAAGGAATATCTCAAAAACGATCAACTCCTAGAAAAAAATGTATATTACATAAATTGTGTGTTTTATTGTGCTCTACATTTTTTGTGTGTTAAGTTTTTGTCCATCTCTTACGGTATACTAGTTATGCAAAATTCATCCAGAATAAAGTCTTCAGAAACTATTCCCAGAAAATTCAAAGTATATATATTATTTGTCAAGTAAATATCTTTAATATACGAACTTTTAATCAAAATCGTTAGAGCTATTAATGACAAAATCAAAATGTTCGAAAAAAATGCCATGTAAAGGGTAGTTGAGGGTGGGGCATTTTCTTGAAAATCTTCGTGTCGCATCCTTGGAAGATACAAACTTAAATACCAAGTTTGGTATTTAATGTTTTTTTTTCATTTTTGAGCTATGCTGTCCACAAATACACACGCACACACGGACCTTTTTCCAAAAATTTTTTTTAGGATTCAGGGGGACCCAAAACATGTATTTCCGGTGAAATCTCGGAATCGAATTTTTGGGTGCAATACAATACCTTCTCTATACACTATGTACATAGTACGCGTAGAGAAAGTAAAAAAGCATTTTCGGAAAAAGATCCGTGTGTGTGTGTCCGTGTGCCTGTGAACACGATAACTCAAAAACGAAAAGTCGGTAAAAAACCAAACTTGGTATTTAAGGTTGGTATCTTCCAGGGATGCGACACGAAAATTTTGAGAAAAAACCCCCACCCCGACTATCCTTTACATGGAACTTTTTTCGAAATTTTTTATTTTCTCAAAAATTGCCCTAACGATTTTGAATTAAAATATCGTATATTAAAGATATTTACCTGACTCATAATAAGTATACCTTGAATTTTCTGGGAATAGCCTCTGAAGACTACTTTTTTCTGGATGAATTTCACGGAAATTTGAAAAACTGCTAAACTGTAAAAGATGGAAAATACTTACTACACGAAAAATGTAGAGCACGTTAAAACACACAATTTATGTTATATACATGTTTTTCAAGGAGTTCGTTTTTGAGACATTCCCTGTTTTTAGTTTCAGCTTTGAAAAACTTATACTTTTCTCATACAGAAATTGGCAAACTCCTATCAACACAAACAAAGGAACTTCAGTCACATAGGAACCAGCTTTTGACTATCACTTTAATATATGGTACTGCCTTATTTCGCTTCTTCTTAAAAGGAAGCAAGTAATAAGACTATTCCTGCTAATTTTTTCAAGATTAGCATGAAGTAAATAGAAGAATAAGCTTTTTAACAATAATTTGTTGCAGAGAGGTAGAGAAAGTCATGTGAATAGAACACATCAGCTTTTTTTCGATAGTATTGAACGCCCACTTTTACTACTTGTGGCACCGCAGGCGATGACACCGGTGAGGCATGAATGAAGATGGAGCACCGGTGGAATGCGATGGCGGGAGAAACCGAAGAAAACCCGCCACAAATCTCAAGCGGTCACTTGGGATCGAACCCGGGCTGTCTAGGTGAGAGGCGAGTGGTGTAATACTTGGCCAAGGCGCGAGCCCTATCTCTCTGTGCCATCGCCGACAGAGGCGATCTGCCCGGCTTGGCGGATACCTTAGCCGTCCCAAAAAACGGGGCTCTATACTTTGGTAATTAGATAAACATTTATCCGACTCAGATATCTCAGTTGGCAACATTTTGATACCTCGCTGTCGAAATCCTTTACGAAATTCTGCTCTTGTACAGCTTATGGTAAATAACAAGATAGCGAGTGAGGCATGTTCTCAGACCTGTTGGTCGGCAATAATCAGATATTCCCTTCATCAGCGGAGCACTGTCTACATAGTGCATTGTACCCAAAAAGTCAATACCGAGATTAAACCAGAAATACGTGTTTTAACATACCCTAAATCAAAAAAAAAAAAAGCATTTTCAGAAAGCTTTCCGTGTGTGTATCTGTCTGTGTCTGTGTGTGTCTCTGTGTTTCTGTGTGTGACTGTGTGTGTCTGTTTGTGAGTCTCTGTGTATCTATGTGTGTCTGTGTCTGTGTGTGTGTCTCTGTGTATCTGTGTGTGTCTGTGTGTGTCCGTGTGTTAGTCTCTGTGTATCTGTGTGTGTCTGTGTCTGTGTGTGTCTCTGTGTATCTGTGTGTGACTGTGTGTGTCTGTTTGTGAGTCTCTGTGTTTCTGTGTGTGTCTGTGTGTGTCTGTTTGTGAGTCTCTGTGTATCTATGTGTGTCTGTGTGTGTCTGTGTGTATGTGTCTCTGTGTTTCTGTGTGTGTCTGTGTGTGTCCGTGTGTTAGTCTCTGTGTATCTGTGTGTGACTGTGTGTGTATGTGTGTGACTGTGTATGTCTGTGTGTGCGTCTCTGTGTATCTGTGTGTGTTGGTGTGTGAGTCTCTGTGTTTCAGTGTGTGAGTCTCTGTGTATCTGTGTATCTCTGTGTGTGAGTCTCTGTGTTTCTGTGTGTGTCTGTTTGTGAGTCTCTGTGTATCTGTGTGTGTCTGTGTCTGTGAGTGTGTCTCTGTGTATCTGTGTGTGTCTGTGTGTTAGTCTCTGTGTATCTGTGTGTGACTGTGTGTGTATGTGTGTGACTGTGTATGCCTGTGTGTGCGTCTCTGTGTATCTGTGTGTGACAGTGTCCGTGTGTGAGTCTCTGTGTATCTGTGTGTGTCTGTGTGTGAATCTCTGTGTATCTCTGTGTGTCTGTTTCTGTGTGTGTCTGTGTATGTCTGTGTCTGTGTGTGACTGTGTGTGTCTGTGTGTGTCTGTGTGTGTCTGTGTCTATGTGAGACTGTGTGTGTCTGTGTGTGACTGTGTGTGTCTGTGTCTATGTGTGACTGTGTGTGTCTATGTGTGACTGTGTGTGTCTATGTGTGTCTGTGTGTGAATGTGTGTGTCTGTGTGTGTCTGTGTGTGCCTGTGTGTGACTGAGTGTGTCTGTGCGTGACAGCATCTATGTGAGACTGTGTGTGTCTGTGTGTGACTGTGTGTGTCTGTTTCTATGTGTGACTGTGTGTGTCTGTGTGTATCTGTGTGTGACTGTGTGTCTGTGTGTGTCTGTGTCTATGTGTGCCTGTGTGTCTGTGTCTATGTGTGCCTGTGTGTCTGTGTCTATGTGTGTGAGTCTCTGTGTATCTGTATGCGTCTGTGTGTGTCTTCTGGATCTGTGTGTATCTGTGTGTGTCTGTGTGTGTCTGTGTGTGTCTGTGTCTATGTGTGTGAGTCTCTGTGTATCTGTATGCGTCTGTGTGTGTCTGTATCTGTGTGTGTCTGTGTGTGACTGTGTGTGAGCCTCTGTGTATCTGTGTGTGTCTGTGTGTGTCTGTGTGTGTCTGTGTCTATGTGTGTGAGCCTCTGTGTATCTGTGTGTGTCTGTGTGTGTCTGTGTCTATGTGTGTGAGTCTCTGTGTATCTGTATGCGTCTGTGTGTGTCTGTATCTGTGTGTGTCTGTGTGTGACTGTGTGTGAGCCTCTGTGTATCTGTGTGTGTCTATGTGTGTCTGTGTGTGAGTCTCTGTGAATCTGTGTGTATCTGTGTGATTGGTGTGTGTCTGTGTGTGAGCCTCTGTGTATCTGTGTGTGTCTATGTGTGTCTGTGTGTGACTGTGTGTGAGCCTCTGTGTATCTGTGTGTGTCTATGTGTGTCTGTGTGTGACTGTGTGTGAGCCTCTGTGTATCTGTGTGTGTCTATGTGTGTCTGTGTGTGAGTCTCTGTGAATCTGTGTGTATCTGTGTGATTGGTGTGTGTCTGTGTGTGAGCCTCTGTGTATCTGTGTGTGTCTGTGTGTGACTGTGTATGTCTGTGTGGTCTGTGTCTGTGTGTGTCTGTGTGTGAGCCTCTGTGTATCTGTGTGTGTCTGTGTGATTGGTGTGTGTCTGTGTGTGAGCCTCTGTGTATCTGTGTGTATCTGTGTGATTGGTGTGTGTCTGTGTGTGAGCCTCTGTGTATCTATGTGTATCTGTGTGATTGGTGTGTGTCTGTGTGTGAGCCTCTGTGTATCTGTGTGTATCTGTGTGATTGGTGTGTGTCTGTGTGTGAGCCTCTGTGTATCTGTGTGTATCTGTGTGATTGGTGTGTGTCTGTGTGTGAGCCTCTGTGAATCTGTGTGTGTCTGTGTGTGACTGTGTATGTCTGTGTGTGTCTGTGTGTGAGCCTCTGTGTATCTGTGTGTATCTGTGTGATTGGTGTGTGTCTGTGTGTGAGCCTCTGTGAATCTGTGTGTGTCTGTGTGATTGGTGTGTGTCTGTGTGTGAGCCTCTGTGTATCTGTGTGTGTCTGTGTGTGACTGTGTATGTCTGTGTGGTCTGTGTCTGTGTGTGAGCCTCTGTGTATCTGTGTGTGTCTGTGTGTGAACCTCTGTGTATCTGTGTGTGTCTGTGTGTGTCTGTATCTGTGTGTGTCTGTGTGTGACTGTGTGTGTGAGCCTCTGTGTATCTGTGTGTGTCTATGTGTGTCTGTGTGTGAGTCTCTGTGTATCTGTGTGTATCTGTGTGATTGGTGTGTGTCTGTGTGTGAGCCTCTGTGAATCTGTGTGTATCTGTGTGATTGGTGTGTGTCTGTGTGTGAGCCTCTGTGTATCTGTGTGTATCTGTGTGATTGGTGTGTGTCTGTGTGTGAGCCGCTGTGTATCTGTGTGTATCTGTGTGATTGGTGTGTGTCTGTGTGTGAGCCTCTGTGTATCTGTGTGTATCTGTGTGATTGGTGTGTGTCTGTGTGTGAGCCTCTGTGTATCTGTGTGTGTCTGTGTGATTGGTGTGTGTCTGTGTGTGAGCCTCTGTGTATCTGTGTGTGAGCCTCTGTGTATCTGTGTGTGTCTGTGTGATTGGTGTGTGTCTGTGTGTGAGCCTCTGTGTATCTGTGTGTGAGCCTCTGTGTATCTGTGTGTGTCTGTGTGATTGGTGTGTGTCTGTGTGTGAGCCTCTGTGTATCTGTGTGTGAGCCTCTGTGTATCTGTGTGTGTCTGTGTGATTGGTGTGTGTCTGTGTGTGAGCCTCTGTGTATCTGTGTGTGTCTGTGTGTGAGCCTCTGTGTATCTGTGTGTGTCTGTGTGTGACTGTGTATGTCTGTGTGGTCTGTGTCTGTGTGTGTCTGTGTGTGAGCCTCTGTGTATCTGTGTGTGTCTGTGTGTGACTGTGTATGTCTGTGTGGTCTGTGTCTGTGTGTGTCTGTGTGTGAGCCTCTGTGTATCTGTGTGTATCTGTGTGTGTCTGTGTGTGACTGTGTATGTCTGTGTGGTCTGTGTCTGTGTGTGTCTGTGTGTGAGCCTCTGTGTATCTGTGTGTGTCTGTGCATGTCTGTGTGTGTCTGTGTGTGAACCTCTGTGTATCTGTGTGTGTCTGTGTGTGTCTGTGTGTGAGCCTCTGTATATCTGTGTGTGTTTGTGTCTATGTGTGACTGTGTGTGTCTGTGTCTATGTGTGTGAGTCTCTGTGTATCTGTGTGCGTCTGTGTGTGAGTCTATGTGTATCTGTGTCTGTCTGTGTGTGACTGTGTGTGAGCCTCTGTGTATCTGTGTGTGTCTGTGTGTGTCTGTGTGTGAGCCTCTGTGTATCAGTGTGTGTCTGTGTGTGAGCCTCTGTGTATCTGTGTGTGTCTGTGTGAGTCTGTTTGTGAGCCTCTGTGTATCTGTGTGTGTCTGTGTCTGTGTGTGTCTGTGTGTGAGTCTCTGTGTGAGACTGTGTCTATGTGTGTGACTGTGTCTGTGTGTGTCTGTATGTGACTGTATCTGCGTGTGACTGTGTCTGTGTGTGACTGTGTCTGTGTGTGACTGTGTCTGTGTGTGACTGTGTCTATTGTGTGACTGTGTCTGTGTGTGACTGTGTCTATGTGTGTGACTGTATATGTGTGTGACTGTGTCTATATGTGTGACTGTGTCTGTGTGTGAGTCTCTGTGTATCTGTGTGTGACTGTGTCTGTGTGTGTGACTGTGTCTATGTGTGTGACTGTGTCTATGTGTGTGACTGTGTCTGTGTGCGACTGTGTCTATATGTGTGACTGTGTCTGTGTGTGTGACTGTGTCTATGTGTGTGACTGTGTCTATTTGTGTGACTGTGTCTGTGTGTGACTGTGTCTATATGTGTGACTGTGTCTATGTGTGTGACTGTGTCTGTGTGTGACTGTGTCTGTGTGTGACTGTGTCTGTGTGTGACTGTACCTGTGTGTGACTGTGTCTATATGTGTGACTGTGTCTGTGCGTGTGACTGGGTCTATATGTGTGACTGTGTCTATGTGTGTGACTGTGTCTGTGTGTGACTGTGTCTGTGTGTGTACAGTGTCTGTGTGTTTGACTGCGTCTATGTGTGTGACTGTGTCCGTGTGTGACTGTGTCTGTGTGTGACTGTGTCTATATGCGTGACTGTGTCGGTGTCTGACTGTGTCTGTGTGTGAATGTATCTGTGTGTGACTGTGTCTATGGGTGTGACTGTGTCTGTGTGTGGCTGTGTCTGTGTGTGACTGTGTCTGTGTGTGACTGTATCTGTGTGTGAATGTGTCTGTGTGTGACTGTGTCTGTCTGTGACTGTGTCTGTATGTGATTGTATCTGTGTGTGACTGTGGCTGTGTGTGTCTGTGTCTGTGTGAGACTGTATCTGTATGTGACTGTGTCTGTGTGTGACTGTATCTGTGTGTGACTGTGTCTATGTGTGACTGTGTCTGTGTGTGGCTATGTCTGTGTGTGACTGTGTCTGTGTGTGACTGTGTCTGTGTGTGCCTGTGTCTGAGTGTGACTGTCTGTGTGTGACTGTGTCTGTGTGTGAGTGTGTCTGTGTGTGACTGTCTGTGTGTGACTGTGTCTGTGTGTGACTCTGTCTGTGTGTGACTGTGTCTGAGTGTGTGACTGTCTGTGTGTGACTGTGTCTGTGTGTGACTGTGTCTGAGTGTGTGACTGTCTGTGTGTGACTGTGTCTGTGTGTGACTGTGTCTGTGTGTGACTGTGTCTGAGTGTGTGATTGTCTGTGTGTGACTGTGTCTGTGTGTGACTGTGTCTGTGTGTGACTGTGTCTGTGTGTGACTGTGTCTGAGTGTGTGACTGTGTCTGTGTGTGACTGTGTCTGTGTGTGACTGTTTCTGTGAGTGACTGTGTCTGTGTGTGACTGTGTCTGTGTGTGACTGTGTCTGTGTGTGACTTTGTCTGTGTGTGACTGTCTGTGTGTGACTGTGTCTGTGTGTGACTGTGTCTGTGTGTGACTGTATCTGTGTGTGACTGTGTCTATGTGTGACTGTGTGTGACTGTGTGTGACTGTGTCTGTGTCTGTGTGTGTCTGTGTGTGCCTGTATGAGTCTGTTTGTGTCTGTGTATGTCTGTGTGTGCATGTGTGTCTGTGTTTGTCTGTGTATGTGTGTGGCTGTGTCTGTGTTTGACTGTGTTTGTGTGTGACTGTGTCTGAGTGTGTGACTGTGTCTCTGTGTGACTGTCTGTGTGTGACTGTGTCTGTTTTTGACTGTGCCTGTGTGTTACTGTGTCTGTGTGTGACTGTGTTTGTGTGTGACTGTATCTGTGTGTGACTGTGTCTATGTGAGACTGTGTGTGACTGTGTGTGTGTCTGTGTGTGCCTGTGTGTGTCTGTGTATGTGTGTGCCTGTGTGGGCCTGTGTGTGAATGTGTGGGCGTGTGTGTGCCTGTATGGGCCTGTGTGTGCCTGTGTGGACCTGTGTGTGACTGTGTGGGCCTGTGTGTGCCTGTGCGTGCCTGTGTGTGTCGGTGTATGTGTGTGTGCCTGTGTGGGCCTGTGTGTGCCTGTATGTGCCTGTCTGTGCCTGTGTGTGTCTGTGTGTGTCTGTGTGTGTCTGTGAATGTGTGTGTCTGTGTGTGTCTCTGTGTGTCTGTGTGTGCCTGTGTGTGACTGTGTCTGTGTGTGCCTGTGTGTGACTGTATATGTGTGTGTCTGTCTGTGTCTGTGTGTGTCTGTGTGTGCCTGTGTGTGACTGTGTCTGTGTGTGTCTGTGTGTGCCTGTGTGTGTCTGTTTGTGTCTGTGTTTATGTGTGTGCCTGTGTGTGTGTAAAACATAGCTTTAAAACGAAAAGTTTCTTAATTACCAAACCTGCTATTTATGTTTGATATTTTGCAAGGATGCGACGCGAAGGTTTTCAATAACCCGCCCTCTACTACTACACAAACAATGTGGACCTCCATGAAACACACAATTTATGTTATATTCATGTTTTCGTAGATTTCGTTGATTATTTAGATATTGCTTGTTATTGGTTTCAGCTTTAAAATACTTACACTTTTCTCATATGGGAATTTGAAAACTGGTCGCCATACAAACAAAGGAACTTCAGTCACATAGCAACCAGCTTTTGACTATCACTTTAACCTATGCTACTCCTTTATTTCGCTTCTACTTACAAGGGAGCAAGTAATAAGACTATTCCTGCTAATTTTTTCTGATTAGCATAAAGTAAATAGAAGATAAGCTTTTTAATAATAATTTATTGTAGACACTTAGAGAAAGTCATGTGAATGGTACACATCACATTTGTTTCTTTTCCTGGCTTGCTTAAGAACGTGGAGTTTTAAAATTAACTTGTCACTCATGTCCTCAACTTTTTATAAACGTGAATTCAAACCCGCCATGTTTCACTAAGTGAGAGAGCAGTTTAAAGTTTGCTGTTGAAAGCTGTACATGTCATTTTAATATGTTTTGTGTTGATATTTATCTGTCCATTGAGCACAGGTGGCGTGATTGTAAATTTCCTAGCTGAAAAACTCTGATGTGCTCTATTCATATGACTTTCTCTACATCTTGGTAACATATTGTTGTAAATAGAAGAATACGCTTTTTAACGATAACTTGTTGTAGACATGTAGAGAAAGTCATGTGAATGGAACACACAGGATTTTTTGTTCTGTTCTTGTTTTAGCTTAACGTCTTTAACGATCTCATTTTTTGGACGATGACACGATTTTGGGGTCGCAAGTGCTTATCATATTAAACCCCACATTATCTGGGTAAGCGAGAAAATAGGGAGCTCGCAGGTGCTTATCATATTAAACCCCACATTATCTGGGTAAGCGAGAAAATAGGGAGCTCGCAAGTGCTTATCATATTAAACCCCACATTATCTGGGTAAGCGAGAAAACAGGGAGCTCGCAAGTGCTTATCATATTAAACCCCACATTATCTGGGTAAGCGAGGGAGCTCGCAAGTGCTTATCATATTAAACCCCACATTATCTGGGTAAACGAGAAAATAGGGAGCTCGCTACTCACAAACTTATAACAAAGGTGAAAACATCTGATGTATTCCAGTCACATGACTTTCTCTACATCTCTGTAACAAATTATTATTGTTAAAAAGCTTATGCTTGTATTTATTCATGCTAATCGAGAAAACATTAGCAGAAATAGTCTTATTACCTGCTTCCTTGTAAATAGAAGCGAAATAAGGGAGTACCATAGGTTAAAGTGATAGTCAAAAGCTTGTTGCTATGTGACTGGTGTTCCTTTGTTTGTATGGACACGAGTTGACAAATTCCTGTATGAGAAAAATATAAGTTTTTTAAAGCTGAAACCAAAAGCAAGGACGATCAACTCCACGAAAAAATGTACATTACTTAAATTGTGCGTTTTAACATGCTCCACATGTTTTGTGTGGTAAGTTTTTGTCCATCTCTTACGGTTTAGCACTTATGCAAAATTCCGTGAAATTCATCCCGAATAAAGTAGTCTCCAGAGGCTATTCCCAGAAAATTCAAGATATACATTTTATTTGTCAGGTAAATATCTTTAATATACGATATTTTAATCAAAATCGTTTGAGCCATTTTTTAGATAATCAAACTTTTCGAAAAAAGTTCCATGTAAAGGGTAGTTGGGGGTGGAGGGAATATCTTGAAAATGTTCATGTCGCATCCCTGGAAGATACCAAACTTAAATACCAAGTTAGGTATTTAATTGTGTTTTCGTTTTAGAGCTATGTGTCCGCAGCCACACAGACACAAGCTCACACACGGACCTTTTTCCTAAAATGCTCCTTTTCTTTGATTCAGAGGGACCCAACATATATATTTCTGCTGAAATCTCTGTAATGAATTTTCGGGTGGAATGCAATATGCACTATGTACATTGTGTGTAGCTAAGTGTTCAGTTTGCAGCAGCAAACAGCTGACGAGGGTAATCCCGGCCAGGTTGGGCAACTTGACGGTCTCATTACCTTGCTCCAGTTTCCTCCACTCACTTCCACGAACACTAGTTGCAGTAGCAACAGTGTCATCTCGAATGTGTCAACTCGCCTCCAAGCTCTTTATTGAGTTGCTGCCTGCCCTCAAGGAAAATGTTAAGGGCAATTCCAATAGTAATTTCTTAAAGTCTCTGTGACGGGGGGAAAATCCCTGATATTCCCGGAAATGTGGACAACTTTCAAATTCTGGAAATGCTGTTGTCGTTCAGCAAGTCATTTTCCCTGAATTGTGGTACTTATAGTTTTAGAACGTATCCACTTTCTTTGTTTTATGTTTATAATGTTTTTCCCGTAGTTTAACGTCCTTTAACCTGGTTGGTCATATCGGACGATGATACTCAAATGATCTCGGGGTCCATGGAGCTTAAAGTTACTCGACATTCGTCTTCTCAGGATAAGGGGAAACCCCGAAAAGAACCTTATCCGGTCAACTCACCCTAAGCAAGATTCGAACTCGCGACCCTTTAAATATGAGACAGACACGCTACCACCACACTACGGAGGCGGGCTTATTTATTTTTATTTTCAAAGTTTTGGTATTCACAGTCAGAGCCATTAATACCTCTGATGCGTTACATTCATACGGCGTTCTCCATTTGGCAACAAAATCTTCTTACAAAAATGGTTGTATTATTTCTTTCTTTATCCTGGACGCTGATGATAATTTGTACGGCCACGTTTAAACTCAAACAGTTGGAGACGCAGGAGCAGATGTGCCATGAACCTGATCCAACTCGGCTTTTATCTCTTTCGGTGTTAAGTCTTTTAAATAGAAGTGTTTAATCACCGCACCAAACTCGTTTTTTCCCATCTTTGTAAATAAGCACAAGATTGTTGATTCAATCGCGTATGGCAACGAAACCAGGTGATGGAAGCAGCTGAAACTAACTGTTTGATGCTACAAGTGAAATTTCTTGGATTTTCTAAGGACTTCTTTAACGCCCCTATTATTTAACCAATAACATTGCGACACATTTGTTCTTCCTTGTCTGCTTATTTTTAATACTAGAGACGAGAATAAATTGCACTACAATAATGCTGAATTAATATATTTCGAAACTTAATTATAGTCAGAATGTACAATATTATTTTAAAGCTAAACCTGACAACTCAGGGGAGATTATACAACTTTACAAACTGTCTGTCCTCGTGGTCAGCAAACTGATTTCTCATATAGAGGTGCCGGGTTCGATTACCAGCTAGGGCGGTGAGGTTTTGCTTAACCGAAATCATGCCACGGAGTCCAGAAGTATGTATGTGAGAGTGTATTAAAATAAAATGTTAAAAAACGCAACGTCGATACAATTACAATCATTGAGTTGTATGGCAGGTCAAGGTCCCCGATATCACCACACCGTGTTATGGGGCGATACAATTAAAAGGAAACTTAAAAAATTACAAACATCATGTGAACTATTACAACAACGAAATATACATAAATTAGCTGTTCACAGCACAAATAATACCAACTGAACAGTTTAAAGTCAGTACAACCACTTGTGGTTTACACCGTTATATATATAACAACTGTATATATACGTAGTGTTAATGAACTACCACTTGAGGTTTACACCTTTAGATACCGTTATATATACAGGATGTTAATGAACTACCACTTGAGGTTTACACCTTTAGATACCGTTATGTATACAGGATGTTAATGAACTACCACTTGAGGTTTACACCTTTAGATACCGTTATATATACAGGATGTTAATGAACTACTACTTGAGGTTTACACCTTTAGATACCGTTATATATACAGGATGTTAATGAACTACTACTTGAGGTTTACACCTTTAGATACCGTTATATATACAGGATGTTAATGAACTACCACTTGAGGTTTACACCTTTAGATACCGTTATATATACAGGATGTTAATGAACTACCACTTGAGGTTTACACCTTTAGATACCGTTATATATACAGGATGTTAATGAACTACTACTTGAGGTTTACACCTTTAGATACCGTTATATATACAGGATGTTAATGAACTACTACTTGAGGTTTACACCTTTAGATACCGTTATATATACAGGATGTTAATGAACTACCACTTGAGGTTTACACCTTTAGATACCGTTATATATACAGGATGTTAATGAACTACCACTTGAGGTTTACACCTTTAGATACCGTTATATATACAGGATGTTAATGAACTACTACTTGAGGTTTACACCTTTAGATACCGTTATATATACAGGATGTTAATGAACTACTACTTGAGGTTTACACCTTTAGATACCGTTATATATACAGGATGTTAATGAACTACTACTTGAGGTTTACACCTTTAGATACCGCTATATACAGGATGTTAATGAACTACCACTTGAGGTTTACACCTTTAGATACCGCTATATACAGGATGTTAATGAACTACACCGAAGTAATTTGCGAGATTGTGCACGTGACTGATATAAGGATCGGCGATGCATGGTCCCCGGATAAACACAACGTTAAACGTGTGGGTATCAGGTGCTGATAAGTCGGTGTTAAAGCAAAGCAGGTTGAAAAAATGTCTTTAAAACTGCTGCTGCCCGAGTATAGAAATATCGATTTTTAGCAGCTCGTTACTCCCGTTCTCAAGATTTAATGTCGCAAAAATCTATAAAATCTCGAACTAATCGCTTGACAGTGCGTCACTGAGCATCCATTAACTACGTTCTTGAGTGGCTTAATGCGTAACGCGGGAAGCTGCTATCTCAAAGGTCATGAGTTGGAATTGAGTCATAGAGTAAATATCTTTATTATTATTATTATTATTATTATTATTATTATTATTATTATTATTATTATTATTATTTTCATTTCAGACGAAGTGCCGCGGTACGTGGCGTACAGGCACTTCAGAAGCTTATAGCTGCTACTTGGAAATGTCAATAAACAGGCCATAAGTCTCCTATCTCAAATTACTTATTTAAGTAATCTACATATTCTGTGAAAATATTTCGGTATAGTTCATTAACACCTGTATATAAATGTCAATATTTACCGTTATGAATCATGCACTATCAGTTTATTATCTAGATTATGGCTTTTAAAATGTCTGTAAATTTAATTTGGAAAATTCTGTGTTTATGGGAGTCCCTAGCTTGGTGGTGGGTGTCAGAACTAACCTAAATAGTGACGTCATTTCTCTGATTGCTTAAAATCCACTAATTTATGATTGTAAAAAGATTAAAGAAGCAAAGAAAGTTAGCAATTTTAGAGGCAGTGTAACTTTTAGTTTGAATTATGAATAAAAGTATAAAATGCTTGTAGGTGCTCTAAATTACATATTATGTTTATTTATTACATATCTAGATAGAATAATTATTTCGTAAAACAGTTTCAGTTGATTAAGGGCATCCACTTTTCCTTGCTCCGTTGATAAACAGTACACACCTAGGTGGAGAAGGTATTGCATTACAAACAAACTTTGATACCGGATATACACGTTTTAGGATCTCTGTATCCATAACATTATTAGGAAAAAGGTCCGCGCTCGCGATGTCTATGTGTATGTGAACAACATAACTCAAAAATAAAAAACATCTTATATATTACAATCGCATGACTTTCTCTACATCTCTGTAACAAATTTCTCTTAAAAATATTACTCTTGTATCAACTTCATGCAAATTGAGATAAACATTAACACATTATTACTCGCTTCCTTGTAAGTACAAGGGGAAAAAATATAATGTGCTCCATTCATATGACTTTCTCTAGCTGTTCGGTAAACAACCCTTTTATTCAAAACATTAATGTGTTATCTACATCATGATGATTAAGATAAACATAAGCAGAACTAGTCTTATTGCTAGCTCGTTATGGGAATAAGAAAATGCACGGGCTAAAGCGATAGTCTTGTCCTTTAAAATTCGGTCGTTATGTGAAAATTGAAATTCCAATCTCTTTGCTTTCCAGGAATAGACAAAGGAATAAGGAGAAGAAGGATGTTAAACTGAAACCAAAAATCCGGAATATCTCAAAGAAAGAAGAATGTAAAATACAAGGAGGACAGTTGCGCCATGTCCTTGGGGGAAAATGTCACTTGGGCGGTAAGCAATACCTACCACATTCCAGTGAATCAGAATGGAAAGTGATGGAAACTATTGAAAGTTCCTCCTCACTGGCGCCATCTTCTGACGTTACCATTTCACGTGACCTTGGCAACGCACACCTTACAACTTTCACCTTCGTTTCGGTTATTCATCAAATTGAATGGGAAACGGTGTTTCATCTCACACTCAGTCTTAAAACGGATCTTCTTTACTTTCTCTACACCCAAAAATTCAATACCGAGATTACACCAGATATACATCTTTTGGGTCCTCCTGAATAAAAAAAGGAATTTTTAGAAAAGGGCTCCGTGTGTATGTGTGTGTCTGTGGACAGCATAGCTCAAAAACGAGAACACCGTTAAATACCAAACTTGGTATCTTCCAAAGTTACCACATGAAGATTTTCAAGAAAATCTCCGCACTCCAAGCTACCCTTTGCATGGAAAAAAGTTCATTTTTTTTTTTATTTTCTCAAAAATGGTTCTAACAATTTTGATTAAAATCTCCTATATTTAAAATATTTACATGCCAAATAAAATGTTTATCTTCAATTTTCTGGTAATACCCTCTAGAGACCTGTTTATTCTGGGTGATTTTTATTGAAATTTGCATAACTGGTAAACCGTAAGATATAGACATAAACTTAGTACATAAAAAATGTAGATCACGATAAAACTTACAATTTATGTCATATACATTTTTTTCGTGGAGTTGGCAGATTTCGAAATATTCCTTGTTATTGATTTCAGTTTTCAAATACTTAAATTTTTCTCATACAGGAGCTTGTCAACTCCTGGCCACGCAAAGAAACGTTTTTTTCTTCTTCTTCTTCTTTTTTTATATTTTTAGTAGTGTTTAACGCCCGCTTTAATTACTTATGGCACCGCAGGCGGACACAAGGAAACGGGTTTCAATCCCATAGCAACCACGTTTTAAAACATTGACTGGCGGTTTAGCCTAGTGCATTCCTTTATCTCCTTTCTCAGTCTAAAAAAGCATTTTTAGAAAAACGTCCGTGTGTGTGTGTTTGGACAGCATAGCTCAAAAACGAAAAGACCGTTACATACCAAACTTAGTGTTTGGGTTCGGTATCTTCCAAGTGTGCGACACAAAGATTTTCAAGAAGATCCCTCTCCAACTACCCTTCACATGGAAAAATTTTCGAAAATGTTGATTTTGATTAAAATTGCGTATATTAAGATATTTGCCTTACAAATAAAATGTATATCTTGCATTTTCAGGGAATAGCCTCTGAAGACCCCTTTATTCTGGATGAATTTTGCAAATTTTGCATAACTGCTAAACCGTAAGCGCTAGACAAAAACTTAGTGCACAAAAAATGTACATCACGACAAAACACACAATTTATGTTGTTTACGTTTTGTTGCGGTGGTAGCCGTTTCCGAGATATTCCTTGTTATTTGTTTCAGTTTTGAAGTACCTACTTAAACTTTTCTCGGACAGGAAGTGTCCGATTTTCTTTTGTTCTACTCCTGACCAAGCAAAGAAGCGATTTGCAATGACAATCACATAACGACAGCTTTTAAAACATTTGATTATCACTTTAACATAGCACATTCCTTTAGTTGCCTTCTACTTATAAGGAACTAAGTAATAAGAACATTCTGCTAATGTTTATCTCGATTAGTATTGTGTAGAAAGAAAAATTATTTTCTGTAAGATGTTTGTAGAGAAAGTCATATGAGTGTAACACATCAGATATGAGCGATGTAAATGTACGGTCGTGAAAGTGTCCAGACGCAGGACAAGACGAGCCTTGAGGTCTAAACGTCGACGCTCCAAAGTAAGAAAACCTTAAAGCACCATTAATTCTGTTGTTGAGGGGAAAATAATCAGATAATTTACATTACGTGGACAATGTGCGTGTTGAAACGTTAACTTTAGAAAACAGATGGAGACAGAATCATATCTGACAATTTCTGCCAATTTGTTCTCGATTAGAATGAAGTAAATAGAAGCATAAGCTTTGTTGCAGAGAAAGTCATGTGAATGGAACACACCAGATTTTTTAAAGGTAAGTACAGCATTTGTTCAGTTTCATATAATAACTGATGTTACAGAAAGAATTTGTCTTTTTGAAATGTTGCTTCAAACAGCGATCTTTAAAATGGCTGAACTCGAAAAACAAAGGATGAGTGTTTGTTGAATAACACGAGAGAAGTTCAAGTTAAGGACAAAACCATTGTTATTCTTTGTCCATATAAAAACATACGTGCCAACTTAACAACAAATGTTTCAGGATCAGAAATGCTGAACCCCACCACTTTCCATTATTCCAGTTTCATCTTTCTGTGTTGTTATAATAAAATCTGTTGACACAGCATCAGAAAAACGTATGTAGGTTTTCAAGCCACAAGGGTCCATTTCTACTTTCTCTATACGTAGTGTATACAGAAGGTATTGCATGCTACCCAAAAATTCGGTACCGAGATATGTTTTAGGGTCCCCTGTATCCAATAAAAGCATTTTGAAAAAAAAGTCCGTCTGTGAACACGATAACTCGAAAACGAAAGGTCGACAAAATACCAAACTCAGTATTTAAGTTTCGTTTCTTCCAATGAAAATGTTGATTTTCTTAAAAATGGCTCTAACGATTTTGATTAAAAGATTGTATAGCCCCAGAAAATTAAACATAAATATTTTATTTGTCATCTCTTAAATATAGGAGCTTCTAATCAGAAATTATAGAGCCATTTTTGAGAAAGTCTTATTTAACGCCCGCTTTTACTATTTGTGGCCCCACAGGCGATGACACTGGCGATACATGAATGAAAATGGAGCACCGGTGGAATGCGATAGCGGAGGAAACTGGAGAAAACGGGCTCTCACATGCAGACGCTTGGGATCAAACCCGGGCCGCCTAGGTGAGAGGCGAATGGTGTAACCACTTGGCCAAGGCTCGGCCAATTTTTTCATGGAAAGGACAGTTTGAGGCGGGGGAGGGTATTGAAAATGTTCTCGTCGCATCTTTGGAACAAAATATTTAACTTAGATATCAAGCTTCATATTTAATGGACTTTTAGTTTTTGAGCTATGCTGCCCACAAACATACACAGACACAAACAGACACACCCAGACACACACGGACACACACGGACACAGACAGACACACACACAGAAACACACAGACACATACGGACATACACGGACACACACAGCCACACATAGACACACACGGACACACACGGACACACAGGGACACAGACAGACACACACAGAAACACACAGACACACACAGCCACAAATAGACACACAGGGACACACACGGACACACACGAACACACACGGACACAGACAGACACACACAGAAACACACAGACACACACGGACACACACAGAAACACACAGACACACACGGACACAGACAAACACACACAGAAACACACAAACACACACGGACACACACAGAAACACACAGACACACACGGACACAGACAGACACAGACATAAACACACGGACACACACAGACACAGACAGATACACACGGACACAGACAGACACAGACAGACATAGACAGACACAGACAGACACACACGGACACACACAGACACAGACACAGACAGACACAGACAGACACACACGGACACAGACAGACACACACGGACACACATAGAAACACACAGACACACACAGACACACACGGACACACACGGACACAGACAGACGCACACAGAAACACACAGACACAGACAGACACATACAGAAACACACAGACACACACGCTCGCAGACAGACACTAACAGAAACACACAGACACACACGGACACACACGGACACACAAAGCCACACATAGACACACACGGACACACACGGACACCCAGGGACACACACAGACACACACGGACACACACGGACACACACGGACATACACGGACACACACAGGAACACACAGACACACACGGACACACACGGACACACAAAGCCACACATAGACACACACGGACACACACGGACACACAGGGACACACACAGACACACACGGACACACACGGACACACACGGACATACACGGACACACACAGACACACACGGACATACACAGACACACACGGACACACACAGACACACACGGACACACACACAGACACACAAAAACACACACGGACACATACAGACACACACAGATACACACAGACACACACAGACACACACAGACACACACAGACACACATAGACACACACAAACACACACAGACACACACGGACACAAACGGACACACACAAACACACACGGACACACACAGACACACACAGACACACACAAACACACACAAACACACACAGACACACACGGACACACACAAACACACACAAACACACACAAACACACACAGACACACACATACACTCAAGGACACACACAAGACACACAGACACACACGGACACACACAAGACACACAGACACACACAGACATACACGGACACAGTCGGACACACACATGCACAGGCAGACATACACGGACACACACAGACACACACGGAAACACACAGACACACACGGACACACACGGATACACACAGACACACACGAACACACACAGACACGCACAAACACACTCAGACACATACAGAAGCACACAGACACACAGGGACACACACGGACACACACAGACACGCACAGACACACACAGACACACACTTACATAGACATAGACAGACACAGACAGACACAGACAGACACACACGGACACACACACCAAACACACAGACACACACAGACAAACACGGACACAGACAGACACACACAGAAACACACAGGCACAGACAGACACACACAGAAATACACGGACACACTGTGACACACACAGACACACACGGACACACACCGACATACACGGACACACACAGACACACACGGACATACACGGACACACACAGACACACACGGACATACACGGACACACACAGACACACACAGACAAACACGGACTCACACAAACACACACGGACACACACATACACACACAGACACACACGGACACACACAAACACACACAAACACACACGGACACACACAGACACATACGGACACACACAGACACACACAAACACACACGGACACACACGGACACACACAGGCACACACAGACACACACAGATACACACGGACACACACAGCCACACATAGACAAACACGGACACACAGACACGCACACGGACACACACACAGACACACACAGACACACACATACACACAAGGACACACAAAACACACACAGACACACACAAACACACACAAACACACAATGACACACACAGACACACACAGACACACACGGACACACACAGACACACACGGACACACGCAGACACACACAGACACACACGGACACACACAAGACACACAGACACACACGGACACACACAAGACACACAGACACACACAGACATACACGGACACATTCGGACACACACAGACACAGGCAGACATACACGGACACACACAGACACACACGGACACACACAGACACACACGGACACACACGGATACAAACAGGCACACTCGGACACACACAGACACGCACAGACACACTCAGACACACACAGACACACATAGACACACAGGGACACACACGGACACACACAGACACGCACAGAATCACACAGACACACACAGACACACACTTACACACACGGACACACAGGGACACACACGGAGACACACGTACACACACAGGCACACACAGATACACACAGACACACAGACACACTCAGACACACACAGACACACACGGACACACACGGACACGCACAGACACACTCAGACACACACAGACACACCCGGACACACACGGTCACACAGACACACACGTACACACACGGACACACACAGACACACGCGGACACTCACAGACACACACGGACACACACAGACACACCCGGACACACACGGACACACACAGACACACACAGACACGCACAGACACACTCAGACACACACAGACACACCCGGACACACACGGACACACACAGACACACACGTACACACACGGACACACACAGACACACGCGGACACACACAGACACACACGGACACACACGGACACACACAGGCACACACAGACACACACAGATACACACGGACACACACAGCCACACATAGACACACACGGACACACAGGGACACACACGGACTCACACAGACACGCACAGACACACACATACACACACAGACACACACAGACACACACAGCTACACATAGACACACACGGACACACACAAACACATAGACACACAGGGACACACACAAACACACACGGACACACACAGACACACACAGACACACACGGACACACACAAGACACACAGACACACACTGTCATACACGATCACACACGGACACACATAGACACACGCAGACATACACGGACACACACAGACACACACGGACATACACGGACATACACGGACACACACAGGAACACACAGACACACACGGACACACAAAGCCACACATAGACACACACGGACACACACGGACACACAGGGACACACACAGACACACACGGACACACACGGACACACACGGACATACACGGACACACACAGACACACACGGACATACATAGACACACACGGACACACACCGACACACACAGACACACACAGACACACACAAACACACACGGACACACTCAGACACATACAGATACACACAGACACACACAAACACACACAGACACACACAGACACACACAGACACACATAGACACACACAAACACACACAGACACACACGGACGCACACGGACACACACAGACACACACGGACACACACAGACACACACAGACACACACAAACACACACAAACACACACAAACACACACAGACACACACGGACACACACGGACACACACAAACACACACAATCACACACAAACACACACAGACACACACAGACACTCAAGGACACACACAAGACACACAGACACACACGGACACACACAAGACACACAGACATACACGGACACAGTCGGACACACACATGCACAGGCAGACATACACGGACACACACAGACACACACGGACACACACAGACACACACGGACACACACAGCCACACATAGACACACACGGACACACAGACACGCACACGGACACACACAGACACGCACAGACACACACATACACACACGGACACACAAAAACACACACAGACACACACAAACACACACAAACACACACGGACACACACAGACACACACAGACACACACGGACACACAGACACACACGGACACACACAAGACACACAGACACACACGGACACACACAAGACACACAGACACACACAGACATACACGGACACAGTCGGACACACACAGACACAGGCAGACATACACGGACACACACAGACACACACGGACACAGACAGACACAGACAGACACACACGGACACACACAGACACAGACAGATACACACGGGCACACACGGACACAGACAGACATAGACAGACACAGACAGACACACACGGACACACACAGACACAGACATAGACAGACACAGACAGACACAGACATAGACAGACACAGACAGACACAGACAGACACACACGGACACAGACAGACACACACGGACACACACACCAAACACACAGACACACACAGACAAACACGGACACAGACAGACACACACAGAAACACACAGGCACAGACAGACACACACAGAAATACACGGACACACAGTGACACACACAGACACACACGGACACACACGGACATACACGGACACACACAGACACACACGGACATACACGGACACACACAGACACACACGGACACACACGGACATACACGGACACACACAGACACACACAGACACACACGGACACACACAAACACACACGGACACACACATACACACACAGACACACACGGACACACAGACACACACAAACACATACGGACACACACAGACACACACGGACACACACAGACACACACAAACACACACGGACACACACGGACACACACAGGCACACACAGACACACACAGATACACACGGACACACACAGCCACACATAGACACACAGACACGCACACGGACACACACAGACACGCACAGACACACACATACACACACGGACACACAAAAACACACACAGACACACACAAACACACACAAACACACACGGACACACACAGACACACACAGACACACACAGACACACACGGACACACACAGACACACACGGACACACACAGACACACACCGACACACACGGACACACACAAGACACACAGACACACACGGACACACACAAGACACACAGACACACACAGACATACACGGACACAGTCGGACACACACAGACACAGGCAGACACACACGGACACACACAGACACACACGGACACACACGGACACACACAGACACACACGGACACACACGGACATACACGGACACAGTCGGACACACACAGACACAGGCAGACATACACGGACACACACGGACACACACAGACACACACGGACACACACAGACACACACGGACACACACGGATACACACAGACACACACGGACACACACAGACACGCACAGACACACTCAGACGCACACAGACACACATAGACACACAGGGACACACACGGACACACACAGACACGCACAGAATCACACAGACACACACAGACACACACTTACACACACGGACACACACGGACACACACGGAGACACACGGACACACACAGGCACACACAGATACACACAGACACACAGTCACACTCAGACACACACAGACACACACGGACACACACGGACACGCACAGACACACTCAGACACACACAGACACACCCGGACACACATGGACACACACAGACACACACGTACACACACGGACACACACAGACACACGCGGACACACACAGACACACACGGACACGCACAGACACACACGGACACACACGGACACACACAGACACACACGGACACACACGTACACACGCGGACACACACAGACACACACGGACACACACGGACACGCACAGACACACTCAGACACACACAGACCCACCCGGACACACACGGACACACACAGACACACACGTACACACACGGACACACACAGACACACGCGGACACACACAGACACACACGGACACACACGGACACACACAGGCACACACAGACACACACAGATACACACGGACACACACAGCCACACATAGACACACACGGACACACAGGGCCACACACGGACACACACAGACACGCACAGACACACACATACACACACAGACACACACAGACACACACATCCACACATAGACACACACGGACACACACAAACACATAGACACACAGGGACACACACAAACACACACGGACACACACAGACACACACAGACACACACGGACACACACAAGACACACAGACACACACTGACATACACGGACACACACGGACACACATAGACACACGCAGACATACACGGACACACACAGACACACACCGACACACACATTCACACACGGACACACACGGACACACACGGATACACACAGACACACACGGACACACACAGACACACTCGGATACACACAGACACACACGGATACACACAGACACACACGGACACACACAGACACACGCGGACACTCACGGACACACACGGATACACACCGACACACACGGACACACACGGACACACACAGACAAACACGGACACTCACGGACACACACGGATACACACAGGCACACACGGACACACACAGACACACTCAGACACACACAGACACACACAGACACACACGGACACACCGGACATACACAGACACACACGGACACACACGGACACACACAGACACACACGGACACACACGGACACACACAGACACACACGGACACATACGGACACACACAGACTCACACGGACACACATAGACACACACGGATATTTTTCTATACATTATTTTTTATTTTATTCAGGGGGTCCCAAAACATGTATTTTCAGTGAAATCTCAGTTTCGAATTTTTGGGTGAAGTGCAATACCTTCTCTATACAGTATATACATAGTACGTATAAAGAAAGTAAAAATAAATTGCTGAAATGTATGTACGCGTATCACTTCCCAACGACTGCTTCAAATTGAACAATTCCTTTTTTGTTGAGTTCGTTAATGTCACGACAAGGTTTGTGGAAAAGAAAATAGTAATAAAAATTTTACGGGAAAGTGTTTAAAATCTCATAATATGAATAAAAACCGTGCCAAGCGAACGCATTTCGGTTAATAGCCACCAGATGACTGTGGTATCACGGTCAGTTGTTGCTCAATGGCCGTAGTTCTGCTATATTTTGCCTCCCCATGCAATGTTAAGGTAACGAAACAGTTTATTAACACAATGACGCAACGCATCAGTGAAATTCAAATGCATTTTTATATATTAACTGGCGTTTCCTTACTCCTGTTGTTTAAAATAAAACAGCAAAGTTGCTTTCCTGGCGACTAACAGCTAGAGTAAGTACTTATTTATTTGCCACTAGATGGCAATAGCAGTATTTTTCCTCCCCATGCAATGTTAAGGTAACGCAACAGTTTATCGACACAATAACATAACGCAGCAGTGAAATCCAAATACATTTGTATGTATTAACTCTCCTTTCCTTACTCCTGTTGTTTAAAATAAAGAACACCTAAAGTACGTACTTATTATTTGCCACCAGATGACCGTAGTTCCTAATGCTCTATTTTTCTTCTTTAATGCTAAGGGAAAGCACCCGGTTATGGAGACAATGACGCAAGATAATTGACAATCAAGTATATTTCTTATGTATTAACTATCGTTCCCTTGGTCACATCGTTTAAATAAAGAAATAAGTATATTTTTGTTGTAATTCTTTAAAATGAACAGGTTATAAACAATGCACGTAACCATTAACCCTTCTTGGAATCTGAAAATGGTGGGGAAAGACGGGACCCGTTTTAGGTTTAACGTCCTATTGCAGATGTTGGTTATTTGACGTTATGTGGTACATGAGCCAGCTAAAGAACATGAAGATACCCGCGTCACCATCACACTGCAATTGCGGTGCTCTTAATACATTTGATCAAGTTATATTTTGAGTTAAATGGAGAAATTTAATACACAAATCTTATCAAATAAAAGCTTATCAATTGCCCAACAGATCTACTTGTTTTTAGTTATGTCATTGATAGCCTTAGAAATGGGTGTTTTGACATAGGAGAAAATAAAGAAAGAGGTGGAAAACATTAGGAGTAAAGGAAAGAAAGAGATTCGGAAGAAGCATGAATGTTAATTTGTAACTTTCTCCCTAATGTGATTCATTACCTATTTCAGCGTTTACCCGCCACACTGTGAAAGGGCTGCTATTACTGCTATGCCAATGACATCCTTGCTTACCCACGCTGTTAACCGTCCGTCATCCTTTCCGCAATATCTTATGAGTGCTCTGACTTCGTCCTTTTCGCAACACCTACAATATATGCTACATTGCGCAGATCATTGCGTTTTTCAGATGCAAAGGCATTATTAGACATTTGCAATGGTAAATTTCTGTTGTCACTTCTACTGGCCTCATTTCGTTTCCATCAACCTTTTGTCACTTCACAGCGTCAAAGGAAGAATTAAAATCGAAAGTGTTTCCAAATATTGGTGCAAATTACAAAAACTATGTTTGGTTGAGCGAATGAGCCATTTTAGCAGCAACTAATAAGAATGTAGATTATTTCAATATAAAAATTCAGGTTAAAATTGATGGACAAATGCATTTAAGTCGATCGATTCCGTTACCAATCCAAATGAAGTCCTCAATTATCTAACTGAATTCTTAAATTCATTGGATTTGCTAGGATTTCCGCCACACAGTTTACGGCTCAAGGTTGACTCGGTGATAATTATGTTGCGCAATCTCAATCAGCCGAGATTATGTAGGGGAAAAAAACTCACTGTTAAAAAATTATGAAAATTTTGATTTAAGTTACTATAACATAGGAAAGTTCAAAGGCGAGGATGCGCTTATTCCAAGAATATCACTGATGTCAACTGACTTTCCTTTTGAATTTAAGCGTGTTGTTTCCGGCGCGACTTGCATTCGTAATGACAATAAATCCCAAGGTCAATTGTTAGGAGTGTGTGTAATATACCTTCAATTGTCCTGATTTTCGCATGGGCAGTTGTAGGTTGCGTGCTCGAGAGTCGGCAAACCATCGGCGCTATTTATTTTCTCTCCGTAAGGAAAAGTGTACATTGCAAGGCATTACAATAAAGTATTATTATTTTAATTATTTAATTGTAATTTTACTTCATTGCATGGTCGTACTGTAAACGGAAGATTTTGTCCGAGTTGTTTTCATTAGGCACAGCAGCCGTGCGAAGTCAGCTAGTTTAAGATAAAATGTATACTGTTTTGACAAGTGAATATGGTTAACTATAGAGTATTCGCATCCACCCGCACCTCAAGTTACGTGCCTCAGGAATGTTGCCAACTTTCACTAGCGGCTCTTACCACTCGGCTCCTTTCCCAACACCTCTCTCAAACTTTAACTTTTACAAGCTTCGCTGGCTCTTCGAAATCCTCAAAAACGTGATATGTTCCATTCACGTGACTTCCTCTACATCTCTCTCTCTCTAAAGATATTATTATTGCTATTATTATTATGATTACTACTACTACTTTTTCTACACATTGTACATAGTGTATACACAACGTATGGTGTTACACCCAAAAATTCAATATCGAGATTTCACAGGAAATACATTTTTTGGAACCTCCTCAATTCAAGAAAAGTATTTCTAGCAAAACGTCCGTGTCTGTCCGTGGGCAGCATAGCTCAAAACCGAAAAGACCGTTAAATACCAAACTTGGTATTTAGGTTTAGTATCTTCCAGACATGCGACACCACAAACTACCCTTTACATGCTAAAAGTTTTGAAATGTCATATATTAAAGTTATTTACAACAAAAATAAAATATATATTTTTGAATTTTCTGGGAACAGCTTTTGAAGAGCACTTTATTCTGATTGAGTTTGACATAACGGTTAAAGCTAAGAAATAGACAAAATCGTACTAAAAGAAATAAAAGTATCCGGTTAAAACACACAAATTGTGTCATATGCATTGTTTTCTAGAACAAACGCTTTGTAAGATATTGCTTGTTATTCGTTTCAATTTTAAAATATATAAATACTTTTCTAGACAGGAAGTGTTGTTTTTCATTTGTTCCACTGCTGGCCAAACAAAGAAGCGAATTGCATAACGACAGCTTTTAAAACATTTGACTATCACTTTAACACAGCACAACACACCAAAAACAAGGAATATCTAAAAAACAATCATCTCCACCAAAAACATTTATACAACATAAATTGTGTTTTAACGTTCACTACATTTTTTGTGTATTAAGTTTTACGGCTGACGGTTTAACAGTTATGCAAAATTCATCCAGAATAAAGTAGTTTTCAGAGGCTATTCCCACAAAATTCAAGATATATATTTTATTTTTCACGTAAATATTTTTAATATACGATATTTTAATCAAAGTCGTTAGAGACATTTTTGAGAAAATCGAAATTTTCGAAAAAAACTTCCATGTAAAGGGTAGTAGAGGGTGGTGGATTTTTCTCAAAATCTTCGTGTCGCATCGCTGGAAGCTAATAAACTTAAATACAAAATTTGGTATTTTTTCGACTTTTCGGTTTTGAGTTATCGTGTTCAAATCCACACGGACACACTTGCACGTACCTTTTTTCTGAAAATTTTTTTTTTGGATACAGGGGACCCTAAAACATATATTTCCGGTGAAATCTCGGTATCGAATTTTTGGGTGGAATGCAATACCTTCTCAAACAGTATGTACATAGTAGATATAAAGAAAGTAAGAATGGTACATTTTAAGGAGGTTTTTAATATAAATTATAGATGGCATTTTTGACATGAGTGGAAGCTTGTTCCTATACGTGATAGGCTGGCCTAGTGGTAAAGTCTGTTGGAGAGGTTCTGGCCAGGCTTTAGTGGTTTACCCGGCAGGCGGCTCTCTTTTACCAGCATTTTTATCTCTTCCTTGCTTCACGGTTGAAGGACCCGGCAACGGCGTTCGGTGGGTTGCGCCTGAGCGGTGGTTGTGAGCACTATAATGATTTCTTCCCTGGGTTTTGCGGACCCGCCTTCGGGAGAACCCCGGAGCCTCAGGACCTGTGGAAGGGCCCGGCAGCGTCGGGTGTGTTCGATCAGCATGCTTACGCCCGTCGTCATCCGGTTCTGGGTATCTGTGGTCATTCCTCCCTCCCAGGGGCCGCATAATTCCGAAAGGGTCACATTGGTGCTCTGCCCCTGAGAAATGTCCCCAGTAATTCCAAATATATACACACTCTGTACTTGAACCTCCCTTGGAAATACGTATCTACATAACTTGCGTCCTATTGCAACAAAAGGTTTATCAATTGGTAAAATATAACATGTTCGGGCTTGTAGGCCGTGGTCGAATAATAGTTAAAACTTGACGTTTCGTCCCCAGCTGTTGAGGATATCTTCAGAAATGAGGCTGGACAGGAACGGCAGGAGTACCTGTCCGCGATGTAGTCGTCTTGCAAGGGTTTGTGTCGATATAATGTGGCCACCCACCCAGGAAGCAACCAGGCCCGATGCAGCTTAACTTGGCGAGGAGGTGTGTACTGAAGGGAAAAACTACCATCCCAAGCCGGTAGCTGACGCGTCTTCTGGGCAGCGTGTGGTCATCCTCAGTGGCCTGTTCTGCGGATGGCGGAACGAGCCACCGAACAACATCAGGGGCGGGAGGACAGCCGTAGTTTTTGGTGGAGTGGAAACAACTGCCGAAGGGGCAGCGCGCCCCTTCTCCGAGTCATGGAGCACTGGACGGAATGTGTACTGTTGGGGTAGTGGCAGGGAATTGCTGTGCTCTGATTGGCCACTGTAAGGCAGGAGTCCAGGTCTGCCTTACCTTAAATCTGTCTTCTCTATTAAAATTATTGATATTTCTATGGATTCTCTGGGGCAGTAATGCGAGGACTTCTGTTTTGTTTTTGTTTTCTTCAAATAATTGTCGTGTTTGTCTAGGACGAGGTCATCCTCTGCAGATGTGGGGCTTTATAACGGCAAGTTTAATTCGCCTCTACGGGGAGCAAGTGTTTCCACGATTTCGTCGTTTAGAAATGAAGATGTCCTCCACAGCTGAGGACGAAACGTCAAGTTTTAATAATGTTAATATTGGACCACGGCCTACAAGCCCGCACATGTTATATTTTACCCCGGCCGTGAAAGCCTACGAGCATGTTTATCAATTCTTTCCAAACTTGTATATTAAACATTTTCTTCTTCTTCTTCTTCTTCTTCTTCCTTCAGACATTTGTTGAACCATAGGGTCATGCAGTTGATATTCGTGCCCTATGTTTCTAACAAAAGACTTTCTTTTGGCAGGCGGTGCAAATGTTCAAGCCATTTCTTTCTATAGTTTTGTATTTCACTTCCTCTGTCGAACAGCTGCTTGTATCTTACTTATAGGCTTTTTACTTTCTCTACACGTATAATGTACATAGTGTATTGTAATGCAGCAGAAATTCAATACCTAGATCTCACCGGAAATACATGTTTTGGGTTCCCTGTATCCAAAAAAAGCATTTTCAGAAAAAGGTCCGTGTGTCTGTGAACACGATAACGCCAAAACGAAAGGCCGGTAAAATACCAAACTTCCAGGCATGCGACACACAAATTTTGAGAAACATCCCTCCACCAACAACTACCCTTTACATGCAACTTTTTTAAAAAAGCTTGACTTTCTTAAAAATGGCTCTAACGATTTTGATTAAAGTATCGTATATTAAAGATATTTACCTGACAAATAAAATGTATATCTTGAATTTTCTGGGAATAGCCTCTGAAGACTTCTTTATTCTACATGAATTTTACGGAATTTTGCATAACTGCTAAACCGAAGAAGATGGATAAAATCTTACGATACAAAAATTGTAGAGCACATTAAAACACACACTTTATATAATATACATTTTTTTTCGTGGAGTTGATCATTTTATGTATATATATATATATATATATATATATATATATATATATATAGATATTCCTTATGTTTGGTTTCAGCTTTAAAACACTTATACTTTTCTCATACTGGAATTTATCAACTGCTGTCCATATAAACAAAGGAACACCAGTCACATAGCAACCAGCTTTTGACTATCAGTTTAACCTATGATACTCCCTTCTTTCGCTTCTACTTACAAGGAAGCAAGTGATAAGAGTATTTCTGCTATTTTTTTTTTTCTCGATTATCATGAAGTAAATAGAAGTATAAGATTTGTAACAATAGTTCGTTGCAGAGATGTAGAGAAAGTCATGTGAATGGAACACATTTTTGTTGCTGCACTCCCATATGGTTCTGCCATAACTTTACAAAATATTTCTCTGCTTACAAATCCCACAGACTCCTCGCAAGTTTTGTAATTTTCTAAAGTCTTGTTGATATGTTACGTCGCAGTCGATAATTGTTCCAATATACTGTAGTGCTTCCTATTTTGCTTCCCTGGAACGTCATTTCTTTTAGACACATCCTTATCGTAATTTTACACATCCTTTGATATTCTGTTCCTTGTCAAAAGTTAAAACTACGTCTATATTCTCCAACAGAAGGGCATTTAATGCTCTTGTTTTCCATTCCTGTAGTTTTGTATAAACTTTGTGTAATTTTAATATCTGTATATCCTTCCTCCAATCTCATTGGTGTAGGATATTAACCTTCTGAAACGGCATTTCCATTGCTTAACGTCCTTTAACCTGGTTGGTTGTATCGGACGATGAATGGAATTGGTGCTCAAATGATCTCGAGGTCCATGGAGCTTAAAGTTACTCGACATTCGTCTTCTCAGGATAAGGGAAAAAATCTTACCCGGGTAACTCACCCTAAGCGAGACCTGTTGAATGTGAGTGACACACGCTACCACCTCATAACCCAGGCGGGCAACAAATGTTTTGATTTCTAGGTTAGTTTCTCTTTGTTTTTCTGTTATTTATACTAACGTTGACTTAACATTTTCACTCTGTAACTAGTGATTTCTATGTGACACTTAAAACATGTATCTATGCTCTTTGTTCTTTTTAAACATATCGTCGATCACTTTAACAGTCGTACTTTACGTAAAACTTGTAAAATATGATTATTTGTTTGCTTGTTTCTTTAACTTGGCTTTAATTCGTGTTGGTTACATGTGTTGATGTACGTTCAAGGAATCAGCTGGGTAGGATTTGCCAGGCCCACGTGCTGCTATCTGTTGGCAGGCGATGACACTGATGCGAGATATGGTGAGCCTAGGTGTACCTGGTAAGGGTTTAACACAGGAATGAAGTGAAGGGGATGATGTTAAGGAGGTAGCGCTAGACAGACTCCTCCAACGGTTGCAGGAGCACCATCTTTTCCTCTGCTCCGCTGGTCTTAGGTTACTTTATAATTGTTTTTGTTGGAGCATGTTGATTGCCCACTCCCACTGTTGGGAGGGCCGAAGTTTCATGTTTCCGCTGTAACCAGAGAAACCAGGAGTCTGCTGCCATGCCCCATACTTCGCAGGCGTAGAGCATCAGACTGACACTGATGGAATATCCAATCCTGTATTTATTTTGAAGGCGAAGGATTTGAATCCCGGATAAGAACTTCAGGTATACGTGTTTCTGTACCGATTTAACCAAACTGTCCAACTTGTGTATAACATGTGACACTTTAATGGCACTTGTTTCGTGACATAAAACGTTCCGAAGCAGGAAATATATGTACAAACGGAAATGCTCGCACCTTTAACCTCAGCGCTGTACTCAGCAGTCACCTTTACCTCAGCTCTGGTAGCATCTGTACTCAGGAGTCACCTTTAACCTCAGCTCTGGTAGCATCAGAACTCAGCAGTCACCTTTAACCTCAGCTCTGGTAGCATCTGAACTCAGCAGTCACCTTTACCTCAGCTCTGGTAGCATCTGTACTCAGGAGTCACCTTTACCTCAGCTCTGGTAGCATCTGTACTCAGGAGTCACCTTTACCTCAGCTCTGGTAGCATCTGTACTCAGGAGTCACCTTTACCTCAGCTCTGGTAGCATCAGAACTCAGCAGTCACCTTTAACCTCAGCTCTGGTAGCATCTGAACTCAGCAGTCACCTTTACCTCAGCTCTGGTAGCATCTGTACTCAGGAGTCACCTTTACCTCAGCTCTGGTAGCATCTGTACTCAGCAGTCACCTTTAACCTCAGCTCTGGTAGCATCTGAACTCAGCAGTCACCTTTAACCTCAGCTCTGGTAGCATCTGAACTCAGCAGTCACCTTTACCTCAGCTCTGGTAGCATCTGTACTCAGGAGTCACCTTTATCTCAGCTCTGGTAGCATCTGTACTCAGCAGTCACCTTTAACCTCAGCTCTGGTAGCATCTGAACTCAGCAGTCACCTTTAACCTCAGCTCTGGTAGCATCTGTACTCAGCAGTCACCTTTAGCCTCAGCTCTGGTAGCATCTGTACTCAGCAGTCAACTTTAACCTCAGCTCTGGTAGCATCTGTACTCAGCAGTCACCTTTAACCTCAGCTCTGGTAGCATCTGTACTCAGCAGTCACCTTTAACCTCAGCTCTGGTAGCATCTGTACTCAGCAGTCACCTTTAGCCTCAGCTCTGGTAGCATCTGTACTCAGCAGTCACCTTTAGCCTCAGCTCTGGTAGCATCTGTACTCAGCAGTCACCTTTAACCTCAGCTCTGGTAGCATCTGTACTGAGCAGTCACCTTTAACCTCAGCTCTGGTAGCATCTGTACTCAGCAGTCACCTTTAACCTCAGCTCTGGTAGCATCTGTACTCAGCAGTCACCTTTAGCCTCAGCTCTGGTAGCATCTGTACTCAGCAGTCAACTTTAGCCTCAGCTAAGGTAGCATCTGTACTCAGCAGTCACCTTTAGCCTCAGCTCTGGTAGCATCTGTACTCAGCAGTCACCTTTAGCCTCAGCTCTGGTAGCATCTGTACTCAGCAGTCAACTTTAACCTCAGCTAAGGTAGCATCTGAACTCAGCAGTCACCTTTAACCTCAGCTCTGGCAGCTTCTGTACTCAGCAGTCAACTTTAACCTCAGCTAAGGTAGCATCTGTGCTCAGCACTCACCTTTAACCTCAGCTCTGGCAGCTTCTGTACTCAGCAGTCACCTTTAACCTCAGCTAAGGTAGCATCTGTGCTCAGCACTCACCTTTAACCTCAGCTAAGGTAGCATCTGTGCTCAGCAGTCACCTTTAACCTCAGCTGTGGTAGCATCTGAACTCAGCAGTCACCTTTAACCTCAGCTCAGGTAGCATCTGAACTCAGCAGTCACCTTTAACCTCAGCTCAGGTAGCATCTGAACTCAGCAGTCACCTTTAACCTCAGCTAAGGTAGCATCTGAACTCAGCAGTCACCTTTAACCTCAGCTAAGGTAGCATCTGAACTCAGCAGTCACCTTTAACCTCAGCTAAGGTAGCATCTGAACTCAGCAGTCACCTTTAACCTCAGCTCAGGTAGCATCTGAACTCAGCAGTCACCTTTAACCTCAGCTCAGGTAGCATCTGAACTCAGCAGTCACCTTTAACCTCAGCTCAGGTAGCATCTGAACTCAGCAGTCACCTTTAACCTCAGCTCTGTACTCAGCAGTCACCTTTAACCTCAGCTCTTGTAGCTTCTGTACTCAGCAGTCACCTTTAACCTCAGCTCTGGTAGCATCTGTGCTCAGCAGTCACCTTTAACCTCAGCTCTGTACTCAGCAGTCACCTTTAACCTCAGTTCTGGTAGCTTCTGTGCTCAGCAGTCACCTTTAACCTCAGCTCTGTTAGCATCTGAACTCAGCAGTCACCTTTAACCTCAGCTCTGGTAGCATCTGAACTCAGCAGTCACCTTTAACCTCAGCTCTGTTAGCATCTGTGCTCAGCAGTCACCTTTAACCTCAGCTCTGTTAGCATCTGTGCTCAGCAGTCACCTTTAACCTCAGCTCTGTTAGCATCTGAACTCAGCAGTCACCTTTAACCTCAGCTCTGTTAGCATCTGTGCTCAGCAGTCACCTTTAACCTCAGCTCTGTTAGCATCTGAACTCAGCAGTCACCTTTAACCTCAGCTCTGGTAGCATCTGAACTCAGCAGTCACCTTTTACCTCAGCTAAGGTAGCATCTGAACTCAGCAGTCACCTTTAACCTCAGCTCTGGTAGCATCTGAACTCAGCAGTCACCTTTTACCTCAGCTCTGGTAGCATCTGAACTCAGCAGTCACCTTTAACCTCAGCTCTGGTAGCATCTGAACTCAGCAGTCACCTTTAACCTCAGCTCTGGTAGCATCTGAACTCAGCAGTCACCTTTAACCTCAGCTCTGGTAGCATCTGTGCTCAGCAGTCACCTTTAACCTCAGCTCTGTACTCAGCAGTCACCTTTAACCTCAGCTCTTGTAGCTTCTGTGCTCAGCAGTCACCTTTAACCTCAGCTCTGGTAGGATCTGTGCTCAGCAGTCACCTTTAACCTCAGCTCTGGTAGGATCTGTACTCAGCAGTCACCTTTTACCTCAGCTCTGGTAGCATCTGTACTCAACAGTCACCTTTAACCTCAGCTCTGGTAGGATCTGTGCTCAGCAGTCACCTTTAACCTCAGCTCTGGTAGGATCTGTGCTCAGCAGTCACCTTTAACCTCAGCTCTGGTAGGATCTGTGCTCAGCAGTCACCTTTAACCTCAGCTCTGGTAGGATCTGTACTCAGCAGTCACCTTTAACCTCAGCTCTGGTAGGAACTGTACTCAGCAGTCACCTTTAACCTCAGCTCTGGTAGGATCTGTGCTCAGCAGTCACCTTTAACCTCAGCTCTGGTAGGATCTGTACTCAGCAGTCACCTTTAACCTCAGCTCTGGTAGGATCTGAACTCAGCAGTCACCTTTAACCTCAGCTCTGGTAGGATCTGTACTCAGCAGTCACCTTTAACCTCAGCTCTGGTAGGATCTGTGCTCAGCAGTCACCTTTAACCTCAGCTCTTGTAGCTTCTGAACTCAGCAGTCACCTTTAACCTCAGCTCTTGTAGCTTCTGTACTCAGCAGTCACCTTTAACCTCAGCTCTTGTAGCTTCTGTACTCAGCAGTCACCTTTAACCTCAGCTCTTGTAGCTTCTGAACTCAGCAGTCACCTTTAACCTCAGCTCTTGTAGCTTCTGAACTCAGCAGTCACCTTTAACCTCAGCTCTGGTAGCATCTGTACTCAGCAGTCAACTTTAACCTCAGCTCTGGTAGCATCTGTACTCAGCAGTCACCTTTAACCTCAGCTCTGGTAGCATCTGTACTCAGCAGTCAGCTTTAACCTCAGCTCTGGTAGCATCTGTACTCAGCAGTCACCTTTAGCCTCAGCTCTGGTAGCATCTGTACTCAGCAGTCAACTTTAGCCTCAGCTAAGGTAGCATCTGTACTCAGCAGTCACCTTTAGCCTCAGCTCTGGTAGCATCTGTACTCAGCAGTCACCTTTAGCCTCAGCTCTGGTAGCATCTGTACTCAGCAGTCAACTTTAACCTCAGCTAAGGTAGCATCTGAACTCAGCAGTCACCTTTAACCTCAGCTCTGGCAGCTTCTGTACTCAGCAGTCAACTTTAACCTCAGCTAAGGTAGCATCTGTGCTCAGCACTCACCTTTAACCTCAGCTCTGGCAGCTTCTGTACTCAGCAGTCACCTTTAACCTCAGCTAAGGTAGCATCTGTGCTCAGCACTCACCTTTAACCTCAGCTAAGGTAGCATCTGTGCTCAGCAGTCACCTTTAACCTCAGCTGTGGTAGCATCTGAACTCAGCAGTCACCTTTAACCTCAGCTCAGGTAGCATCTGAACTCAGCAGTCACCTTTAACCTCAGCTCAGGTAGCATCTGAACTCAGCAGTCACCTTTAACCTCAGCTAAGGTAGCATCTGAACTCAGCAGTCACCTTTAACCTCAGCTAAGGTAGCATCTGAACTCAGCAGTCACCTTTAACCTCAGCTAAGGTAGCATCTGAACTCAGCAGTCACCTTTAACCTCAGCTCAGGTAGCATCTGAACTCAGCAGTCACCTTTAACCTCAGCTCAGGTAGCATCTGAACTCAGCAGTCACCTTTAACCTCAGCTCAGGTAGCATCTGAACTCAGCAGTCACCTTTAACCTCAGCTCTGGTAGCATCTGTGCTCAGCAGTCACCTTTAACCTCAGCTCTGTACTCAGCAGTCACCTTTAACCTCAGCTCTTGTAGCTTCTGTACTCAGCAGTCACCTTTAACCTCAGCTCTGGTAGCATCTGTGCTCAGCAGTCACCTTTAACCTCAGCTCTGTACTCAGCAGTCACCTTTAACCTCAGCTCTGGTAGCATCTGTGCTCAGCAGTCACCTTTAACCTCAGCTCTGTTAGCATCTGAACTCAGCAGTCACCTTTAACCTCAGCTCTGGTAGCATCTGAACTCAGCAGTCACCTTTTACCTCAGCTAAGGTAGCATCTGAACTCAGCAGTCACCTTTAACCTCAGCTCTGGTAGCATCTGAACTCAGCAGTCACCTTTTACCTCAGCTCTGGTAGCATCTGAACTCAGCAGTCACCTTTAACCTCAGCTCTGGTAGCATCTGAACTCAGCAGTCACCTTTAACCTCAGCTCTGGTAGCATCTGAACTCAGCAGTCACCTTTAACCTCAGCTCTGGTAGCATCTGTGCTCAGCAGTCACCTTTAACCTCAGCTCTGTACTCAGCAGTCACCTTTAACCTCAGCTCTTGTAGCTTCTGTGCTCAGCAGTCACCTTTAACCTCAGCTCTGGTAGGATCTGTGCTCAGCAGTCACCTTTAACCTCAGCTCTGGTAGGATCTGTACTCAGCAGTCACCTTTTACCTCAGCTCTGGTAGCATCTGTACTCAACAGTCACCTTTAACCTCAGCTCTGGTAGGATCTGTGCTCAGCAGTCACCTTTAACCTCAGCTCTGGTAGGATCTGTGCTCAGCAGTCACCTTTAACCTCAGCTCTGGTAGGATCTGTGCTCAGCAGTCACCTTTAACCTCAGCTCTGGTAGGATCTGTACTCAGCAGTCACCTTTAACCTCAGCTCTGGTAGGATCTGTACTCAGCAGTCACCTTTAACCTCAGCTCTGGTAGGATCTGTGCTCAGCAGTCACCTTTAACCTCAGCTCTGGTAGGATCTGTACTCAGCAGTCACCTTTAACCTCAGCTCTGGTAGGATCTGAACTCAGCAGTCACCTTTAACCTCAGCTCTGGTAGGATCTGTACTCAGCAGTCACCTTTAACCTCAGCTCTGGTAGGATCTGTGCTCAGCAGTCACCTTTAACCTCAGCTCTTGTAGCTTCTGAACTCAGCAGTCACCTTTAACCTCAGCTCTTGTAGCTTCTGTACTCAGCAGTCACCTTTAACCTCAGCTCTTGTAGCTTCTGTACTCAGCAGTCACCTTTAACCTCAGCTCTTGTAGCTTCTGAACTCAGCAGTCACCTTTAACCTCAGCTCTTGTAGCTTCTGAACTCAGCAGTCACCTTTAACCTCAGCTCTGGTAGCATCTGTACTCAGCAGTCACCTTTTACCTCAACTCTGGTAGGATCTGTGCTCAAAAGTCACCTTTAACCTCAGCTCTTGTAGCTTCTGAACTCAGCAGTCACCTTTAACCTCAGCTCAGGTAGCATCTGTACTCAGCAGTCACCTTTAACCTCAGCTCTGGTAGGATCTGTGCTCAGCAGTCACCTTTAACCTCAGCTCTTGTAGCTTCTGAACTCAGCAGTCACCTTTAACCTCAGCTCTTGTAGCTTCTGTACTCAGCAGTCACCTTTAACCTCAGCTCTTGTAGCATCTGTACTCAGCAGTCACCTTTAACCTCAGCTCTTGTAGCTTCTGAACTCAGCAGTCACCTTTAACCTCAGCTCTGGTAGCATCTGAACTCAGCAGTCACCCTTTACCTCAGCTAAGGTAGCATCTGAACTCAGCAGTCACCTTTAACCTCAGCTAAGGTAGCATCTGAACTCAGCAGTCACCTTTAACCTCAGCTAAGGTAGCATCTGAACTCAGGAGTCACCTTTAACCTCAGCTAAGGTAGCATCTGAACTCAGCAGTCACCTTTAACCTCAGCTAAGGTAGCATCTGTACTCAGAAGTCACCTTTAACCTCAGCTAAGGTAGCATCTGTGCTCAGCAGTCACCTTTTACCTCAGCTCTGGTAGCATCTGTACTCAGCAGTCACCTTTAACCTCAGCTCTGGTAGCATCTGTACTCAGCAGTCACCTTTAACCTCAGCTCTGTACTCAGCAGTCATCTTTAACCTCAGCTCTGTACTCAGCAGTCACCTTTAACCTCAGCTCTGTACTCAGCAGTCACCTTTAACCTCAGCTCTGTACTCAGCAGTCACCTTTAACCTCAGCTCTGTACTCAACAGTCACCTTTAACCTCAGCTCTGTACTCAGCAGTCACCTTTAACCTCAGCTCTGTATTCAGCAGTCACCTTTAACCTCAGCCCTGTACTCAACAGTCACCTTTAACCTCAGCTCTGTACTCAACAGTCACCTTTAACCTCAGCTCTGTACTCAACAGTCACCTTTAACCTCAGCTCTGTACTCAACAGTCACCTTTAACCTCAGCCCTGTACTCAACAGTCACCTTTAACCTCAGCTCTGTACTCAGCAGTCACCTTTAACCTCAGCTCTGTACTCAACAGTCACCTTTAACCTCAGCTCTGTACTCAACAGTCACCTCATCCTCAGCTCTGTACTCAGCAGTCACCTTTAACCTCAGCTCTGTACTCAGCAGTTACCTTTAACCTCAGCCCTGTACTCAACAGTCACCTTTAACCTCAGCTCTGTACTCAGCAGTCACCTTTAACCTCAGCTCTGTACTCAGCAGTCACCTTTAACCTCAGCTCTGTACTCAGCAGTCACCTCAACCTCAGCTCTGTACTCAGCAGTCACCTTTAACCTCAGCTCTGTACTCAGCAGTCACCTCAACCTCAGCTCTGTACTCAGCAGTCACCTCAACCTCAGCTCTGTACTCAACAGTCACCTTTAACCTCAGCTCTGTACTCAGCAGTCACCTCAACCTCAGCTCTGTACTCAACAGTCACCTTTAACCTCAGCTCTGTACTCAACAGTCACCTTTAACCTCAGCTCTGTACTCAACAGTCACCTCAACCTCAGCTCTGTACTCAACAGTCACCTTTAACCTCAGCTCTGTACTCAACAGTCACCTTTAACCTCAGCTCTGTACTCAGCAGTCATCTTTAACCTCAGCTCTGTACTCAGCAGTCACCTTTAACCTCAGCCCTGTACTCAACAGTCACCTTTAACCTCAGCTGTGTACTCAACAGTCATCTTTAACCTCAGCTCTGTACTCAGCAGTCATCTTTAACCTCAGCTCTGTACTCAACAGTCTCCTCAACCTCAGCTCTGTACTCAGCAGTCACCTCAACCTCAGCTCTGTACTCAACAGTCACCTCAACCTCAGCTCTGTACTCAGCAGTCACCTTTAACCTCAGTTCTGTACTCAACAGTCACCTTTTACCTCAGCTCTGTACTCAGCAGTCACCTTTTACCTCAGCTCTGTACTCAGCAGTCACCTCAACCTCAGCTCTGTACTCAACAGTCACCTTTTACCTCAGCTCTGTACTCAGCAGTCACCTTTAACCTCAGCTCTGTACTCAACAGTCACCTCAATCTCAGCCCTGTACTCAACAGTCACCTTTAACCTCAGCGCTGTACTCAGCAGTCACCTCAACCTCAGCTCTGTACTCAACAGTCACCTCAACCTCAGCCCTGTACTCAACAGTCACCTTTAACCTCAGCCCTGTACTCAACAGTCACCTCAACCTCAGCTCTGTACTCAGCAGTCACCTTTAACCTCAGCGCTGTACTCAACAGTCACCTTTAACCTCAGCCCTGTACTCAACAGTCACCTTTAACCTCAGCCCTGTACTCAACAGTCACCTTTAACCTCAGCTCTGTAATCAGCAGTCACCTCAACCTCAGCTCTGTTTTCAGCAGTCACCTCAACCTCAGCTCTGTACTCAACAGTCACCTTTAACCTCAGCTCTGTACTCAACAGTCACCTCAACCTCAGCTCTGTACTCAACAGTCACCTTTAACCTCAGCTCTGTACTCAGCAGTCACCTCAACCTCAGCTCTGTACTCAGCAGTCACCTCAACCTCAGCTCTGTACTCAACAGTCACCTCATCCTCAGCTCTGTACTCAACAGTCACCTTTAACCTTAGCTCTGTACTCAACAGTCACCTTTAACCTCAGCTCTGTACTCAACAGTCACCTTTAACCTCAGCTCTGTACTCAACAGTCACCTCAACCTCAGCTCTGTACTCAACAGTCACCTTTAACCTCAGCTCTGTACTCAGCAGTCACCTCAACCTCAGCTCTGTACTCAACAGTCACCTTTAACCTCAGCTCTGTACTCAACAGTCACCTTTAACCTCAGCTCTGTACTCAACAGTCACCTCAACCTCAGCTCTGTACTCAACAGTCACCTTTAACCTCAGCTCTGTACTCAACAGTCACCTCAACCTCAGCTCTGTACTCAGCAGTCACCTCAACCTCAGCTCTGTACTCAACAGTCACCTTTAACCTCAGTTCTGTACTCAGCAGTCACCTTTAACCTCAGCTCTGTACTCAGCAGTCACCTCAACCTCAGCTCTGTACTCAGCAGTCACCTTTAACCTCAGCTCTGTACTCAACAGTCACCTCAACCTCAGCTCTGTACTCAGCAGTCACCTTTAACCTCAGCTCTGTACTCAACAGTCACCTTTAACCTCAGCTCTGTACTCAACAGTCACCTCAACCTCAGCTCTGTACTCAGCAGTCACCTTTAACCTCAGCTCTGTACTCAACAGTCACCTCAACCTCAGCTCTGTACTCAGCAGTCACCTTTAACCTCAGCTCTGTACTCAGCAGTCACCTTTAACCTCAGCTCTGTACTCAGCAGTCACCTCAACCTCAGCGCTGTACTCAGCAGTCACCTTTAACCTCAGCTCTGTACTCAGCAGTCACCTTTAACCTCAGTTCTGTACTCAGCAGTCACCTCAACCTCAGCGCTGTACTCAGCAGTCACCTTTAACCTCAGCGCTGTACTCAACAGTCACCTCAACCTCAGCTCTGTACTCAGCAGTCACCTTTAACCTCAGCGCTGTACTCAGCAGTCACCTTTAACCTCAGCTCTGTACTCAACAGTCACCTCAACCTCAGCTCTGTACTCAACAGTCACCTCAACCTCAGCGCTGTACTCAGCAGTCACCTCAACCTCAGCTCTGTACTCAACAGTCACCTCAACCTCAGCTCTGTACTCAACAGTCACCTTTAACCTCAGCCCTGTACTCAACAGTCACCTCAACCTCAGCCCTGTACTCAACAGTCACCTTTAACCTCAGCTCTGTAATCAGCAGTCACCTCAACCTCAGCTCTGTACTCAGCAGTCACCTCAACCTCAGCTCTGTACTCAACAGTCACCTCAACCAAAGCTCTGTACTCAACAGTCACCTCAACCTCAGCGCTGTACTCAGCAGTCACCTCAACCTCAGCTCTGTACTCAACAGTCACCTCAACCTCAGCCCTGTACTCAACAGTCACCTCAACCTCAGCGCTGTACTCAGCAGTCACCTTTTACCTCAGCTCTGTACTCAACAGTCACCTCAACCTCAGCTCTGTACTCAGCAGTCATCTCAACCTCAGCTCTGTACTCAACAGTCACCTTTAACCTCAGCACTGTACTCAACAGTCACCTTTAACCTCAGCTCTGTACTCAACAGTCACCTTTAACCTCAGCTCTGTATTCAGCAGTCACCTTTAACCTCAGCTCTGTACTCAACAGTCACCTTTTACCTCAGCCCTGTACTCAACAGTCACCTCAACCTCAGCGCTGTACTCAACAGTCACCTCAACCTCAGCCCTGTACTCAACAGTCACCTCAACCTCAGCCCTGTACTCAACAGTCACCTCAACCTCAGCGCTGTACTCAACAGTCACCTCAACCTCAGCCCTGTACTCAACAGTCACCTCAACCTCAGCGCTGTACTCAACAGTCACCTCAACCTCAGCCCTGTACTCAACAGTCACCTCAACCTCAGCGCTGTACTCAACAGTCACCTCAACCTCAGCCCTGTACTCAACAGTCACCTCAACCTCAGCCCTGTACTCAACAGACACCTCAACCTCAGCGCTGTACTCAACAGTCACCTCAACCTTAGCCCTGTACTCAACAGTCACCTCAACCTCAGCGCTGTACTCAACAGTCACCTCAACCTCAGCCCTGTACTCAACAGTCACCTCAACCTCAGCGCTGTACTCAACAGTCACCTCAACCTCAGCCCTGTACTCAACAGTCACCTCAACCTCAGCGCTGTACTCAGCAGTCACCTCAACCTCAGCTCTGTACTCAGCAGTCATCTTTAACCTCAGCTCTGTACTCAACAGTCACCTTTAACCTCAGCTCTGTACTCAGCAGTCATCTTTAACCTCAGCTCTGTACTCAGCAGTCACCTCAACCTCAGCTCTGTATTCAGCAGTCACCTTTAACCTCAGCTCTGTACTCAACAGTCACCTTTAACCTCAGCTCTGTACTCAGCAGTCATCTTTAACCTCAGCTCTGTACTCAACAGTCATCTTTAACCTCAGCTCTGTACTCAACAGTCACCTTTAACCTCAGCTCTGTACTCAACAGTCACCTTTAACCTCAGCTCTGTACTCAACAGTCATCTTTAACCTCAGCTCTGTACTCAACAGTCACCTTTAACCTCAGCTCTGTACTTAACAGTCATCTTTAACCTCAGCTCTGTACTCAGCAGTCATCTTTAACCTCAGCTCTGTACTCAGCAGTCACCTCAACCTCAGCTCTGTATTCAGCAGTCACCTTTAACCTCAGCTCTGTACTCAACAGTCACCTCAACCTCAGCTCTGTATTCAGCAGTCACCTCAACCTCAGCTCTGTACTCAACAGTCACCTCAACCTCAGCTCTGTACTCAGCAGTCACCTTTAACCTCAGCTCTGTACTCAACAGTCACCTCAACCTCAGCTCTGTACTCAACAGTCACCTCAACCTCAGCTCTGTACTCAACAGTCACCTTTAACCTCAGCTCTGTACTCAACAGTCACCTCAACCTCAGCGCTGTACTCAGCAGTCACCTTTAACCTCAGCTCTGGTAGCCTCTGTATTACGCTTCTCATGAACACGAAAAACGCTGTAGCGGAAACTTGCCCAGGTTCGTACTTCGTTGTTAGTAATTTAAACCTTAACGCTGGCTCTTCGTTCCGTTTCGTAATTGGCTTACCCTGCCCGTACTTAGGACCTACACCCTACCTAGGAGCTACAAGCCAATATCTGGGGGTCAGTAACCTGTCGGGGAGGTTACGGCACGAAGCTATAGAATGAACAACCTGTTCGAGGGGTCGACCTGTAGCCAGACATGAATATGAACAAGTGGATGATGTGAAATGTAAGCGAAATTGATAGAGCAATTGGTGGAATGAGTAGCGGGGGAAACCTGAGGAGCCGGAGAAAATCCGCCCACACGCCGCTTCTTCCACCACAAAGGAATAAGCTTTTTAACAATAATTTGTTTCAGAGAGGTGTAGAGAAAGTCATGTGAATATTGTGCCATGTTTTACATTTGTAATGTTTGATTCCCGTGGAGCAGATGTGATCGCTATATTGAGACTTTACTGTTTAAATGACTCGCTGTGTCAGCTCCCCAGCGCGTTGCTGAATGTCTCTCGTTGGAGTTCTTATATTAGACATTATTAGTAAAGCTATTGCAGCTTTTAAACAAACCACCAACTCTACAAAAATCTCAATCACGTCATTTATAAAAAAACTTTATCCAATGTAATTTTAAAAATCTGATGATTTCCGCTCACATAATTTTCTCTACATTTCTGCTTCTATTTACTCCATGCTAATCGAGAAAAAAGTAGTCTTATTACTTGCTTCCTTGTAAGTAGAAGGGAAATAAGAGAGTACCATAGGTTAAAGTGATAGTGAAAAGCTGGTTGCTATGTGACTGAAGTTCCTTTGTTTGTATGGACACGAGTGGACAAATTCCTGTATGAGAAAAGTATAAGTTTTTCAAGGCTGAAACCAAAAGCAAGGAATATCTAAAAACGAATCAACTCCAAGAAAAAAAATGTATATAACATAAATTGTGTGTTCTAACGTGCTCTACATTTTTTGTGTGATAAGCGTTTGTCCATCTTTTACGGTTTAGCAGTTGTGCAAAATTCCGTAAAATTCATCCAGAATAAAGTAGTCTTCAGAGGCTATTCCCAGAAAATTCAAGATAAACGTTTTATTTGTCAGAAATATAGCTTTAATATGCAATATTTTAACCAAAATCATTAGAGCCATTTTTGAAAAACTCAACATTTTCGAAAAAGTTCCATGTAAAGGGTAGTTTGGAGTGGGGGGATTTTTCTTAAAATCTTCGTCTCACAAACCTGGAAGATACTAAACTTAAACACCAACTTTGGTACTTTACCGACTTTTCGTTTTTGAGCTATCGTGTTCACAGACACAGGGACACACACACACACGTGGACCTTTTTCTGAATATATTTTTCTTTTTGCGTACAAGGAGACTTAAAAATATATTTCCGGTGAAATCTCGGAATGGGATTTTTGGGTGCTATACACTATGTAGATAGTACGTATAGAGAAAGTAAAAGTGGTGCATATAGCTCAATATCTGTAGGAGAAGATAGGTTTTGATTTTAGCTAATTAAATTAGGCACCTCTCGAATAGATCCAGCACAATGATACAAATTTGAATGAAATGAAGTATGAATACTTCTGTAATTTATGTAATGTGTTCCATTCACATGGCTTTTTCTCTATCTCTGTAAAATATTATTGTTAAAAACCTGATTCTTCTATCTTCTTCGTGCTAATCGGTATACACAATAGCAGAGATTGTCTTATTGCTTGCTTCCTTGTAAGTAGATGGGAGTACACTAGGACATAACGATAGTCAAATGTTTTAAAAGCTGGTTGTCATGTGGTTGAAATCCGTTTCTATGCAGGGCCAGGAGTTGAAAAAATGTTCATGTGAGAAAAGGTAAAGCTTTTTTTAAATCTGAAACAAATAATAAGAAATATCTCAAAAATAAAAAAAAAAAAAAAAAAAGTGACATAAATGTGTGTTTTAACGTGATGTACATTTTTGTGTAGCAAGTTTTTGTCTATCTCTTACCGTTTACTAGCTCTACAAAATTCAGCAAAATTGATTAAGAATAAAGAGCTCTTTAGAGGCTATTACCAAAAAATTGGTATTCTTTCCATGTAAAGGGTAGTTTGGGGTGGGGGATTTTTCTCAAAATCTTCGGTCGCATCCCTTAAAGATACTAAACTTAAATGCCAAGATTGGTATTTTACTGAGTTTTCGTTTTTGGCTAATCGTGTTCACAGATACACGGACACACGGATACACACGGACCTTTTTCCAAAAGTGCTTTTTTTGGATATAGGGGACCATAAAACATTTATTTTCGGTGAAATATCGTGATTGAATTTTTGGATGCAATACAATACTTTCTCTATACACTATGTACATAGTACGTGTATGCACGGATCTCCCGGTCTCTAGCCAGTTCCTCTTCCACTGAGCTACCATGACAAATTTGAATTTCTCGACTGACTCACATGTTTCCTGGTAAACCACAAGGTGATCTCAAATTATTTTGAGATGACAACCCCAATGGCGTGTTGCAGTTTATTTCACCTCCATTTTAGAGGATTTGCCCGGGGCAACTTATTCCTGAAATATGAATGCGCTTAGAGCAATGTAGTGTGAGACGGATTGTCGCCCAGCTGAATGAGCACGTGGCCTATATTTTCATTAATTAGATTGTTTAAGTATAATATCACAATGTATATTAAAAGTTCAGAGAGGCTGTTCTTGGAAAGCATTTTCTGGTTTTAACCCGAGAGTTTTCAAGCGGTGATTGCAGTTGTTTGCTTTTGTAGCTATTGTGAAGTCACGACTTGGATGTCACATATAAAGAGGGGAACCACGATAAATTGAGGTCAAGAATCACGTGAAGGACGTATTGACGTCAGAAGCGTGCCCCAAGCTATTTTCGATGCAAAAATGGGCCAATGAGATTACACGTTGAGAGTTTTGCGCGTGGGTAGAATTTACAATAAATGTAGAGTATTCGCCTTAATGTTCAGGCAGCTGAAATGTAAGGTCACGCGGAACCTGCGACACACAGAACAAGAAATCCGCGCCAAATAGTAAAGTATCCGCAAAGTTTATGATTGTGATTCAATGCACTGGGAAACGTAACGTCATGCGGAACCTGCGACACCCAGAACAAGAAATCCGCGCCAAATAGTAAAGTATCCGCAAAGTTTATGATTGTGATTCAATGCACTGGGAAACGTAACGTCATGCGGAACCTGCGACGCTTGTAACAAGAAATCCGCGCCAAATAGTAAAGTATCCGCAAAGTTTATTATTGTGATTCAATGCACTGGGAAACGTAATGTCATGCGGAACCTGCGACGCTTGTAACAAGAAATCCGCGCCAAATAGTAAAGTATCCGCAAAATTTATGATTGTGATTCAATGCACTGGGAAACGTAACGTCATGCGGAACCTGCGACACCCAGAACAAGAAATCCGCGCCAAATAGTAAAGTATCCGCAAAGTTTATGATTGTGATTCAATGCACTGGGAAACGTAACGTCATGCGGAACCTGCGACACACAGAACAAGAAATCCGCGCCAAATAGTAAAGTATCCGCAAAGTTTATGATTGTGATTCAATGCACTGGGAAACGTAACGTCATGCGGAACCTGCGACACACAGAACAAGAAATCCGCGCCAAATAGTAAAGTATCCGCAAAGTTTATGATTGTGATTCAATGCACTGGGAAACGTAACGTCATGCGGAACCTGCGACGCTTGTAACAAGAAATCCGCGCCAAATAGTAAAGTATCCGCAAAGTTTATTATTGTGATTCAATGCACTGGGAAACGTAACGTCATGCGGAACCTGCGACGCTTGTAACAAGAAAACCGCGCCAAATAGTAAAGTATCCGCAAAGTTTATTATTGTGATTCAATGCACTGGGAAACGTAACGTCACGCGGAACCTGCGACACCCAGAACAAGAAATCCGCGCCAAATAGTAAAGTTTATTATTGTGATTCAATGCACCGGGAAACGTAACGTCACGAGGAACCTGCGACACCCAGAACAAGAAATCCGCGCCAAATAGTGAAGTTTATTATTGTGATTCAATGCACTGGGAAACGTAACGTCACGCGGAACCTGCGACACCCAGAACAAGAAATCCGCGCCAAATAGTAAAGTTTATTATTGTGATTCAATAGACTGGGAAACGTAACGTCACGCGGCACCTGCGACGCTTGTAACAAGTAATCCGTGCTGAAACGTTAAGTGTCTACAAAAAGTATAAATGTTATAGTTGTGATTCAACCACTGTCGTGAGTTAACACCGCGCGGAACTTGCGTAGAAACTTAAAGTGTCCACAGTAATTAACGCCGCGTAAGTTCAAGTTTCCTTTGTGCGCATTACGCTCTACTGTGAATAACGGAGATAGAGTCGCGCCAGGAATTGTCTGGAGAACGGTTGTGAAGGGAATTAAACCTTTGATTAAATGAAAGTGCCGACGTTAAACTCCCGTTCCACGTCCCGAGATCACCGTCACTCTATACCTTGAGCTAAACAAATAGGGCTCTCCGCTGAGTACGCAATTAGCCGAGGAGCGTCGAGAATCGTCTTCATCTGCTGCGACCCCGGAGAGAGGACAGTCGTCGCTGCGCAGCCCAGCACCTAAGGTACGTCCCCACTTCCCGCCTCAACTGACAATGTGAGCTTCAATTCTGAAAACGCTAATTCTCCAGTTCTATATTTGTTTACTTCAGTTGCTTATCTAATCGGTCTTGCTTAACACTTAGGGTTGTGCTTCTAAAATATATCAATCAAATTCAGAACGAGGTCTTGTAATAGTGAAATAGTTTAATTACTTTTAACGGATATATAAGTAATATAGAATGTAATAAGAGAATAACTGGTTCTAAACTACCATTTAAAGACTATACATTAACAAAAAGAATCTGGTGTGTTACACTCACATGACTTTCTCTAGCTGCTCTACAAACAAACTTCTTACAAAAGATTATTCTTGTTTCTACACAATGCTAATGGAGATAAACATTAGCAGAATGTTCTTATTACTTAGTTCCTTATAAGTAGAAGGCAACTAAAGGAATGTGCTATGTTAAAGTGATAGTCAAATGTTTTAAAAGCTATCGTTATGCGATTGTCATTGCAAATTTCTTCTTTGCTTGGCCAGGAGTAGAATAAAATAAAAACGGACGCTCACTGTCTGAAAAAAGTTTAAGTACTTAACAATTAAATCCAATAGCAAGGAATATCTCGGAAACGGTTAATTCCACAACAAAAACGTAAAGCAAATAAATTTTGTGTTTTGAGGAGCTTACATTTTTTGTGCAGTAAATTTTTATCTATCTCTTATGGTTTAGCATTTACTTAAAATTCGGTAAAATTCATCCAGAATAAACAGGTCTTCAGAAGCTATTCCCAGAAAATTTAAGATATGTGATTTATTTGGAATGTAAATATCTTTAACATACGGGATTTTAATCAAAATTGTTACGAGCCATTTTTTCAGAAAATCAAAATATTCCAACATTTTTCCTTGAAATGAAATGGCGTGTTATTTATGGACCTGCTGTGGTTCTCAGCGTCCTGTTCTATATTGGGCGTAATGGACAGATTAATTCTGCTCAGATGTCTCCCTAACAGGCTTGAGGTTCTTTTACGTGCCGTAAATCTACGACAAGGGACCAACAGCTTTACTTCCCTTCAGAAGGAAGCCATGCTAAGGATTTTTACGCCCGAAAAAATCCATCGCCCTCCACCGGGTTTGAAGCCGCGACCTTGGGTATATGAAGTTGGCATGGTAACCACTACACCAAGGAGGGCGACATTTTTCCATGTAAATGGTAGTACAATGTGATGGGGGCATCTTCTGGTCGCATCCTTGGAAGTTACCAAATTTGGTATTTAACGTCTTTTCGTTTATGAGCTATTCTATCCACAGACACACACATATACACACAGACAGATAGACAGACACGGACCTTTTTCTAAAAATGTTTTCTTCGGACTCAGGGGTCCCCGAAACATATACTGCGTCGAAATCTCGGTATCGAATTTTTGGGTGGAATACAATATATTGTGTAACCACTACGTAAATGCGGGCTAGAGAAAGTAAACGTAACTTGAAGAGTATAAAAATAAACAACCATAAGTGTGAAGAAGCCGTTTACCTCACGAGCCAATCTAGCAAAACTCTCGCATGTCTCTTAGTCTCCCCATGGACAGTAAAAAGCTCTATTCAGATTACACATTTAGTTTGTTTCTTGTTTCATTGACATCGGGGGCTTTGCAACTCGTCTGTAGGTTCTTTACGTTCCGTTTAAATCGTTTTATTTTCCTCACACACACACTCACTCACACACATATTCACATTCCTACTTCCAGACTCTGTGGGGGTAGGCAACAATTCTGGTTAAAAAAAGCTCACCCGCCCCAGCCGGGATTCGAACCATGGACTTTCGGGTAAAAAGTCAGCCCGCTGATCACTTGACCAAGCTTCCACTCAAACAGCAATTCAAACCATATGATTCCAATTCTCCATACTGGAGACAATTAACTAAAACAAACGCCAACATTAACAATATTATTTATTATTACTACTACTATAATTATTACAAAGACATACACACAAGGACATACTCCACACAGAACACACAGACACACACAGACATACTCACACACAGAAACACTCACACACAGACATACTCACACACAGACTCACACACAGACTAACAGACACACTCACACATAGACACACTCACACACAGACACACTCACACACAGACTCACACACAGACTAACAGACACACTCACACATAGACACACTCACACACAGACATACTCACACACAGACTCACACACAGACTAACAGACACACTCACACATAGACACACTCACACACAGACACACTCACACACAGACACACTCACACACAGAAACACTCACACACAGACACACTCACACACAGACACACTCACACACAGACACACTCACACATAGACACACTCACACACAGACACACTCACACACAGACACACTCACACACAGACACACTCACACACAGACACACTCACACACAGACACACTCACACACAGACACACTCACACATAGACACACTCACACACAGACTCACACACAGACACACTCACACACACAGACACACTCACACACAGACACACTCACACACAGACACACTCACACACAGACACACTCACACACAGACACACTCACACACAGACACACTCACACACAGACACACTCACACACTCACACACAGACACACTCACACACAGACACACTCACACACAGACACAGACACACTCACACACAGACACACTCACACACAGACACACTCACACACAGACACACTCACACATAGCCACTCACACATAGACACACACAGACACACACAGCCACACACAGCCGCACACAGTCATACTCACACACAGACACCCACACACACAGCAACAAACGGACACACTCACACACAGCCACACACAGATACACTCACACACAGCCACACACAGACACACTCACACACACACAGATACACTCACACACAGCCACACACAGACACACTCACACACAGATACACTCACACACAGCCACACACAGATACACTCACACACAGACACACTCACACACAGCCACACACAGCCACACACAGAAACACATAGTCTCACACAGACACACAATACCCACACAAACACACTCACACACACCGCTCGCACACAGATATACACAGACACATACAGACACACTCACACACAGACACACTCACACACAGACACACTCTCAAACAGACACTCACACACAGATATTCACACACAGACACGCTCACACAGACACACTCACACACAGTCACACTCTCAAACAGACACTCACACACAGATATTCACACACAGACACGCTCACACAGACACACTCACACACAGACACACTCTCAAACAGACACTCACACACAGATATTCACACACAGACACGCTCACACAGACACACTCACACACAGACACACTCTCAAACAGACACTCACACACAGATATTCACACACAGACACGCTCACACAGACACACTCACACACAGACACACTCTCAAACAGACACTCACACACAGATATTCACACACAGACACGCTCACACAGACACACTCACACACAGACACACTCTCAAACAGACACTCACACACAGTCACACTCTCAAACAGACACTCACACACAGTCACACTCACACACAGACACACTCTCAAACAGACACTCACACACAGACACACTCTCAAGCAGACACACTCACACACAGATATTCACATACAGACACACTCACACACAGACACACTCTCAAACAGACACTCACACACAGACACACTCTCAAACAGACACACTCACACACAGACACACTCTCACACAGACACACTCACACACAGACACACTCTCAAACAGACACACTCTCACACAGACACACTCTCAAACAGACACACTCTCACACAGACACACTCTCAAACAGACACACTCACACACAGACACACTCTCAAACAGACACACTCTCACACAGACACACTCTCAAACAGACACACTCTCACACAGACACACTCTCAAACAGACACACTCACACACAGACACACTCTCAAACAGACACACTCTCACACAGACACACTCTCAAACAGACAGACTCTCACACAGACACACTCACACACAGACACACTCTCAAACAGACACACTCACACACAGACACACTCTCTAACAGACACACTCACACACAGACACACTCTCAAACAGACACACTCTCAAACAGACACACTCACACACAGACACACTCTCAAACAGACACACTCACACACAGATATTCACATACAGACACACTCACACACAGACACACTCTCAAACAGACACTCACACACAGACACACTCTCAAACAGACACACTCACACACAGATATTCACATACAGACACACTCACACACAGACACACTCTCAAACAGACACACTCACACACAGATATTCACACACAGACACACTCACACACAGACACACTCTCAAACAGACACACTCACACACAGACACACTCACACACAGACACACTCACACACAGACACACTCACACACAGACACACTCACACACAGATATTCACATACACAGACACACTCACACACAGACACACCCAAAAACAGACATTCACACACAGATATTCACATACACAGACACACTCACACACAGCCACTCAAACACAGACACTCACACACAGACACACTCAAAAACAGACATTCATACACAGATATTCACATACACAGACACACTCACACACAGCCACTCAAACACAGACACACTCACACACAAACACATTCAAAAACAGACATTCACACACAGATATTCACATACACAGACACACTCACACACAGCCACTCAAACACAGACACACTCACACACAGACACACCCAAAAACAGACATTCACACACAGATATTCACATACACAGACACACTCACACACAGCCACTCAAACACAGACACTCACACACAAACACACTCAAAAACAGACATTCACACACAGATATTCACATACACAGACACACTCACACACATACACGCTCTCACACACTCACATACAGACATTCACACACAGACACTCACACACAGACACACTAACACACAGCCACTCAAACTCTGACACACTCAAACACAGACACTCACATACAGACACACTCACCCTCACTCACATACACAAACACTCATACACGGACACATTAACACACAGCCACTCACACAAATACTCAAACACACAGCCACTCACACAAATACTCAAACACGCAGCCACTCACACACAACTCAAATACACAGCCGGTCACACACAGACACTCATACAAAAATACACTCACAAACACAGACACTAAAACACAAACATGCACACACAGACACTCACACCCAGACACATTCAAACACAGACACACTCATGCACAGACACACCCACACACAGACACATTCATACACAGACACTCAAACTCACACACACACTCACAAACAGACACACTAGCACACAGACACTCACAAACAGACACGCACACACAGACGCTCACACACAGCCACTCCCACAAAGAAACACTCACAAGACACTCACACACAGACACTCACACAGACTCTCACACAGACTCTCACACAGACATACACTGACACTAACACACAGACACACTCACAGACAAACACACTCACACACAGACACTTACGTACACAGACATTTGTACACAGACACACTCACACACAGACTCTCGCACACACTCACACAAAATCACTTACAATCACACTCACACACACACTCTCACACACATTCACACAAACACTCACACACATAAACTAGAGTACACACTCACACACATTCACACACACACACTCACATACATTCACACACACTCACACAAACACTCACAATCAGACACACACACTCACAAACAGACACACACACTCACACACAGGCAAAATCACACTCACACACAAACTCACACACAGTCACACACACATTCACACATACACTCACTTACACATTCGCACCACACTCACACACACACTCACACACAGTCACACACAGGCAAAATCACACTCACACACAAACTCACACACAGTCACACACACATTCACACATACACTCACTTACACATTCGCACCACACTCACACACACACTCACACACACTCACACACAGGCAAAATCACACTCACACACAAACTCACACACAGTCACACACACATTCACACATACACTCACTTACACATTCGCACCACACTCACACACACACACTCACACACTCACATCAGGCATACTCACACCTCACACACACTCACATAAACACTCACTTACACATTCACACATTCACACCCACACACACTCACACACAAACACTCACACATACTCACACACACTCACACACAGGCACACTCACACACTCACACACATTCACACATATACTCACACACACTTACACACACTCACACAAACTCACACACTCAAACGCACACATACTCACACTCATACACACTCACAAACACTCACACTCCCACATATACACTCACGCACAAACTCACACGCACTCACACACACTCATATACACGCACACACACGCACACACACGCACACTCACACACAATCACACTCACACACACAATCACACTCACACACACTCATATACACGCACACACACTCACACACACAATCACACTCACACACACAATCACACTCACACACACATACACTCTCACACACTCCCAACAACTACCTCAGACACACTCATACTCACTCTCACTCACAATCACATACACTCACAGACGCTCACACTCACACAGACCTACTCTCTCACACACATTCACACCCACGCACTCACACAAACACACTCACACTCATTCGCACACACACTCACACACACCTACTCACTCACACACACTCACACTTACACTCACTCACGTACACACTCACACACACTCACTCACACAATCTCACACACTCACTCACACACACTCGTACGCACACTCACATTCACATACACCCACCCGCACACTCACACACTCACTCACACTCACACTCACACACCCTCACACACACTCGCTCACACTCACACACACTCACACCTACACACACTTACACTCACTCACACTCACAGTCACTCACATACACACATTCACACTCACATACACACCCTCACACACTCATACACATTCACACACACTCACTCATTCACACTCACACACACTCACATACACTCACACACACACTCACTCACATATGCACACCCACACACACTCACATTCACACATATTCACACACACTTACTCGCACTCACACACACTTACTCGCACTCACACACACTCACTCACACTCACACACAGTCACACATAGACCGACAGTCACACACAGTCACACAGACACACATAGAGCGACAGTCACACACAGTCATACACAGGCATACACAGACACACATAGGGCGACAGTCACACACAGACACACATAGACCGACAGTCAGACACAGTCACACACGGTCATACACAGTCATACACAGGCATACACAGACACACACAGTCATACACAGACCCACAAAGTCACACACAGTCACACACAGACACACATAGACCGACAGTCACACACAGTCATACACAGGTATACACAGACACACACAGCCACACACAGTCACACACAGCCACACACAGGCATACACAGGCATACATAGACACACACAGTCACGCACAGTCTCACACAGACACACATAGACCGACAGTCACACACAGGCACACAGTCACTCACAGTCATACACAGGCATACACAGACACTTACAGTCACACACAGACACACATAGACCGACAGACACACACAGACACACACAGACACACACAGTCACACACAGGCATACACAGGCATACACAGGCACACACAGTCACGAAATGACACACACAGACACAAACAGACACACATAGACCGACATTCACACACAGTCACACGTAGGCACACACAGACACACACAGACCTACACAGTCACACACAGGCACACACAGTCACACACAGTCACACACAGTCACACACAGGCACACACAGTCACACACAATCGCACACAGACACACACAGTCACACATAGTCACAGACAGTCATATGCAGGCACACAGTCACACACAATCACATACAGTCACACACAGTCACACACAATCACGCACAATCACACACAGTCACACACAATCTCACACAGCCACACACAATCACACACAGGCACACACAGTCACACACAGTCACACACAATCACACATAGGAACACACAATCACACAGTCACACACAATCACACAGTCACACACAGGCACACACAGTCACACACAATCACACACAATCACACACAGTCACACACAGGCACACACAGTCACATTCAATCACACACAGTCTCACACAATGACACACAGTCACACAAAATCAGACACAGTCACACACAGGCACACACAGTCACACACAATCACACACAGGCACACACATTCACACACAGGCACACACAGTCACACACAATCACACACAATCACACGAAGTCACACACAGACACACAAAGTCACACACAGTCACACACGGACACATACAGTTACACACAGTCACACACAGTCACATACATTCACACACTGACACACACAGACACTCACAGTCACACACAGACACACATAGACCGACTTTCACACACAGACATACAGTCACACGCAGACACACAAAGACCGACAGTCACACACAGTCACAGACAGACACGCATAGGCATACATAGACACATACATTCACACACTGACACACACAGACACATACAGTCACACACAGACATACATAGACCGACAGTCACACACAGTCACTCACAATCACAGACAGAAACACATAGACCGACAGTCACACAGACTCACACAGTCCCGCACAGTCACACACAGTCACTCACAGTCACACACAGTCACACACAGTCACACACAGACTGACAGATACCCGTGTAGACACATAGTTACACACAGACACACACAGACACACAGACTGACAGATACACAGTCACAAACAGTCAAACACAGACACACACGGACACACGCAGTCACACACAGACACACACAGACACACAGACTGACAGATACACACAGTCACAAACAGTCAAACACAGACACACACGGACACACGCAGTCACTCACAGACACAGACAGACACACATAGTCACACACGGACACACACAGTCACTCACAGACACAGACAGACATACACAGTCACTCACAGACACAGACAGACACACACAGTCACACACAGACACACACAGTCACTCACAGACACAGACAGACACACACAGTCACTCACAGACACAGACAGACACACATAGTCACACACGGACACACACAGTCACTCACAGACACAGACAGACATACACAGTCACTCACAGACACAGACAGACACACACAGTCACACACAGACACAGACAGACACACACAGTCACTCACAGACACAGACAGACACACACAGTCACACACAGACACACACAGTCACTCACAGACACAGACAGACACACACAGTCACTCACAGACACAGACAGACACACATAGTCACACACGGACACACACAGTCACTCACAGACACAGACATATACACATAGTCACACACAGACACACAGTCACTCACAGACACAGACAGACACACAGACTGACAGATACACACAGTCACAAACAGTCAAACACAGACACACACAGACACACACGGACACACGCAGTCACACACAGACACACAGTCACTCACAGACACAGACAGACACACACAGTCACACACAGACACACACAGACTCATACAGACACACAGACCCACACGCACATTTTTCTAAACATGTTTTTATTCAGGAGATCTCAAAACATGTATTTCCACTGAAATCTCGGTATCGAATTTGTAGGTGAAATACAATATGTTCTCTATACTTTGTAGTTAGTACGTGTAGAAAAAGTGAAAGCCAGAACAAACCTCATCTCAAACAGCTTTGTGTTTGTTTTCTTAAAAATTACCTCAACGATTTTGATAAATATCCAATATATTAGAGTGATGGCTATCTTGAAATGTTCACCAGTATCCGAATTAAATTATCATATTATCGTGTAGCTGATAATCGTAAGGCGAGCCTCAATAAAATATAAGCTTTGTCAGATAACGTTTTCATGGTATGAGTTGTTTACGGGATATTAGTTTTACGAAGTTAAATTTTCGCGAGGTGTATTGGTAATGCTGAAGGTCATTAGAGTGAGAGGTCATTAGAGGATGTTTTGTAAGGGTATGATTGATCCTTCCAACGCAACATTGTTACAATTGACAAATGTTTCTGTGCAGATACGTTTAAAATCACAGCACGCATTCATATAGAGTAACTGGAGCTCTGTATAAAGCCATTCGCTATTTAACTAACTCGCTTGTGATGAACTAAAAGATGGGCTGCGGTGACAATTTCAGAAATGGCGGAGGGGTCAGTGACGTGGGCAACGCTCCTTCAAGGGCACTGCCTTGTCTAGACGAGCAAGCGGGTAAAGAATTGCCGACCAGCTCGCGGTAAATCAATGTTTTTATTTAATGAGCTGTACAGCACAAGAAACCTTCTAGTTCTTAGCTACACCAATCATTTGTTTTTGTTTTGTTGCACAAGCTTCTCTTATAAAATACACCAGGATGTCATGTGCAAAAAAGATATATATAAAAGGTATGTATAGGTGTGTATGTGTGTATGTATGTATGTATGTATGTATGTATGTATGTATGTATGTATGTATGTATGTATGTATGTATGTATGTATGTATGTATGTATGTATGTATGTATGTATGTATGTATGTATGTATGTATGTGTATGTGTATGTGTATGTATGTATGTATGTGTTTATGTGTGTATGTATGTGTGTATGTGTATGTATGTATGTATGTGTGTATGTATGTGTGTATGTGTGTGTGTATGTATAGGTGTGTATGTGTGTATACATGTATGTGTGTATGTATAGGTGTGTATGTTGTATGTATGTGAGTATACATGTATGTGTGTATGCATAGGTGTGTATGTGTGTATACATGTATGTGTGTATGTATAGGTGTGTATGTGTATGTATGTATGTATGTGTGAATGTATAGGTGTGTATGTGTGTATACATGTATGTGTGTATGTATAGGTGTGTATGTGTGTATATACGTATGTGTGTATGTATGTGAGTATACATGTATGTGTGTATGTATGTATGTGTTTATATGTGTGTGTATGTATGTATGTATGTGTGTATGTGTGCATGTATGTGTGTATGTCTGCATACATGTATGTGTCTATGTATGTAAGTTTGTATGTATGTGTGTATGTATGTGTGTATGTGTGTATATATGTATGTGTGTATGTATGTGTTTATGTGTGTAGGTATGTATGTATGTGTGTATGTGTATGTATATATGTGTGTATGTGTGTATGTCTGCAAACATGTATGTGTGTATGTATGTAAGTTTGTATGTATGTGTGTATGTATGTATGTGTGTATGTCTGCATACATGTATGTGTGTAAGTATGTAAGTATGTATGTGTGTATGCTATATATATATTTTTTTATATTTACGTTTGTGTATGTGTTTATGTCTGCATACATGTATGTGTGTATGTATATATGTATGTGTGTATGTATATGTGTATGTTATTATATATATATGTATATATATATATGTGTGTATATGTATGTGTGTATGTATGTGTGTATTTGTGTATGTATGTGTGTATGTATGTATGTGTTTATGTATGTATGAATATATGTATGTATATGTACGGGGAGTCTACAGATTAGTTGCCAATTTTATAAATGAAGTGTCATGTTATTTATGGACGCTTTTTAACTGCTGTGGTTCTCAGCGTCCTATTCTATACTGGGTGTGAAAGACCGCTTAATTTTGCTCAGAGGTCTCTTTAACAGCTTGAGGTTCTTTTATACGCCCTCAATCTAAATTAAGGGACTAAGGTTTTTACTGTCCTTTGAAGGTAGACAGACATGTTAGGATTTTTACACCTGAAAAAAAGTCATCGCCCTCCGCCAGGTTTGAACCCGTGACCTTGGGAAATGGACAATTTCATAGGACTGTATTTTCAAAAATAGTTGGTATAAATAAATTGTCCTACCAACATTTAAAGGCGGTAAGTTTGAGATGTGTTGTACATCTGATTTTGATTGGTCATCTAGTGAGAAGCGTGATTATTGTTTTCTAAGAAAATGACAAGCGGTGACATCGGCATTTAGACGACATGTTACGGTAAGGCGCCTTCTCAGTTGTACCAACGTTGCTGAAGAGGAAGTACATAAATACTGTCCTTGCTGTAAACCCACAACACATGTGTGAGGTCAAGTGTGTGCAGTGAAGTACCCATGGAAGATGAATCCGTGAGGAGTTGAGGCATTAACCTGTTCGACCATGGCCATAAAGTTCTGCTGGATCGCCAGGCTGCATTTTGTTCCAGCTGCACTCTATATTCGGTCCACATTGTTGATGTTGGCATCTGCAACTGAGGAGGGCTATTTGTTGTCAAGGACCAATCAGTCGCGAAATTAAAACCACAGTCAAAATCAGATGAAGCTTTGCGCAGATGTCTAATATAAACGTTGGTCGCGCCATGGGTATCGGGTTTGCCGCATGTCTTCCCCGGTATTAACGTTTCAAACAGCAAATAGCTGAACCAAGTACTCCCCCTCCCAATGATGGGAGTGGTCAATCAAATTCTCCAACAAAAACATTTTTTCAGAAATGCAACAGCAGAGGAAAGGATGCTGCTTCTAGAACCGTTGGAGGAGTGTTTCTAGCGCTACCTCTTAACATCATGACCTCAACATCCTCCTCATCCCTGTGCTCAAGCCCTGAGACGTTGATATACGGAAGCCAAACGTGTTCATATCAAGTGTTTATTTTTGTTAACGGAACGAAATTGCTGCCATATTGATTATGTGGTAAAGAAAAAAGTAATTACTGAAAGTAATTAGCTTGTAAGTGTTCTGTGAATATTGCATTTAATGTGTATTTTAAGTAGAATTTCACTTGTGATCAAAAAAATGTATTCGAACAAATTCAACAATGATAATTGCATTGCTACGTGCTTGAAAACGGAAGTTGATCTTTCGGTATACCACAACCCCAAGCGTTGTACACCCGTATATAAATATTCACTAAGTGCAAATAAATATTATATGTACCAAAAGTATATTAAAGAAAGTGTGTATTATATACTTGTTTAATAAGGAGAAGCATGTAGAATAAGCTATGAACAGTTCTTATTGGTCAGTCTTCATGTGATCATCACAAGGGTAGCGTCCAATGGGAATTCATCATCCTACAGAGTTATTGTAGCCAGTGACGGTGACAAGAACACCTGACCAGTGTATTATATGCGGCCACCATCCTGAGACGTAGTAACAACACTGAGTCATACAATTAGGTACACAGAAGCTATACCTAGGCTCACCACGGGTCTGCATGCCAGTTGTAAGCGCGCAGTGAGCAAGTAAACAAGCCTACAACAATAGTCGCGTACTGTAATTACATTTCTTGATGCGGGAGTGCAACAAATTCAGCGACGAATGAGTGACTGCAAAGTGGGTACAGCCGTTCAGGGAAGGCGGCGGCGATCATGATCTCGTTCAGCCGATTACAGAAAATCGTCCCGAAATTTCAAGGCCAGCTCTCACATTACATTTGGCGGGTGACTCTATTGGTCTAGGCAAGTTTACTTGCTTACTACGCGCTTGGAACTGACATGTACAGTCACGCGCTGGTGTCAAAGTTTGGATACGTCACATGCCTACCGCAGACACACTTGAGGGCACCTTACAAACTAGCAGGAACATGCTCCGGCAGCTCAGTAATCATAGTAAAAGTGTCGCTAGATGCCAGCACAAACCAAATATGATAAACCTGATGGTCCAAATCAGTAATATCAGCTCCTTAGTACTACAATTATGTTTTTCGTGGAATTGATTGTTTTTAGATATTCCTTGTTATTGGTTTCAGCTTTAAAATACTTAAATTTTTCTCATGCGGGACTTTGTCAACTTCTGTCCATACAAATAAACGAACTTCAATGACATAGCAACCAGCGTTTAAAAGATTTCACCATCACTTTAGCCTAGTATATTCCCTTTTTTCGTTTCCACTTACAAGTAAGTTAGCAAAAATACAATTTGTGCTAATTTGCTCTGCATTAGCATAAAAGAAATGAAAGAATAAGATTTTTAACAAGAGTTTGTTTAAAAAATGTAGAGAAAGTTATGTGGATGATATCATATACATATATTTTTTTTAATTTTTCACAATTTGTTGTCAATATTCCGGATGCATCATTTTCACAGTAAAGCTTGTAATAAAAGGTCCACAATATATTTATTATTTCACTTGAAAGTAGTAATGTATTTTATTTGTGTAATTTATCACATGTTATTCTTGAAATAATCTAATAAAAGACCACACAAACTTTCATTTTCTCTAAATAAAACTGTTTTGGATAATATAATGGTATGCAATGAAATATTAAACATATTGTGATGTGTTTACTACAGAAGAATGGCAATTGAAGACAGAGTGAAAGTGTGAAATACCAAGCTGTTGGATGACTGCCACATTCCGGTCACTGCCCTCCAAATTCCAAACTGTGTACCACGCGCTTTCCTTGTGGCCGCCTGGAAGAGCCTCAAAACCGGAAAACTTGCATATTTTAATATTGGGTCAACACTTGACAGCTATTTAGTATTATTATGATAATACCACATTATTTAGAACAAAGGCATTTCTGAAGAAGCTGCCAAACCGGATCTAACGATATAAAACACCTGAAGTTGCAGAACCATCATTTTGTTTTCTACGGAGTTTAATATTACCAAGGTCAATATACTAGCAAATATAATAAAGAAAGAAGTTCCTAACTTGAGCACTTCAGTACATGACCTCTAATATACTTGGGTCGGCCGACAATTCCCGGGCCTCTCTATCAACACAGCATTTAATTAATTTTTTTTTTGTGCTCTATTTCTCAACTTAATCTCCAGAAAGGCTAATACATTTGTCATATCGGTGTTCTAATTTAATTAAACCATCTCTGTAGTGCCTTTTATCAAGGTCCTCGAAATAGCTGTTTACCGCATCAATGACCTCCTCGTTGTTGTGAAATCTTCGCCCTCCGAGCAATGTTTTGAGGTTTGAGAACAGGTGGTAGTCCCTGGGTGCTATATCTGGCGAATAGAGTGGATGTTCAAGCAATTCCAACTTTAGTTCCCACGTTTCTTCCATTGCAATGACTGAACGATGGGCTGGAGCATTGTCATTATGAAACAAATTTTTTGTTGTTGCTAAAAGAGGTCTTTACTTTTCAGCTCATCGCTCAAACGTCGCAGCAAGCTTGCATAGTAGTCACTAGTGCTACGTTTACCCTTCTCCAAGAAATCAATAAAAACAATTCCCTGTGCATCCCAGAAAACACTCGCCATAACCTTGTTAGCTGACAAAATTGACTTTGCCTTTTTTGTGGTTAGTTCACCTGGCGCAATCCATTATTTTGACTGTGATTTACTTTCTGGAGTGTAGTGATGTATCCAAGTTTCATCCATGGTAATAAGCCGGCTCAAAAATTCCCTGGGATTTTCACGGTAGAGCTCCACATTGTTAACAGAAACAGTTTTTGTTTGCAACTTTTGATCAAGTGTCAACGAACGCGACACTCATCTTGCACAGACCTTGTGAAAGCCTAAAACATTACGTAAAATGTTACCGGCGCGTTCTTTTATGTTTACAGCCTCTGCTATCTCAAACAACTTTAATCTGCGGTCTTCCAGCACTAAACGATGATCCCTGAAGTTGTCACTTCTAGGGCGTCCAGAGCGAGGCTCATCACTAGTGCTCGTACGTCCCATTTTAAACTCTGCAACCCACCTTTTAATCATTGAATATGAAGGGGCAGAGTCTTTCAATGTAATGTCCATTTCCTCCTTGATTTCTTTAGGCGTTAAGCCTTTCAAATGGAAGTATTTAATCACTGCTCGTTTTTCCAAATCCTCCATTTACGTGAAAACTGTAAAGTTGTCTTGTTTAAAATGCTAGCATTGGAAAACTAAACAAGCTATTGACCTGTAACTATGGATACAAGCTAGTCTAGAGTTAAATTCTACGATGCTACCGTCTAACTGGCCTAGTGGCGCCGTACCTGTGTGAGGCCCGGGACTTATCAGCCAGTCTAACTGGCTAGTGGCGCCATTTCTGTGTGAGGCCCGGGACTCATAAGCCCTTGTAACTGGCCTAGGGATGCCATATCTGTGAGGCCCGGGACTCATCAGCCCGTTAAGTGGCCTAGAGACGCCATAACTGTGAGGCCCGGGACTCATCAGCCCGTCTAACTGGCCTAGAGACGCCAAATCTGAGTGAGGCCCGGGACTCATCAGCCCTTGTAACTGGCCTTGAGACGCCATATCTGTGAGGCCCGGGACTCATCAGCCCGTCTAACTGACCTAGAGACGCCGTATCTGTGTGAGGCCCGGGATTCATCAGTCCGTCTAACTGACCTAGAGACGCCATATCTGTGTGAGGCCCGGGACTCATCAGCCCGTGTAACTGGCCTAGAGACGCCATATCTGTGAGGCCCGGGACTCATCAGCCCGTCTAAGTGGCCTAGAGACGCCATATCTGTGTGAGGCCCGGGACTCATCAGCCCGTCTAACTGACCTAGAGACGCCATATCTGTGTGAGATATATTGAGGCCCAGGAATTATCAGCCCGTCTTACTGGCCTAGAGACGCCATATCTGTGTGAGGCTCGGGACTCATCAGCCCATCTAACTGGCCTAGAGACGCCATATCTGTGTGAGGCCCGGGACTCATCAGCCCGTGTAACTGGCCTAGAGAAGCCATATCTGAATGAGGCCCGGGACTCATCAGCCCGTGTAACTGGCCTAGAGACGCCATATCTCTGAGGCCCGGGACTCATCAGCCCTTGTAACTGGCCTTGAGACGCCATATCTGTGAGGCCCGGGACTCATCAGCCCGTGTAACAGGCCTAGAGACGCCATATCTGTGAGGCCCGGGAGTCATCAGCCCGTGTAACTGGCCTATAGACGCCATTTCTGAGTGAGGTCCGGGACTCATAAGCCCGTGTAACTGGCCTAGAGACGCCATATCTGTGAGGCCCGGGACTCATCAGCCCGTCTAACTGACCTAGAGACGCCATATCTGTGTGAGGCCCGAGACTCATCAGCCCATCTAACTGACCTAGATACGCCATTTCTGTGTGAGGCCCGGGACTCATCAGCCCTTGTAACTGGCCTAGGGATGCCATATCTGTGAGGCCCGGGACTCATCAGCCCGTTAAGTGGCCTAGAGACGCCATAACTGTGAGGCCCGGGACTCATCAGCCCGTCTAACTGGCCAAGAGACGCCAACTCTGAGTGAGGCCCGGGACTCATCAGCCCTTGTAACTGGCCTTGAGACGCCATATCTGTGAGTCCCGGGACTCATCAGCCCGTCTAACTGACCTAGAGACGCCGTATCTGTGTGAGGCCCGGGACTCATCAGTCCGTCTAACTGACCTAGAGACGCCATATCTGTGTGAGGCCCGGGACTCATCAGCCCGTGTAACTGGCCTAGAGACGCCATATCTGTGAGGCCCGGGACTCATTAGCCCGTCTAAGTGGCCTAGAGACGCCATATCTGTGTGAGGCCCGGGACTCATCAGCCCGTCTAACTGACCTAGAGACGCCATATCTGTGTGAGATCTATTGAGGCCCAGGAATTATCAGCCCGTCTTACTGGCCTAGAGATGCCATATCTGTGTGAGGCCCGGGACTCATCAGCCCATCTAACTGGCCTAGAGACGCCATATCTGTTTGAGGCCCGGGACTCATCAGCCCGTGTAACTGGCCTAGAGAAGCCATATCTGAGTGAGGCCCGGGACTCATCAGCCCGTGTAACTGGCCTAGAGACGCCATATCTCTGAGGCCCGAGACTCATCAGCCCTTGTAACTGGCCTTGAGACGCCATATCTGTGAGGCCCGGGACTCATCAGCCCGTGTAACAGGCCTAGAGACGCCATATCTGTGAGGCCCGGGAGTCATCAGCCCGTGTAACTGGCCTATAGACGCCATTTCTGAGTGAGGCCCGGGACTCATTAGCCCGTGTAACTGGCCTAGAGACGCCATATCTGTGAGGCCCGGGACTCATCAGCCCATCTAACTGACCTAGATACGCCATTTCTGTGTGAGGCCCGGGACTCATCAGCCCTTGTAACTGGCCTAGAGATGCCATATCTGTGAGCCCCGGGACTCATCATCCCGTTAAGTGGCCTAGAGACGCCATAACTGTGAGACCCGGGACTCATCAGCCCGTCTAACTGGCCTAGAGACGCCAAATCTGAGTGAGGCCCGGGACTCATCGGCCCTTGTAACTGGCCTTGAGACGCCATATCTGTGAGGCCCGGGACTCATAAGCCCGTCTAACTGACATAGAGACGCCGTATCTGTGTGAGGCCCGGGACTCAACAGCCCGTCTAACTGACCTAGAGACGCCATATCTATGTGAGGCCCGGGACTCATCAGCCCGTGTAATTGGCCTAGAGACGCCATATCTGTGAGGCTCGGGACTCATCAGCCCGTCTAAGTGGCCTAGAGACGCCATATCTGTGTGAGGCCCGGGACTCATCAGCCCATCTAACTGGCCTAGAGACACCATACCTGTGTGAGGCCCGGGACTCATCAGCCCGTCTAACTGACCTAGAGACGCCATATTTGTGTGTGATCTATTGAGGCCCAGGAATTATCAGCCCGTCTTACTGGCCTAGAGACGCCATATCTGTGTGAGGCCCGGGACTCATCAGCCCATCTAACTGGCCTAGAGACACCATACCTGTGTGAGGCCCGGGAGTAGTTAATATCCCAGATTAAGCAATGGATTAACGTTAATCCTGCCGCTAGGGGCGCTAGTGCGCTGTTAATCCGCGGATTAAGGCGGATTAAGAGCGCTGTTGTGAGATTTGAAAACTAGCACCAAGAGCGGAAGGATTATCGATAAATCCACTGCTTAATCTGGGATTATTTTTTATTTATTTTTTTCTTTTTTTTTTTGATACAATATGATACATAATATTTATTGAAGAAATTGTATTATACAATGTGAGCAGAATTGACGCATTATTACGTCCTATTTATTTTAACACTATATGATGATACACACTATTACACTACTTAGCAATTTACAAAATACATGATGATAGAATTACACGATACACACAAAATAGATTTAAAGTTTGTGGTGATGGAGCACATTTTTTTTAATACTACTGTACTGTTCAATTGTTTTTTTCGGTTTTCACTTTTTCACACAAAATAATTTTAAAGTTTGTGGTGATGGAGAGATGGTCGGTGTCTTCGGAATCACTGCTGTCGCTGTCGATCCTGAAAATGGTGCGATCTTGCATAGGTTTGGTGATGCAGGTGAGAAGAAGATGATGAAAGTTGTTGTGTGTTTCTATGGTTGGTATGGCCACCACGAACTCGTTGGAGAAGCTGGTGGAGAAGCACCCATCCGATGTGGCGTTGATGTCGAGGTTGGGAATCTTGTTGTGGCACAGGTATATGGATAGCTGAGCATTTGATCCGTGAGGATTAGCCTTGGAAGGGAGGCACTTGACATGGATGGCTTGGGAATTTTCGGTGATGAGTTTGACGATGATTTGTTTTTGATTGCCGAAGAAGGTGGTTTCAGTGGAGAGTAGGGCAACTTGGGAATATTGGCCATTAGCGGCGAGCTGGGGTAGAAATAGGAGTTTTAGGAGTAGGTTATTTCCTACGTGCACGGGATCGATTTCGCAGGGGTTCATTGTGGATCGAACTTCACTAGATATTTTTTGAATCCGTTTGAGAGTTTTTCTTCGCCTTGGTAGGTGAGGGTAAACTTGGTGTTAGAGAGGTTTTGGATGAGTTCAGGAGTAGCCTTACCAAATCTTGCAGGTAGGAAGACTTCGGTTTCTTCGTCGATTTTTACGACGGTCCTGGGTACGTATTTTGTGCCGAGGGATCTGACGGCTTGCACTGAGTATGGCACGTTTTGCTGTAGCTGAGAAACGCTGAGAATGTCTGTGTTGTTGGACAGGTCTTCGAGTAGACGGAGGGGGTCTTGGCCCATGGTTCACTTGTTGCACCAGTGACAGTTTTTTATAAACGGCGGTGGTCCGTCGAACTGTGTTCTTTGTGACGGGAGGTTATAGTGGTTTTTGCACCGTTGGTATGGGGCACAAGTGTGTTGGATGTGAGTAGGAATGTATTTCCACACGACGTCCACGTCTTCAGGTGGGTAGCGGTTGAAGATGGCGCTACAGTTTTCTAGAAGAACTTGTCGTTCCTGAGGAAGAAGTGCCTCGATGCGCCTCTGGTTGTCCAGGTACTTGACGAGCACGGCGAAGCAGCCACAGGTCATGAGCAGCGCCTGTTGTTGAAGTATCTGTCGCGAAAGTTGTCGATTTGGTCTCGGAGCTTGGCGAGTTGTTGGAAGAACACCGCTTCACACCTGGAGCACAGGTTTCTATTGCTTGGACTGGAGATTTGACAGCAACAATGTTTGCAGCGGAGTGGCTTTGCGACTGGCATTCCCGAACGCTGGATCCACACTGTGTAAGGCGGAAGCATTGGAGTGGGAATTTATAGGGATTTGAGAAACCGCAGTTCCGGGAAGTGCTAATTGGATGTTATCACATCCGCACCGTGTAAGGCGGAAACGCTGGTGTGGGAACTTATTGGGATATGAAATATCACAGGAAACCAGTGACCGTTGGGACCGTTGGTGGGAAAGTCCGTTGGGGATTCAAATTTTTTCAAATCCTTTGTGACGCCTCCTGTTTCCTGAGAAGACGGTTTTGATGGACGCTGAATATCCAATCACCGTGGATGTGATCGGGTGAGATGAAGAAACCGGTGTGATCCAAATACACCGCTAAGCATGTACCGTAGCATATGCGATCTTGGTCGATCCAGTGCTGCATTTTAGCTGTGGAGATGTATTGTTGTTCGTAGAAAATGATGTATAAACCTCTTGTAGGCACAAATTGGAATCGTTGGTCCTGCCGTTCCTCGTCTGGCCACTCGTCTGATGTGAACTGGATGTCGGTGAAATTGGTGTTGGAGAGGACGAAATGGATTTTATTTTCGCAGCTGTGAACTTTGACGGTGATGGATTTTCCGTCGTAGGTATGATCGATGAAACGCAGTGCATAAGGGACATTCTTCTTGGGATGATTTTCCACTTCGTAGTTTTTAAACACTTTAGATGCTTCGCAGTACACAGAGACATAATTTCTGTAACCCATGCTGAACGAGCAGTGGCACCAACTGGAACTGGGTACGGTAAGAGTAGAGCAGAGGACATGTTGGAGCAGGCGCACTAAGGCGTGTTTTGCGAAATGGATAGAGCAAAATGGGGTTTGAGAAAGAGATCGGCTTCTAGGAATGTTCTGAAATTGGCGCACCGGATGTACTTGGTAAATTGGGTGAAATTCATGTTTTCGAAAGGGGTGCCGGCGGCGTGGCAGTGAAGCATGTACTTGTAGTATGCCATAATTTGGTTTTGCACGTCCATTTCTTCTTTCTTCTTGTGATACATGATGTCGGTGATGATGCGCTGCAGGCTGTGCAAGGTGTTCCACTCTTCGCGGTTCAGCGTGACTGAGGTACCGTGAGGATCTCTGAAGACAATTTTTAGTTTCCCGAACACGTTCTTAAAGAGGAGGTGTCGCTGAATCCATATTCCTGTAAACGACCCTCCGGATGATCCAGGCGTCGGTGAATGATGGGTATGGCGTCGACGAGTTGATTCCACTCTGTGGAACCCAGGACCACAGCGCTTCGCTGGCCGCATTTGGCAATGGCTACCACCAGCTGGTGCGGGGACAGGGGCGAAAACCCGACACACACAAATTTGGTGTGTTTGGTGTTGAGGAAATAAATGTCTGATAGAGGGCCTACAAAGGTGCTAGGATGAGTAGGAGGGATGCAGGGTTGCAGATCGACATCGTTGAGGCAAATCTTTCTTTTTGCTCGGACGATTTTCGGTGCCTTCGGTGTCCCACTGAAACAATAGAGAGAGAATAGCATGTGAGTGCTATACACCAACAGCCACGTGGCAAAGACAAGTGTGAAAAAAAGAGGTATGCACAAACCTGTGTGGCGTGATGGCCTCGGCGCTCTGCATGGCTCTGTAAGACGAGCGATGGTGGGGCGGACCTTTTATAACAGCAGGAGCGTGTTCTGAAAGCACATGCGCGAGACAATGTTAAAAAAAAAAAAAAAAGCAATATGAGACGGATAGTGACGATGAGGTACATCCATGAACTTACCTGTAACGGTTGGCAGGTTTGCTGAGCGTTAGAGCACTTTGTGCGCCATACGTCTTTGTAGGTTTTGCGAATGACGTCATCGTTATGAGCGTAATTGCTGACGTGAAATTTGGAAAAGAACGTATGCTTAGGGAGACCGGAACAGCGGTGAGCGAGGTAATCGATGACGTAATGACCGCAAGTGGTGCTGTCAAAACCTTGCAGTCTTCTGGCGTTGGTTGACCAGCGCGTTCCGCAGATTGAATTTAAGAACCGAAGAAAATAGGGGGAAAGGGGCCCTATGCCGTAACTGTCAAAATATTCCCCCTGTGCTTGTTTATCCACAAAGATGCAAACCCAGTGTTGACCAGATTTGGTGCTGGGATCGGTGTTAGCCACAAGGGCCACGGGAAGCGTTTGAGGACGGTGAAGTGCGGGTAGGCTATCGCAGGGGTAGACGCCTAAAAAGTGGGGGCGCGTAGAGGGGCAGGTGGATAGAAACTGTTGAATTTGGAAGGTGTTCATGATACCAAAATGGATCTGTTAGCGTCAATTTCGACGGTGCGATGTATTTCCGCCATCACCAGCAGAATGACGGGTTCTGTCAATTTGTCGGCAAAACCGATGTTTATAGACACGCTACCGTGGCGCTGGCCGGAGATGTGAGACTCGTTGGCGCTCATGTCTGCAGTGAGATCGAAAGCCATGACGGTATACCCTTGCGGGTAGGCTTCTCTAGAGATGGAGTGTCCTTCGTCCTTGAAATGAATCCCTAACCCGTCCTGCAGGGTTTGAAAGCATTCCATGTAGTGGCCTTTTGAAAAGTCGGGTTGAAGCGGTTGGGAGGGTACGGGCTGACCGTTCACATAGAGTTGAAAGAAGTTCATTTTAAAGTGTTGTAAATTGTACGGATTTGCGTTAAAATTTCCCGAATAAGCCTTGTCGGTGACCATAGCCACGACCACTCTTCTGGGGACTTGCCCTATGAAGACGTCGCTAAACGTCATTGCTCTGGACTCTTTGGGGATGCTGAGGGCGTGAAAGCTTACATCCTTGAGATGGTACTTGGCATTGCTTTTTGAGAGCACGGCCTGGTGTGCAAGTTTGATGGTGGGCGAGGGTCGTACGGATTTTAAACGTAACGTGGCTGACAAGATGTCGGCGTAGCCCTTGAAGGTGGGCTGGTCGGAAAACAGGTAAAATTGGGGAGAGGCAGGGGTGAGTTTAATGGTCATGCTGACGTTATTCAAAAGCAGCTTCTCCTGTCTGAACAGAGCATTGGAAAGAGGGGCGATGAGTTGAACCACGTTGCTAGCTTTGGTAAACCCCTGACGCCACTGAAACCCCGCGTTGGCCACAAAAACTTCCATGATGCCGGCCGTGTCCTTTCTCCAGAGGGATGATTGTAGTTTAGTGTTCATGGCATCTTCGGAGTAATTCAAAAGCGTCTCGATGTAGGTTCTGTAGGGGTACCCAGCTTGCGGCATGGATACGATGACGTTATTGAGGGAGACCTCTACCTGCTGAAACAGGGAATTTAAGGCATTGTTCACCAAAGTGGCTGTAAGATCATCCTTTAGAACGGCTCCCTTGTCATCCACGATGCGGACCATGAGTTCGAGCACCACGTAGGTCAAATCTAGGTAATCGTCCGCATTTCCGGAATAATGAAAGGTGATGGGGGCATTTTTCATTAGGGTATTTTGAGGGTTTAGATATAGGAACCTGGACTCCTCGATGTTCATCTGAACGGGCACCTCTTTAAAGAGGTCGAGTTCGGAACTCATGTGCACGGTTGTGTCTGCCATTACGAGAAGACGTCTTGTACCTTGCGCCTAGGACGTTTCAGCTTGGACTGTTTGTTCTTTTTGGGTTTGGTGCGTTTTATTCTCTTGATGCCGGAACCGAGCATCGCGTCGAGCTTTTCGTTGGCCTTTCGTTTTAAATTGGATCCGGCCTCCCTGAGCCTGTATTTGAAGGCTTCCTTGGGCGATTTTCCCGCGGTGGTCACATCGGAGAGCACGTGCGCACCCACCTTGAGTGCCTCTTTTCCTACCGCTTTCGCTCCGCTTTTCAAAAATGGCAGCACCCTTCTAAAGAGGCCTCCAAGAGCAGAAAATAGTCCGCTCCCTTTTTGGTAGCGGCTGCCCCTGTAAACGACGAAGTCGCGATCGTCGTATGCGCCTCCTGCCTGATTGAGGTAGTACTGCGTGACGTCGTGCACATCCATTATTGCGGTTTGGGTCGGAAGGCGAGAACTATAGTAGAAGAAAATCCGTCAGCAAATGGCAGCAGATCGCCATAACCGTTCCTTAAATCTATGTTTACCGTTTTGAAGTCCTGCTGTGTCAAGGGCACCCAATTTTGGGGGTAGAAGGTCTTTTCGTCGCTCATGTAAGTGTTGTTGCTCCTTTCGTATTCCACCGCCACGCTCTCTATCACCTGAACAAAGGTGTCGCCCACCACTTGCGGGGCCACTAGATTGCAATAGATGAACATTTCGTAAGGAAACCCCATATAGGGGTCTACAGGGTGTTTAGGACCTTTCTGAAGGATCACGTTGGTAAAGGGGTCGAAGCCAAGCATCTTGGCCATAGCGGGTGTTAAGAGCAAACTGTGAATGCGATGAAGGGGGTCGGATTGGCTGTTCTCCGGATCGGCACTGCCAGGGTTCGCATCCTCCTCTTCGGATTCATCTTTGTCTGGCTGCGAACCCTCGCCTCCCTGATTGGAAGTTGATGCGCCGTCGGGTTTTGGGTCCAAAGACGCATCGGACGATGATGCACCTTCGGGTTTTGTACCTGAAGGTGTCGCGATGGTAGGTTTTGTCGGGCGAGACGCCCCCTGGACGGGTTTTTGCTGCCCCGTAGGTTTCGGCTTTGGTTTCGGTTTTGGCTTTGGCTTGTAGTGGGGGGCGTCGTTCAAAACGGCGGATTGTGATATGATGTACGGTTTAGCAGTGCGCACGACGTTTTCTATATACCCAGAAAATGGAGTGTCGGGTAATCGCTCGGGATGCGTGACGCCCGCATTCACGCTTACCGTGATCTTGCGCTCGTCGAAGAGGAAAAAGTTTTCCACCTGTAGGTGTTGCAGAATGAGTGCGTTGACGAGATTGACAAGGTCTTTTGGATTGTGCACGATGCCTTGAGGCATTTCTAAACTGAATTTGGAATGCGTAGGCAGGCGCGTCATGGTGTACTTGGTGCCCACGATGTGGGCATCGTCTCGGGAAACGTTATAAAATTTTACCGGATACCTAACCTTTTGCAGGGCCACTTCCCATTCTCCCTGCAGAACTATTCTCTCGGGCAAGATGTTTGAAAATCTCGCCGTGGTGTTATCGGTGAAGTGATCCATGGAAGCATTGCTCACTAGGGTGATGGAGAACGGCTTCGTCTTAATCATACCGAATCGATCGTCGAAGCCAGGACCCACGAGTTAAACTTGGGAGGATACCCCTTCCACTTGACCAGCAGCTGTTTGTTGCGTCCCCTACCCTTGCTTTGCACTATGCGTTCGATTTTGAAAGTCTCCGGAAGAGCGACCTTTTGTAACTCCTCTGTGTAAAATATGCCGTCAATGGATTCCCCGGACAGATCCTGCAACTTATATACCACGGGCTTGCCGCGCACGACCTCGGCTATCTTAAATATTTCGTCGGTCCAGTTCTGTTCGTACCCCTTATCGAATTTCATTTTTTCTTTGGAGATGCGCACGTGATCGCCAACGGAATATCGGGGCGCCCTCGTTCGTGGCTCGGGCCTGTTTCCGTACAGATTGTGGTAAACCTGTAAAATGTTAGTCTCGTTCACGTCCCTTGGCGCCATCTTTATCGACCTGTGATACGAACTATTGTACGACTGCATGAGAGCTGGAAGAACTTCCACGTATCTATAGCTGTTTTTAAGCGTGAAATATTTCCACATCTTCGTTTTTAAGGTGCGATTAAAGCGTTCTACAACGCTGGCTTTCACGTTATTTTTCGTGGTGTAATGTTGCACATCGTGCTTCTTTAGAAAAGCGCGAAATGTTTTGTTGGTAAACTCCGTTCCCTTGTCCGTTTGCAGGACCTTGGGGACGCGCTCGGAGAATATGGAGCGAAAAGCTTGCGCAACCTCGGTACCCAGCTTCGATTTTAGAGCAACAGCCCAACCGTATTTTGAAAACACGTCTATAACGGTGAGAATGTAGGCGTAAGGTTTGTTGTGCTCTTTCACGCTGTTCATGACGTTAAGATCGGCTTCCCAAAGATCGTCCATATTGGTCACGTGATAGTATTTGGTGGGGTACCTCTTTCTCGCCGGTTTGTGCAAGGTGTAGCTGTCCTGGGTTTGAAGGAAGGACTCGATGTTCGCCTTTGATGCTCCCGTGGCCTTTCGCAGGGCCTTCACCGTGCCCAAACCGGCATAGTGCTCCGGCTTTTCGTAGTACCGTCTTAGTGCCTTCCATTCCTTCATGCTTTACTTGTACAGGGGTTGCCAGAGTCGTCTGCGAAAATGATATCTCGCGGCAGGCGATTTCTTTTTTTCTTTGCGAGGCGAAAAGGGGTTGATTTTTACGGATCTGGGTTCGACCTCCAGCTTCACCGTCTCATTAACGTCTTCGTAAGCGTCATCATCAACATCATCATCATCGTCTTTGTTATGGCTAAGGTAGGGTCGTCTGACTTGTGTCACGAGATCGAGATAGTGGCCCAATTTATATTTTACGAGGCGCCACTTTTCGTCAGGCGAGAGTTTTGATCGCTGTACCTTCTCGATTTCTTTAGCCAGCCTGGAAATAGTGTGGTCGATGACGTGAAGCTTCTGCACAGTCTTTGGTTCGGGGGCAACGAGGATCTGCTTGCCGTACTTCATCCTGTCAATTTTGACACCAGGGCACTACCCAACGTAGCTAACACGGGTAGTAGAAATGCCGGCAGAAAGCCTCCCTTTTGTACCAAGATTTGCTACTTTTTCTTCAGGGGGACTCGCTTGTCGACGAGTTTCCTCCAAGACCCTTTATGCCTCTTTAAGCGACTCAAGCACTTTTTCGGTAGCTGTACGTGACCTCTGCACACATTGAGCATACATTCGCAAATGGCCTTAATGAGATCGCCATCGGCATTTTTTATCAACTTTTTCCGCAAAGGGGCCTTTGCCTTGGCCAGAGCTGTCAAATTCGCGTGCTGCCTCGCTATGCGGGCACTGCTTAATTTTGCAAGGCTTAACCTGCCCCTAGCCATGTTGGCACGGTAATGACGACCGCTCCGAAAATGGAGCGTTATTTAACATCAGCGGTTCCAGTGGCGTAAAAAAACCCTCGATACAATGTAAAGTGTGCATCGAACCCGGGACTTCTTCTTCTTGGTATGTGCAAATCTCGGCTTAAACAAAGCAAATAATCATCGCCCTCAGTTGGGTACGAAATACGAGAGCTTCTCGTCCGGCAGCACGCCGGTTCGATACCTGTATCGGTTAGGCGTATATTGAGTGCAATCCAGCACCAGATACCCATGCGGGTGTTCGGTGGCCTTTTCGAAAGCCTCCAAGAGAAACTTTGAGTTCCTGGGTTCGATCTGCTGACACAGCCTTTCGATCTGCATCTTGTCGCGGTTGTTTTTGAACACCACGATGTAGTTTGCATTGAGAGAGATGTTGCGATATTTCTGCCCATGAGGAAACACGTTTTGCAGAATGTACACGATGCCGAAGCGCTTGTGGTGGGAGTCTCTGGTGAAAAAATTAGACACGTCCTTCCCGCCACCCTCGACCATGAGATCGTCCAAAATGACGAGATACTTCTCGCCCACCGAGGCAAGTTCGGGGATCCCCGCGTGAGTCTCACACCGCAGGGGCAAGGCTTCGAGTCTGGGCGAATACTCCGGAGGGTGGCACCACAGCACCTTTTTGGGGCGCTCGTCGAACATGTCGTCGGCGTGGCGAATCAGGTTTTTCACAAAGGTGGACTTTCCGCAGCGCGAAGGCCCCGCCACGAGCATCGTGCTGGGAAAATTGAATCGCCTAAGGTGCCGAGATCTGGGCATCGCGTCCCCAGGGGTCCCTGGTTCGAAATGAGCTTCGCCTGCGCTTGGCGTTTCATTTATGTTTTTCTCTTGTACCCGTAGAGATGCGAGTCAAAATCCTCGGTGTAAACGCGCTTGTTGACCACCATTCTGAAGGTCTTCGTGCTCGGTTCCGTGACCACCGTCCAAAACGGTTTTCTAGAAATCTGAGTCCCCTCCAGAGTCACCGTCTTGCTTCGAACCGTCAGCACCATGTCGCGCATCACATCGGCGTTCACGTGCTGTAGATTGCCCCAATGGAGTGTAATGCCCTTCACCTTACATACCGAGACGGTCTTGTCCGTCTCCGGGCACTTGATCTCCATGCAATAGCTCTTCGGGCCCGTGGAGGCGAAACGGGTCATGTACGCACCTCGACCGTATTTCTCCAGCTCGTCCGTCATGTCCCCCAGGAGGCGTCCCGCGGAGGGGGTCCATTCCCCCGGTAGCGCGGTGGTGACGACGGAGTCGGTGTCGAAGTAGCACACCCGCTCTCCGAGGCGCTTCAGGTACGAGTATAACACCAGACGCGCATGTGCCGTGGTGTAAGCTGCAAGCACGGCGTTGGAGGCGCAGTTCACTCTCGGACTCTGCTCGCAGTACTTCCACACCACGTAAGTGACCTCACTCGACACGGGTACGTAGGTCTGCACTTCGATGCCCGGGTCATTGAGCAGGTCCAGAAGGCGGTCGTACCGGCCCACTAGCTCGCACGTGGACATGTTACTTTTCTGACCTAGTTTACCCCAGAACGAGTTCATCATCAGCTTGGCCAATTCCCGCCTGCCGGGGTTGGACGCGATGACCTCGGGATCGAGAACGACGCCTTCGTGTTCGAAGAACTGCTTCACGTACTCCTGCTTGGCTTCTGTCGTCTCGCAACCCGAGGGCCAGCCGGAGGCTTCGGTCTTGATCTTGAGGAACTGATTGACGTAGTCCTCGAACAGCCCCTTGGACCCGGTGCGCGGGTCGTACTGTGCCACGTCGTACTCCCAAATTTCGTAGACCTGGAGGAGCCGGTACCCCTCCTCCAAGGCTACCTTCATCTCGTCGACAACCCAGGTGCCCGACAAGGCCCTCTCGTCGTCCCCGTGCCGGCATTCGCCCTGGTTCTCCTTCTCTGCACATGCCCGGCATAGCGGGAACATCAGCTTGCCGCAGATGCGCGCCGGCAGCACCGGGTGGTACAGAGTTTGCGGAGGTAGAGCCCGGCACTTTACAAGGCCTCCTCGCACGTCTTCTAGGCGAGGAAAGCGATCTACGTGGATCTTGGGGTGACCCACGGGGTACGGCTTTGTCTTGTTCACGAACGGGTACAGGCTACACACGTCATAATACAAAATCTTCCGGTCCCCGACCGCCTCGCAGTACGTCTTTGTACAGTTTGTGCGGCCTCCGTAGAAGGCGTCTCTGGGGTTTAGGGGTTCGGGTACCGGGAAGTTCTTCGCATGGCGCACTAGGTCTTCGTTCGCCTTCATCAAGGCGTCGAACTCGCAACCCCACATTTCCACCACCGTATAGCCGGCCTCCCTGATCTGCCGGGTGACCTTTTCGGTGCTTTCGAACCTGGAGGCCATGGTTTCTTTTCCCGTGCTGTACACCGGGGCATGGCGGTTGTGAAAACAACGCCTGCACCCGTGGTAAAAACAACCGTGGAAGAAGTACACGTACTTTACAGGTCCTTCTTCTCTGTACCCGTCCACTTTGCGGCCTAAAATTTTAACCTCGCGGCCTCTCATAGCGTGCAGTATAACAAAGTTATTTTGTAATTCTAACCAAGTAAGCCATATGCACGCTATGCGAGACTGCCTGTCGACTAGGCGGTATCCTCCGACGGGCAAGAGCCCTAGCTTTTTTGGCGGCATGAAGCGATTTCTATAGACGCACATGCAAGCTTGCGCAATGGTGACGCATTCTCTGAACGGGTCAATGCCGTTCTCATCCAAAAACTGCCTTCTAAATTTTGCTACTCCCTGGCTTAACAAAAGCACGTCCATTTTACAATACATCACCATTTCCGCCTTCATGTCGAAGACGTAGTTGGAGACCACCTTTTCGTCGTGCCACAGCTCGAAGGCTCTTCGCCCCTCCACCGACATACCCCGTGGACAGTAATATCTTTTATCGGGAATCGAACCCACGTAGTTCTGGTTTTCCTTGGTGTTAAATAAGTATGGAAAGTAGCCCTTGCTATCTTTCAATGCGAAGGTCTTTGAAAAGCGAGCCAGTGGCATGGGTATAAAGTTGAGCGAATCAATGAACGTGACGTCACCGTGGCGCATGCGGTATATTTTGTTCCCGTTCATTATAAGCTCAGGCGTCCAGTTCAAATTCTGTACCATGTACTTCAATAAAAATTGCCCGTCGTAGCTTCTGAGGTTATGGGCCACCACGATCACGTCCCAGGCTTCGAACCTCGCCTGGGTAATGTGACAAAACAATTGTTTTACCGGATCGTGCATAAAGACCCACTCTTTAATGCCACACTCTGTACAATACGCCATTTTAGTGGTCTCGTCTATGCATAACGGACAGCCTTGGTATAGCACGCACAGGTTTGGTACATGCTCGTACGTTAATGGTTTGCCGACATAAGCAGTGTCCTGTGTACATTCAAAGTCGATGAACATGAACACGAACCTGTTTCTTTTGTTGGGAGAAACGTACGGCTGTATGAAACACAAGTGCCCGTCGCTCACGTGCGTCTTACAGTTGCTGCAATACTTCTCCCCACACTGATGAGGTATCTTTCTATGCCTGAGATTAACCATCTTTTGGCAGGTCGTACACACCTTCTCTACATCACACACGGAAAGTGCCTTTGGGTAGAAAGCCCCTTTTTTAATGTGATTTTGAAAACATGTAGGACCCTTAAAATCTCGGTTACACGCGGTACAGTGTATGTAAGCTAAATAGCTCTTTTCGCACTGCTGGTGACACTTTGTACACTTTTCCTCGCACCTGTGTAATTCTTTTTTGTTTGCCGAAGGGTAATTACATTGTCGACAATACCACTTACACTTAAAACACATGTGTAGGTTTACTACGGCGTTAAAATGCCCCTCGTGATAAATGACGTCAATATGTTTGTTTACATTCTTTGCAGACGCATATAGCACGTTCTTGCCCGAATGATCTCCGAAAACAGTCACCTTATAGTCCTTTAACACAGCGTCAAAATGCCTGACGTCATCTATAGTATATGCGCCATTTAATTTTCCCACTTTTTCGCAAAGGGCAATGGCCCTCTGCTTTTGCAAGAACTCACTGCGTCTCATGGTTTGATAATTGACGTCATTGTCGGCTTTCGCTTTGCTAACAACAATGGCTCTCGGCAAGCACAACTGGTCTTTGTTAATTATTTCTATTATTCCCTTATTACCGCTACAGGCATTGCACGGCTTATAGCACGATCCCGACACCTGCTTTGTCCAAACAAATGTAATGTTTAGAGGTCCTGCTAGCAGAAATTGTTTATTGCTCTGCATGACCTTTTCAATGGATTTAATAACAACATCGGCATTCACTTGATCGATGCGTCTCACACTCATATTGAACGGTTTGGATGGTTCGCTATCGTTCGATATCGATATTCCTAAGAGGGTTCGTTATCCAGCAGGGTCTCTTTAGCAAACTTTACAATGTCGTTAAAGAGGTCTGTCACCCACTGCACAGAATTTGCATCTTTGTGTCCCGGGTTCACAACAATTTCGGTCTCTGTATAGCCAGAGAAAAGCCTTTTCATGCTTCGCTCCCTATGCGAAATAATTTTCGAACCTCGGCTGCTTAATTTCGTCTTCCTCGCTCTCCGCCCATTCGTGCTCCATTGTGCGAAATCACACTCTGGTCCTGGCCATTTTTTTCTTTACCTGCTTCTTTTAAATTATATGTAAACACTCCGCAAGTCAAAAGTATCTCAGTTTTATATTATTTTTAATATACACAACTAGCTATTACCGCGCACACAACCAATACCTTTCCTGTTTCTAATACAATCGTTACTTATCACACACAATTACGCATAAATCCCTCGAAAACCTAAAATCGATATTCTTTTAAATCTTTAAAGCACTTTCTCACTGTTGCGAGCGCCTTATCGACACGTGTATTTAAAGGACCCTTATCATCGCCGCAACTTCCGTCTGCGCGTTCAGTTAAAGAGCTCATTAAATCACCCGGTGGCTTATCTCGCCACAATTTCCAGAATTTTAATCGGGTGTTTTTTCCGGAGTAATTCCGGTCCCACCGTCGAACCACCGCAACATCCGCTTTCGATAAAACCCAAATTTTCCTACCATTCACCACAAAACCACATTTAAAGTTTTTCGTGCTAATGAGCTTCCGTTCTCACAGCATTTTTTAAAGTTCACACGCTCTTTAACAACTTGTTATCGCGTCAGCCATATTGTGTGACGCAAATCCACATGTCGATTAGCAGTGCTTTAAATGTTGGGACTTTGTCACCAGGCCTTTACTTTCAGTTCTGTTGTCGAGCGTATAGCTTCACAATGCACCGTTCACACTTTACTAGTTTCACCGTCAGCGACAGTTTTTTTTTTTCTCCATCGAGTAGACGATTGTGGCATCAAGTGGTGACTGAAGAAAGGATAGTTACAACCTCTATCTCGCAGGTCTTCAGTGCGCCGAACGATTTCCATTCTTCTTCAGTGCCGTCGTTTGCAGCGCTTCAACAACCTGCTACTTGTACTTCGTCTCTGAACGCCACCGTAGAGTCGGGTGACGTCGCTAGGCTTTCGCAACTCTCGGCGTCGTCGCCCCCGGCGTCGCTCCCGGCGTCGCCCCCCACGTCGTCTCCGGCGAGGTGCGGCACTCCTGCTCCACCTGTGGAACCGTCGATCATAGAGATTTCGTCTTTTATAGACGACACCATCTCCACCAACATCACCGACTGTTACACAGAAGACGACGACGACGACGTCTCCTCTGTTGACGTCGCCAACGCCACCACCATCGACATCAACTGCTCCGGCTTCTCCGTATCCTGCAACTCCTCGTCGCCCCCGGCGTCACCCCCGGCGTCGCCCCCGGCGAGGTTCAGCACTCCTCTTCAGCCGTCGTCGACTATCGTGATTTCGTCTTCAGACGTCAGCATCTCCACCAGCATCACTGCTGGATACACCGAAGACGACGACTTCTCCTCTGTTGGCATCTCCGACCCCTGCATCTCCTCCCCCCTTGCCTCCTACGCCCCTTCCTACAGTCCCGTTTCCTCTCCATCATTTGTAAATATTCGGACCTCCTCCCCCGTCCCTATTGACGTTATTGATATATCCACCCCTCTCACTCAATTCAAATTTGAGCAACATTCTTCCCCTCAGCCATTGCCTCCTTTTCAATCCTTACTCCCTCTCCTTTCGTCTAAGTTTCCCAGCAAGGGGTGCAGGCGCTCTCTGTTGCCAGCATTTAATCAGGGTTCGATCCCCGGGCGGTGTGAGGAGGAGTATCCACTGCAGCAGGACGACGGATTTGACACAGCGTTCGCCAACGTTCGGGTTCCAGAGGACGCCGGCGACGAGTCCATCTGCGAGCTTGCCATTCCCCTGCTGGTCCCGGTCTCGCCAGCATCCAGGCTGCGGCTGGGAAAACGTCAGCGAGCCCCAATAGCCCCGCTGGTGCCTTTGTCCCCCGAACCCCGGCCGTCGTATGCCCACCTCAAAAAGAGGCGTCTGCTATCATAAGTGATTGAGCGTGTTTTTGTAAACTAATATTTTTCAGTGTTGTATAGTTTTGTGTGTGTGTGTGTGTGTGTGTGTGTGTGTGTGTGTGTAATCACCGTTCAATTTATGGCCCCAGCATAATTCTGTAAGTACTATGTGTGTTTTTTTCTAGTTGTATCTGTCTTTTCTTCGTTTTGGTTTCTCAGTAATGCCATGTCCTTGTCTCTCCCCTTGCGATGAGAGTGAAATTAGAGATCTTATTCTTAACCGCCTTCCGTTTTACACAAACGACGCCCTTATGAATTATTTTATCCATATCGGTGCCGATTTGAAAGTGTTACAATTTATTTCTTTCCCCGAAGCTATCTATCAACCTATGTGCTTATTTTACCAGGCCTATCGGCAGTGTTTATTAAATAACAGTTCAATTCCATCTCCTCAATTAATTCACTTTGTTTGTAAGTGTCCTATACAAGTATTAAGGCATTGCCTTCCTTAGATATGTTTTGCTGTACCTCTCAGACTGGCTTCTGCACATTGTGCATGGCCAAACGGTACGACGCCAGAATTTTACAATCAACTTTAAGCATGTATACTGTTTCCACAGTGTGGCACACGTCAAATCATAGTAGTTTCTCTCCCACTTGTTTGACGTGCCAGGCTCGTCGTGCCTGTTTCATTAATAACATTTCCATTCAATACCCCCATTTGCGCTACACAAACCAAGGGCCCTGTGTTCGATGTGGTGGTTACCGACCCCTAATGCGCAATTGATGGTATACAATGACATGGTTTTTTCAAATTATTTTCCATTTTATATATATATCTTAGTTTTGTGTGTGTGTGTGTGTATGTGTGTGTGTGTGTGTGTGTGTATTGTTTGGTATATTTAATATTGCGAATTAGTTTTTTCAACCTTGTGCTGTTTTTTACTTTTTTTTTATGTATATATGTGTGATTTTACGCAATGTGAATTTTGTGTGTGATTTGTTTTTTTTCTTAAAACAATTTACAAAGAGAGACATTTCTTTTCTCTAAACAATTGTTCGATTTTTGAACCTTGTGCTGTTTTTTCTTTTTTTTTTTTTTTATTATATGTATATATATTTGTGTGTGGTTTGTTTATTCTTAACACAATTTACAATTGTTTTGTATGCCCACACAGTAATAAATTCAATGTTTATATCTTAACTTCCTCATTCGATGTGTATTTCTTTATTTTCACTTATTGTGTTTCTCCTAACTAGGGTTCCTTTCCCTCTCCTAAATATTTTCTTTAGTAGTCATGCAATTTCAACTTCCTCATTAATTAGCATCGTATTCCATCTCTTCGTGGTTCCCCTCATCCACACCTCCTCCCCCAGTTTCCTCACCTTCTTCTTCCCCCTCTTCGTCGTATGTTGTTTCATAATTGGGAAAATTCTCCACCCCTCCAGTGCACGCGTTTTCCAATTTCCCAATCATATGCTTTAGCCCCTCAAATTCCTCAAAAAGTTTAGCTACATTTCCTTTTATTCTGTTTACCAATGTCTGTTGCCTCGTCACATTCTCATGTTTCTCCTCCAGTTCTTTTCTCATTCTTTCCATCATCCCTCGCATTTGTCTTACCCTCTCTTCACACTCTTGTTTCTCCTTATTCACCCCTCATTCTCCTTCTTTACTTCCTTCAATTTATTTTCGCATTCCTTTTTTATTTTTTGTTTCATCGCATTTATTTCCTTTTTGCACCTCTGTGATGCCGCTTTTCTTATACTATTCACCGACACCCTTCCTACATCCCCACCATTCCCATTACATTCCGAATTTACCTTCAAGCTCCCCTCCGCAGACCACCTAGACGCCCTCTTCACCCTTCCACTTACTTTCCTCCCACCGCCTAAGTTCAGCTGCCACTCACCATCGCCACATTTCCCAAACATATACACAACATTTTCAGAAAAGTAGGAATTCATCTCATTTACCACACTATACGCCATCACAAGTTCGCTTTCCTCCGGAGTCAATTTCCAATCCAATTCCAACCCTTCCGGCAAATCTATCGTTTCCATCAACAAACTACAATCTACCATCTCAACAAGAATCGAACTGTTGTCGCTAGCATACATTCTCACCGGTGTTTTATAAAATTCACACCCGGCTTCATCCTTAACTTCTCCCTTTTCACACCCACATCTTCCTGTTCCAACATACCCCTCTGGACATTCAAGCTGTCCAAACTTCACTTTCCCGTACATCATCCCTGAACATCTCCGCCCCCTCTGACATCTCGTTATCGGTTTTAAACAATTATACACGTTTTTAAGTGTACCTAGGTTAATAAAGTCAGAACCAAACCTACACCCACTGCCTTTCCGGTATACGCATGTACAGTTAGGCAACAATTCATAATCCTTATCACATCTTGTCACATTTTCCAAATGTCCCGTCTCGCCATTCAACTCGAACCCACACCTCCCAAAACTAACGCAGCTCCTCTCCGCGCCGGCAACTGCCACCATCATCAACGCTATTACAATCATCCTTTCAATCTCCATTTTCCATCCACCACCTCCCCTTTTATACCTTTATCTTCTCCTATTCACGCCAACCTATCACCAAGCGTTTTATTTCCACCAATCCCCGCCATTCTTTCCTACCCATCCACCATTCACATCGCACCTTATTTTCTCCAATCAAATCACTACACGTCACTTCCGCATGCCATTTTTACTTCTGCATTTCACACCATTCCCTCTTTTCATCCCCAGCTCCCGTCATCATCACTTCCACACGTTAATCCACTTTCGGATTACCCACACTCACATCCCAGATTAAGCCATTGGATTTAGCGATAATCCTTCCGCTCTTGGTGCTAGTTCTCAAACCTCCCAACAGCGCTCTTAATCCGCCTTAATCCGCGGATTAGCAGCGACACTAGCGCCCCTAGCGGCAGGATTAACGTTAATCCATTGCTTAATCTGGGATATTAACTACTCCCGGGACTCATCAGCCCGTGTAACTGGCTTAGAGAAGCCATATCTGAGTGAGGCCCGGGACTCATCAGCCCGTGTAACTGGCCTAGAGACGCCATATCTCTGAGGCCCGGGACTCATCAGCCCTTGTAACTGGCCTTGAGACGCCATATCTGAGACCCGGGACTCATCAGCCCGTTTAACTGACCTAGAGACGCCATATCTGTGAGGCCCGAGAGTCATCAGCCCGTGTAACTGGCCTATAGACGCCATTTCTGAGTGAGGCCCGGGACTCATTAGACCGTGTAAATGGCCTAGAGACGCCATATCTGTGAGGCCCGGGACTCATCAGCCCGTTTAACTGACCTAGAGACGCCATATCTGTGAGGCCCGGGACTCATCAGCCCGTGTAACTGGCCTAGAGACGCCATTTCTGAGTGAGGCCCGGGACTCATCAGCCCTTGTAACTGGCCTAGAGATGCCATATCTGTGAGGCCCGGGACTCATCAGCCCGTTAAGTGGCCTTGAGACGCCATAACTGTGAGGCCCATGACTCATCAGCCCGTCTAACTGGCCTAGAGACGCCATATCTGTGTGAGGCCTGGGACTCATCAGCCCGTGTAACTTGCCTAGAGACGCAATATCTGAGTGAGGCCCGGGACTCATCAGCCCGTCTAAGTGGCCTAGAGACGCCATATTTGTGTGAGATCTATTGAGGCCCGGGAATTATCAGCCCGTCTTACTGGCCTAGAGACGCCATATCTGTGTGAGGCCCGAGACTCATCATCCAGACGAACTGGCCTAGAGACGCCAAATCTGCGTGAGGATCGGGACTTATCAGCCCGTGTAACTGGCCTAGAGACGCCATATCTGTGTGAGGCCTGAGACTTATCACCCCGTCTAGCTGGCCTAGAGACGCCATATCTGTGAGGCCCGGGACTCATCAGCCCGTCTAACTGACCTAGAGACGCCGTATCTGTGTGAGGCCCGGGATTCATCAGTCCGTCTAACTGACCTAGAGACGCCATATCTGTGTGATGCCCGGAACTCATCAGCCCTTGTAACTGACCTAGAGACGCCATAACTGTGTGAGGCCCGGGACTTATCAGCCCGTCTAACTGTCCTAGAGACGCCAAATTTGAGTGAGGCCCGGGACTCATCAGCCCCTGTAACTGGCCTAGAGACGCCACATCTGTGAGGCCCGGGACTCATCAGCCCGTGTAACTAGCCTAGAGACGCCATATCTGTGTGAGGCTTGGGACTCATCAGCCCGTGTAACTGGCCTAGAGACGCCATATCTGTGAGGCCCGGGACTCATCAACCCGTGTAACTGGCCTAGAGAAGTCATTTCTGACTGAGGTCCGGGACTCATCAGCCCGTGTAACTGGCCTAGAGACGCCATATCTGTGAGGCCCGGGACTCATCAGCCCTTGTAACTGGCCTAGAGATGCCATATCTGTGAGGCCCGGGACTCATCAGCCCGTTAAGTGGCCTTGAGACGCCATAACTGTGAGGCCCATGACTCATCAGCCCGTCTAACTGGCCTAGAGACGCCATATCTGTGTGAGGCCTGGGACTCATCAGCCCGTGTAACTTGCCTAGAGACGCAATATCTGAGTGAGGCCCGGGACTCATCAGCCCGTCTAAGTGGCCTAGAGACGCCATATTTGTGTGAGATCTATTGAGGCCCGGGAATTATCAGCCCGTCTTACTGGCCTAGAGACGCCATATCTGTGTGAGGCCCGAGACTCATCATCCAGACGAACTGGCCTAGAGACGCCAAATCTGCGTGAGGATCGGGACTTATCAGCCCGTGTAACTGGCCTAGAGACGCCATATCTGTGTGAGGCCTGAGACTTATCACCCCGTCTAGCTGGCCTAGAGACGCCATATCTGTGAGGCCCGGGACTCATCAGCCCGTCTAACTGACCTAGAGACGCCGTATCTGTGTGAGGCCCGGGATTCATCAGTCCGTCTAACTGACCTAGAGACGCCATATCTGTGTGATGCCCGGAACTCATCAGCCCTTGTAACTGACCTAGAGACGCCATAACTGTGTGAGGCCCGGGACTTATCAGCCCGTCTAACTGTCCTAGAGACGCCAAATTTGAGTGAGGCCCGGGACTCATCAGCCCCTGTAACTGGCCTAGAGACGCCACATCTGTGAGGCCCGGGACTCATCAGCCCGTGTAACTAGCCTAGAGACGCCATATCTGTGTGAGGCTTGGGACTCATCAGCCCGTGTAACTGGCCTAGAGACGCCATATCTGTGAGGCCCGGGACTCATCAACCCGTGTAACTGGCCTAGAGAAGTCATTTCTGACTGAGGTCCGGGACTCATCAGCCCGTGTAACTGGCCTAGAGACGCCATATCTGTGAGGCCCGGGACTCATCAGCCCGTCTAAGTGGCCTAGAGACGCCATATTTGTGTGAGGCCCGGAACAAATCAGCCCGTCTAACTGACCTAGAGACGAAATATCTGTGTGAGATCTATTGAGGCCCGGGAATTATCAGCCCGTCTTACTGGCCTAGAGACGCCATATCTGTGTGAGGCCCGGGACTCATCAGCCCATCTAACTGGCCTAGAGACGCCATATCTGTGTGAGGCCCGGGACTCATCAGCCCGTGTAACTGGCCTAGAGACGCCATATCTCTGAGGCCCGGGACTCATCAGCCCTTTTAACTGGCCTTGAGACGCCATATCTGTGAGGCCCGGGACTCAACAGCCCGTGTAACTGGCCTAGAGACGCCATATCTGTGTGATGCCCGGAACTCATCAGCCCTTGTAACTGACCTAGAGACGCCATTTCTGAGTGAGGCCCGGGACTCATTAGCCCCTGTAACTGGCCTAGAGACGCCATATCTGTGAGGCCCGGGACTCATCAGCCCGTCTAACTGACCTAGAGACGCCATATCTGTGTGAGGCCCGGGACTCATCAGCCCATCTAACTGACCTAGATACGACATTTCTGTGTGAGGCCCGGGACTCATCAGCCCTTGTAACTGGCCTAGAGATGCCATATCTGTGAGGCCCGGGACTCATCAGCCCGTTAAGTGGCCTTGAGATGCCATAACTGTGAGGCCCATGACTCATCAGCCCGTCTAACTGGCCTAGAGACGCCAAATCTGAGTGAGGCCCGGGACTCATCAGCCCTTGTAACTGGCCTTGAGACGCCATATCTGTGAAGCCCGGGACTCATCAGCCCGTCTAACTGACATAGAGACGCCATATCTATGTGAGGCCCGGGACTCATCAGCCCGTGTAATTGGCCTAGAGACGCCATATCTGTGAGGCTTGGGACTCATCAGCCCGTCTAAGTGGCCTAGAGACGCCATATCTGTGTGTGGCCCGGGACTCATCAGCCCGTCTAACTGACCTAGAGACGCCATATCTGTGTGTGATCTATTGAGGCCCAGGAATTATCAGCCCGTCTTACTGGCCTAGAGACGCCATATCTGTGTGAGGCCCGGGACTCATCAGCCCATCTAACTGGCCTAGAGACGCCATACCTGTGTGAGGCCCGGGACTCATCAGCCCGTGTAACTGGCTTAGAGAAGCCATATCTGAGTGAGGCCCGGGACTCATCAGCCCGTGTAACTGGCCTAGAGACGCCATATCTCTGAGGCCCGGGACTCATCAGCCCTTGTAACTGGCCTTGAGACGCCATATCTGAGGCCCGGGACTCATCAGCCCGTGTAACTGGCCTAGAGACGCCATATCTGTGAGGCCCTTGAGTCATCAGCCCGTGTAACCGGCCTATAGACGCCATTTCTGAGTGAGGCCCGGGACTCATCAGCTCGTCTAACTGATCTAGAGATGCCATATCTGTGTGAGGCCCGGGACTCATCAGCCCGTCTAACTGACCTAGAGACGCCATATCTGTGAGGCCCGGGACTCATCAACCCGTCTAAGTGGCCTAGAGACGCCATATTTGTGTGAGGCCCGGAACTCATCAGCCCGTCTAACTGACCTAGAGACGCCATATCTGTGTGAGATCTATTGAGGCCCGGGAATTATCAGCCCGTCTTACTGGCCTAGAGACGCCATATCTGTGTGAGGCCCGGGACTCATCAGCCCATCTAACTGGCCTAGAGACGCAATATCTGAGTGAGGCCCGGGACTCATCAGCCCTTGTAACTGGCCTAGAGACGCCATATCTGTTTGAGACCCGGGATTTATCAGCCCGTCTAAGTGGCCTAGAGACGCCATATCTGTGTGAGGCCCTGGACTCATCAGCCCTTGTAACTGGCCTAGAGACGCCATATCTGTTTGAGACCCGGGACTCATCAGCCCATCTAACTGGCCTAGAGACGCCATATCTGTGTGAGGCCCGGGACTCATCAGCCCTTGTAACTGGCCTAGAGACGCTATATCTGTGTGAGGCCCGGGACTCACCAGCCCATCTAACTGGCCTAGAGACGCCATATCTGTGTGAGGCCCGGGACTCATCAGCCCTTGTAACTGGCCTAGAGACGCCATATCTGTTTGAGACCCGGGACTTATCAGCCCGTCTAACTGGCCTAGAGACGCCATATCTGTGTGAGGCCCGGGACTCATCAGCCCTTGTAACTGGCCTAGAGACGCCATATCTGTGTGAGGCCCGGGACTTATCAGCCCGTCTAACTGGCCTAGAGACCCATATCTGTGTGAAGCCCGGGACTCATCAGCCCATCTAACTGGCCTAGAGACGCCATATCTGTGTGAGGCCCGGGACTCATCAGCCCTTGTAACTGGCCTAGAGACGCCATATCTGTGTGAGGCCCGGGACTTATCAGCCCGTCTAACTGGCCTAGAGACCCATATCTGTGTGAAGCCCGGGACTCATCAGCCCATCTAACTGGCCTAGAGACGCCATATCTGTGTGAGGCCCGGGACTCATCAGCCCTTGTAACTGGCCTAGAGACGGCATATCTGTTTGAGACCCGGGACTTATCAGCCCGTCTAAGTGGCCTAGAGACGCCATATCTGTGTGAGGCTCGGGACTCATCAGCCGACCCTCGGAGGAGAATTCTCATTCAGTGTAAGAAACCTTTAATGACTTGAGTGACGGCCAAATACTATTAATTTTTGGATTTTCACGTACTTATATGGACCACCTATCTACTACGAATTCCCACAATTCACAAAATACACTGCGAAAAGTAGCAATACCAAGTTAAACTTATAAATCCTCTATATGAAGAGAAAATCTATTCGCCGTTTTCTTACTTTCTCTTCACGTACTGTGTACATGTTTTATAGAGAAGGTGTTGTAATGCACCCAAAAATACGATTCCGAGATTCCACTGCAAATGCATATTTTGAGACTCCCTGAATCCATAACAAGCATTTTTAGAAAATTATCCCTGAGTCTGTGTCCGTATGTCTGTGGCAGCATAGCAGTAAACGCAAATGTTCCAAGATGCGACACGGAGATTTTCAAGAACATCCCGCGACCCCAATTACCCTTTACATGGAACATTTTCGGAAATGTTGATTTTTTCAAAAGTGGCTTAACGATTTTCATTTAAATCTCTTATATTAAAGATATTTACACGATATATAAAATGTATTTCTGGGAATAGTCTTTGAAGACATCTTCATTGTCGATGAATTTTACGGAATTTTGAATAACTGGTAAACTGTAACAGATAGACAAAAGCTTATTTCACAAAAAATGTAGAGCTTGTCAAAACACCCAATTTGAGTTATCTATATTTTTATCCTGAAATTGACCGTTTTTAGATACGATATTACTTGTTATTAGTTTCAGGTTTAAAATACTTACTTTTTTTTCTCATGCGGGAATTTGTCTTTTCTTGATCACGCAAAGAAGCGGATTCGATCCCTTAGCAACCATATTGCAAAACATTTGACTATCACTCTAGCATACTGCATTCCTTTAGTTGCCTTCTACTTATAAGGAACTAAGTAATAAGAACATTCTGCTAATGTTTATCTCGATTAGCATTGTGTACAAAGAAGAATAAACAGTAATTTGTTACAAAGATGCAGAGAAAGTCGTGTGATTGGAGGACACGAATTAAAGTGTATATAAAGTTGAGAATGTTTTAATGAAGACCAGAACATGAGTGATAAGCTGAGGTTTAACTTATAATAGCTACCAGCTCTTGAGCCATTCAGCATAAGAAAAAAATGCGGTGTTCCATTCACATGACCAATTCTTAAAACGCTTATACTTTACTTAATGCCGATCGAGAACAAATAACTTCCTTGTAAATAGAAAGGAAATAAATTAATACACAGGCTAAAGTGACAGTCAGCTGTTTTAAAACCTGGTTGCTATGTGACTGAAGTACCTACCTTTATTTGCTGAACATGAGATGGCAAACTCCCGTATCGGAAAAGTATAATATTTTAAAGCTGAAGCTAAACACAATGAATATCTCAAAAACAGTCAACCTTAGGGGCAAAATGTATATTATATAAATTATGAGTTTTAACGAGTTCTGCATTTTTTATGTGACAATTTTTTGTCTATCTGTTACCGTTTACCAGCAATGCTAAATTCATCCAGAATAAACATGTCTTCAGCGGTTATTCCCAGAACATTGAAGTTATACATTTTATTTGCCATGCAAATATCTTAAATATAAGACATTTTACTCAAAATCGCTTGAGTAAGTTTTGAGAAAATCAAAACTTTCGAAACTTCTTCCATGTAAAGGGTAGTTGGGTGTGGAGAGATTTTCTTGAAAATCTTCGTGTCGCATCCTTGGAAGATACCAAACTTAAATACCAAGTTGGTTTTTAAGGTCTTTTCGTTTTTCAGCTATGATGCCCACAGACACTCACACACGCGCGCGCGCGCGCACGCTAACACACACGGACCTTTTTTGTAAAAATGTTTTTTTTTGGGGGGGGGGGTTCAGGGGGATCCAAAATATATATTTCTGGTGTAATCTCCATATTGAATTTTTGGGTGCAATACAATAACTTCTCTATACACTATGTACATAGTACGTGTAGATAAACTAACAATCAAGAAAGCTAAAGTTTTTAAATGAGATTAAAATTTCTGTTGTTTTATATTAATTATTAAAAACATTGAATATGACGTTCCGAAACTACGGGGATTAAAGAAAGTTAGATGATAGAAGAGGCGGTAAAGAAAAACAATTGACAGGAACATTCTCGTCTCTCTGTCGTGTGTTGCAAGTGAGTATATACATCTCAGACCTGCCCTCTAGCTTCCATATCGCAGTATTAACATGGCTTCTACAGATGGTCATAAAAGTACCATATAGATAATAACGGCCTTCGTACATAGTGTATAGAGAAGCTATTGTATTGCACCCAAAAACTCAATTTGGAGGTTAAACCGGAAATACATGTTTTGGATCCCCCCCCCCCGAACCCAAGAAAAGCATTTTTACAAAAAGGTCCGTGTGTGTGTCTCTGGGCAGCATAGCTCAAAAACGAAAAGACCGTTAAATACCAAACTTGATATTTAAGCTTGGAATCTTCCAAAGATGGGAGACGAAGGTTTTCAAGAAAATTCCCCCATCCCACCTACCCTTTTCATTGAACTTTTTTCGAAATTTGTTGTTTTCTCAAAAATGGCTCTAACGATTTGGATTAAAATATCATATATATAAGTTATTTCCCAACAAATGAAATGAATATCTTAAATTTTCCGGAAATATCCTCTGAAGACTACTTTATTCTTGATGAATTTTACGGAATTTTCCATAAGTGGTAAACCGTAACATATAGACAAAAGCTAACTTAACAGAAAATGTAGAGCACGTTAAAACACACAATTTATGTACACAAGTTGATCGTTTTTGAGATATTCCTTGTTATTGGTTTCAACTTATACTTTCTCATACAGGAATTTGTCAACTCATGTCCATACAAACAAAGGAACTTCAGTCACATAGTAATCAGCTTTTGACTTCACTTCAACGTATACTACTCCCTTATTTCGCTTCTACTTACAAGGAAGCAAGTAATAAGACTATTTCTGCTAACTTTTTTTCGATTAGCATGAAGTAAACAGAAGAATAAGCTTTTTAACAATAATTTCTTGCAGAGATGTAGAGAAATTCACGTGAATGGAACACATAACATTTTTAAGGAAATATACCGTTATTTATTAATTGAGTTGTTGGTTATAATGTTTTTGGGCAGAACCCTAACTTGCCCTCGTTCAAATATACTACTTTGGATAGGATTGTAGTGAATATAATTCAGTTGGGCGGGGAAATAATTCAGTAGTTCCCATTTCAACTTGTCCTCTATATTTTCTGTGAGGCAGGCGTTTGATCTCCTGTCATATTTTAATTTCTGGTGAAAACCTTAAAGCACTAGATTAGATTGAATTAGATTAGAAAGCATTCTGCAGGTTCGTTTAGGCCAGGAAGCCACTGAACATAGAACTTGTCAAGGGATACACAGGTATACAAATGTTTATATAAAGCTCTAGGGTTACAAAAACAACAGAATACACCATTTGCTTTTGAGGTCTGTACTATACTTAATGTGCTCTATAAAAGCATATGTACTTCCTTTGTTGTTTTTACACATAAAGAGAAAGAGTATAAAACATTAGTGTTAAAATGTATAACTTTTAGTGGTATCCTTGTAAAAGAGTTGTCTTCAGACTAAACATTAGCAGAAATGCTATCGTTTCTTGTGAGCAGAAGGCAATCCACGTGGTAGTGAAACCTTGTCGCTGTGTCATTGCATGGCCAGGAGAAATGAAACGATGCTGACTTATCGTTTGAGAAAGGAGCATTAAAGAATTGAAACCAAAAACAAAGAAATCTCATGGCTAGCTCCACAAAAGAAATGTACATATGACAAATATACGAGAGCTACGCTATTTGTGTAACACGGTTTACGTGCTACGGGAAAACGAGGGCTACGCTATTTGTGTAACACGGTTTACGTGCCACGGGAAAACGAGGGCTACGCTATTTGTGTAACACGGTTCACGTGCCACGGAAAAACGAAAGCTACGCTATTTGTGTAACACGGTTTACGTGCCACGGGAAAACGAGAGCTACGCTATTTGTGTAACACGGTTTACGTGCCACGGGAAAACGAGGGCTACGCTATTTGTGTAACACGGTTTACATGCCACGTGAAAACGAGAGCTACGCTATTTGTGTAACACGGTTTACGTGCCACGGGAAAACGAGGGCTACGCTGTTTATGTAACACGGTTTACGTGCCACGGGAAAACGAGGGCTACGCTATTTGTGTAACACGGTTTACGTGCCACGGGAAAACGAGAGCTACGCTATTTGTGTAACACGGTTTACGTGCCACGGGAAAACGAGGGCTACGCTATTTGTGTAACACGGTTTACGTGCCACGGGAAAACGAGGGCTACGCTATTTGTGTAACACGGTTTACGTGCCACGGGAAAACGAGAGCTACGCTATTTGTGTAACACGGTTTACGTGCCACGGGAAAACGAGAGCTACGCTATTTGTGTAACACGGTTTACGTGCCACTGGAAAACGAGAGCTACGCTATTTGTGTAACACGGTTTACGTGCCATGTGAAAACGAGGGCTACGCTATTTGTGTAACACGGTTTACGTGCCACGGGAAAACGAGAGCTACGCTATTTGTGTAACACGGTTTACGTGCCACGTGAAAGTAATCCACAACAAAAGCATTTGTCAGAACATTCAACATTGATGAGCAAACATGTGGTATTTTAATCAACACATCCATTGTTGACAAAATCAAAAGGTGGGCATTGTATTCTTGTCGCGACCTTGGAAGGTGAATACCAAAGTTGGTAAATAGCCGCATTTTCATTTTCACATACATAAACATTCAAGGACATCTTTAAAAAATCTGACGAGTTCAATTCTAATGACTTTCTCTACATCTCTGTACAAATAATTGTTAACAACTTAAACATCCCTCTGCTTCTGCGAATCGAGGTGAACATTAGCAGAAAAGACTTCTTATAAGAAGAAGGGGAATACACTAGGAAGTGGTGAAATCCGTTTCTTTATTGCCAGCAGTTGACAAATTCACCTAAGTCAAAAGTTTTAAGTATTCCAAATCTGAAACCAATGACAACGAATATCTAAAAAATTGTTAACTCCACGAAAAAGATGTACATATATGACATAAACACTATGTTTCAACGAGAACTACAGATTCTCTGTAGTAAGTTTTTGACTATCTCTTAGGGTTTATAAGCAAAATTCATCCAGAATAAAGAGCTCTTCAGAGGCTATTCCCAGAAAATTTGAGGTATACATTTTATTTGTCAAGTAAATATCTTTAATATACGGTATTTTAATCAAAATCGATAAGGTCGCTCTTGAGTAAATCAAATATTACGAATTTTTTCCATGTAAGGGGTGGGGATTTTCCTGAAAATCTTCGTGTGGCATCCTTGAAAGATAGTAAACTTATATACCAGGTTTGTGTTTTACAGACTTTTCGTTTTCCAGTTATCGTGATCACAGACACACGCGGACCTTTGTTGGACCAGGGGACCCCAAAACGAGTGTTTCCGGTGAAGTCTCTGTATTGAGTTTTTGTGCGCAATACAATACCATCTCATACGACATCGTACATACGTAGCAGTAAAGACAGTAGACAGTTAATAGCGCGTCTAAGGACATACCACTAACAGGATCAGTAAAGGGTCCAGCACAGATGTGAACAACCACTACCAGGGGCATTTCAACAGGATCAGTATAGGGTCCAGCGCAGATGTGAACAACTACTACCAGGGGCATTTCAACAGGATCAGTATAGGGTCAGCGCAGATGTGAACAACTACTAATAGGGGCATTACAACAGCATCAGTATAGGGTCCAGCGCAGATGTGAACAGCTACTAACAGGGGCATTTCAACAGCATCAGTATAGGGTCCAGCGCAGATGTGTACAAACAATACCAGGGGCATTTCAACAGGATCAGTATAGGGTCCAGCGCATATGTGAACAACCACTACCAGGGGCATTTCAACAGGATCAGTATAGGGTCCAGCGCAGATGTGAACAACCACTACCAGGGGCATTTCAACAGGATCAGTATAGGGTCCAGCGCAGATGTCAACAACTACTAATAGGGGCATTACAACAAGATCAGTATAGGGTCCAGCGCAGATGTGAACATCTACTAATAGGGGCATTTCAACAGGTTCAGTATATGGTTCAGCGCAGATGTGAACAACCACTACCAGGGGCATTTCAACAGGATCAGTATAGGGTCCAGCGCAGATGTGAACAACCACTACCAGGGGCATTTCAACAGGATCAGTATAGGGTCCAGCGCAGATGTGAACAACCACTACCAGGGACATTTCAACAGGATCAGTATGGGGTCTAGTGCAGATGTGAACAACTACTAACAGGGTAATTTCAACAGGATCTGTATAAGGGCCCAGCGCAGATGTGAACAACCACTACCAGAGGCATTTCAACAGGGTCAGTATGGGGACTGGTGATGATGTGAACAACTACTAATAGGGGCATTACAACAGGATCAGTATAGAGTCCAGCGCAGATGTGAACAACCACTACCAGGGGCATTTCAAAAGGATCATTATAGGGTCCAGTGCAGATGTGAACAACCGCTACCAGGGGCATTTCAAAAGGATCAGTATGGGGTCCAGCGGCCGATGTGAACAACCACTACCAGGGGCATTTCAAAAGGATCAGTATACGGTCCAGCGCAGTAGTGAACAACTACTAATAGGGGCATTTCAAAAGCATCAGTATAATGTCCAGCGCAGATGTGAAAAACCACTACCAGGGGCATTTCAACAGGATCAGTATAGGGTCTAGCGCAGATGTGAACAACTACTAACAGGGGCATTTCAACAGGATCAGTTTAGGGTCCAGCGCAGAATTGAATAACTACTAACCGGGGCATTTCAACAGCATCAGTATAGGGTCCAGCGTAGATGTGAACAACCACTACCAGGGGCATTTCAACAGGATGAGTATAGGGTCTAGCGCAGATGTGAACAACCACTACCAGGGGCATTTCAACAGGATGAGTATAGGGTCTAGTGCAGATGTGAACAACCACTACCAGGGGCATTTCAACAGCATCAGTATAGGTTCCAGCGCAGATGTGAACAACCACTACCAGGGGCATTTCAACAGGATCAGTATGGGGTCAAGTGCAGCTGTGAACAACTACTAACAGGGGAATTTACGCAGGATCAGTATAGGGTCCAGCGCAGATGTGAACAACTACTAATAGGGAATTTCAACAGCATCAGTATAGGGTCCAGCGCAGATGTGAACAACTACTATTAGGGAATTTCAATAGCATTAGTATGGGGTCCAGCGCAGTAGTGAACAACTACTAATAGGGAATTTCAAAAGCATACGTATACGGTCCAGCGCAGATGTGAACAACCACTACCAGGGGCATTTCAACAGGATCAGTATAGGGTCTAGCGCAGATGTGAAAACTACTAACAGGGGCATTTCAAAAAGATCAGTATAAGGTTAGGCGCAGATGTGAACAACTACTAACAGGGGCATTTCAACAGGATTAGTATAGGGTCCAGCGCAGATGTGAAAAACTACTAACTGGGGCATTTCAACATGATAAGTATAGCGTCCGGCGCAGATGTTAACAACCACTAACAGGGGCATTTCAACAGGATGAGTATACGGTCCAGCGCAGATGTGAATACCACTACCAGGGGCATTTCAACAGGATCAGTATAGGGTCCAGCGCAGATATGAACAACTACTAACAGAGGCATTTTAAAAGGATCAGTATAGGTTCCAGCGCAGATGTGAACAACTACTAACAGGGGCATTTCAACAGGATCAGTGTAGGGTCCAGCGCAGATGTGAAGAACTACTAACAGGGGCATTTCAACAGGATCAGTATAGGGTCCAGCGCAGATGTAAACAACTGCTAACAGGAACATTTCAACAGGATGAGTATAGGGTCCAGCGCAGATGTGAACAACTACTAATAGGGAATTTCAAAAGGATCAGTATAGGGTCCAGCGCAGATGTGAACAACCACTACCAGGGGCATTTCAACACGATCAGTATAGGGTCCAGCGCAGATGTGAACAACCACTACCAGGGGCATTTCAACAGGATCATATAGGGTCCAGCGCAGTAGTGAACAACTACTAATAGGGAATTTCAACAGCTTCAGTATAGGGTCCAGCGCAGATGTGAACAACCACTACCAGGCGCATTTCAACAGGATCATATAGGGTCTAGCGCAGTAGTGAACAACTACTAATAGGGAATTTCAACAGCATCAGTATACGGTCCAGTGCAGTAGTGAACAACTACTAACAGGGGCATTTCAACAGCATCAGTATAGGGTCGAGCGCAGATGTGAACAACTACTGATAGGGAATTTCAACAGCATCAGTATAGGGTCCAGCGCAGATGTGAACAACTACTATTAGAGAATTTCAACAGGATCGGTATAGGGTCCAGCGCAGATGTGAACAACCACTACCAGGGGCAATTCAACAGGATAAGTATAGGGTCCAGCGCAGATGTGAACAACTACTAACAGGGGCATTTCAACAGGATCAGTGTAGGGTCCTGCGCAGATGTGAACAACTACTAACAGGGGCATTTCAACAGGATCAGTATAGGCTCCAGCGCAGATGTGAACAACTACTAACAGGGGCATTTCAACAGCATCAGTATAGGGTCCAGCGCAGATGTGAACAACTACTACCAGGGCATTTCAACAGGATCAGTATAGGGTCCAGCGCAGATGTGAACAACTACTCATAGGGGCATCTCAACAGGATCAGTGTAGGGTCCTGCGCAGATGTGAACAACTACTAACAGGGGCATTTCAACAGGATCAGTATAGGCTCCAGCGCAGATGTGAACAACTACTAACAGGGGCATTTCAACAGCATCAGTATAGGGTCCAGCGCAGATGTCAATAACCACTACCAGGGTCATTTCAACAGGATCAGTATAGGGTCCAGCGCAGTAGTGAACAACCTCTAATAGGGAATTTCAACAGCATCAGTATAGGGTCCAGCGCAGATATGAACAATTACTAATAGGGAATTTCAACACCATCAGTATACGGTCCAGCGCAGTAGTTAACAACTACTTTTAGGGGCATTATAACAGCATCAGCATAGGGTCCAGCGCAAATATGAACAACCACTACCAGGGGCATTTCAACCGGATCATTATGGGGTCTGGTGATGATGTGAACAACTACTAATAGGGGAATTTCAACAGGATGAGTATAGGGTCCAGCGCAGAATTGAACAACTACGAATAGGGGCAATTCAACAGGATGAGTATTGGGTCCAGAGCAGTTGTGAACAACTACTACCAGGGGTATTTCAACAGGATGAGTATAGGGTCAACGCAGATGTGAACAACTACTAATAGGAGCATTTCAACAGGATCAGTATAGGGTCCAGCGCAGATGTGAACAACCACTGCCAGAGGCATTTCAACAGGATCAGTATAGGGTCCAGAGCAGATGTGAACAACTATTAATAGGGGCATTTCAACAGGATCAGTATAGGGTCAGGCGCAGATTTGAACAACCACTACCAGAGGCATTTCAACAGCATCAGTATAGGGTCCAGCGCCGATGTGAACAGCTACTAATTGGGAATTTCAAAATTATCATTATAGGGTCCAGCGCAGATGAGAACAACTACTACCAGGGCATTTCAACAGGATCAGTATAGGGTCCAGCGCAGATGTGAACAACCACTACCAGGGGCATTTCAACAGGATCAGTATAGGGTCCAGCGCAAATGTGAACTACTCCTAACAGGGGCATTTCAACAGGATCAGTATAGGGTCCAGCGCAGATGTGAACAACTACTACCAGGGCATTTCAACAGGATCAGTATAGGGTCCAGCGCAGATGTGAACAACTACAAATAGGGGCATCTCAACAGGATCAGTGTAGGGTCCTGCGCAGATGTGAACAACTACTAACAGGGGCATTTCAACAGGATCAGTATAGGGTCCAGCGCAGATGTGAACAACTTCTAATAGGGGCATTTCAACAGGATCAGTATAGGGTCCAGCGCAGATTTGAACAACCACTACCAGAGGCATTTCAACAGCATCAGTATAGGGTCCAGCGCCGATGTGAACAGCTACTAATTGGGAATTTCAACATTATCATTATAGGGTCCAGCGCAGATGAGAACAACTACTACCAGGGCATTTCAACAGGATCAGTATAGGGTCCAGCGCAGATGTGAACAACCACTACCAGGGGCATTTCAACAGGATCAGTATAGGGTCCAGCGCAAATGTGAACAACTCCTAACAGGGGCATTTCAACAGGATCAGTATAGGGTCCAGCGCAGATGTGAACAACTACTACCAGGGCATTTCAACAGGATCAGTATAGGGTCCAGCGCAGATGTGAAAACTACTAATAGGGGCATCTCAACAGGATCAGTGTAGGGTCCTGCGCAGATGTGAACAACTACTAACAGGGGCATTTCAACAGGATCAGTATAGGGTCCAGCGCAGATGTGCACAACTTCTAATAGGGGCATTTCAACAGGATCAGTATAGGGTCCAGCGCAGATGTGAAAACTACTAATAGGGAATTCCCACAGGATGAGTTTAGGGTCCAGCGCAGATGTGAAGAACCACTACCAGGGGTATTTCAAAAGGATCAGTATAGGGTCCAGCGCATATGTGAACAACAACTACCAGGGGCATTTCAACAGGATCAGTATAGGGTTCAGCGCAGATGTCAACAACTACCAATAGGGGCATTACAACAGGATCAGTATAGGGTCCAGCGCAGATGTGAACAACCACTACCAGGGGCATTTCAAAAGGATCAGTATAGGATCCAGTGCAGATGTGAACAACCGCTACCAGGGGCATTTCAAAAGGATCAGTATAGGGTCCAGCGCAGATGTGAACAACTACTAATAGGGGCATTTCAACAGGATCAGTATAGGGTCCAGCGCAGATGTGAACAACTGTTAATAGGGAATTTCAACAGGATCAGTATAGGGTCCAGCGCAGATGTGAACAACTACTAATAAGGGCATTTCAACAGGATCAGTATATGGTTCAGCGCAGATGTGAACAACCACTACCAGGGGCATTTCAACAGGATCAGTATAGGGTCCACTGCAGATGTGAACAACCACTAACAGGGGTATTTCAACAGGATCAGTATAGGGTCCAGCGCAGATGTGAACAACCACTACCAGGGGAATTTCAACAGGATCATTAAGGGGTCTAGTGCAGATGTGAACAACTACTAACAGGGGAGTTTCAACACGATCTGTATAGGCTCCAGCGCAGATGTGAACAACCACTACCAGAGGCATTTCAACAGGGTCAGTATGGGGACTGGTGATGATGTGAACAACTACTAATAGGGGCATTACAACAGGATCAGTAAAGGGTCCAGCGCAGATGTGAACAACCACTACAAGGGGCATTTCAAAATGATCAGTATAGGGTCCAGTGCAGATGTGGACAACCGCTACCAGGGGCATTTCAAAAGGATCAGTATAGGGTCCAGCGCAGATGTGAACAGCCACTACCAGGGGCATTTCAAAAGGATCAGTATAGGGTCCAGTGCAGATGTGAACAACCGCTACCAGGGGCATTTCAAAAGGATCAGTATAGGGTCCAGCGCAGATGTGAACAACTACTAATTGGGGCATTTCAACAGGATCAGTAAATGGTTCAGCGCAGATGTGAACAACCACTACCAGGGGCATTTCAACAGGATCAGTATAGCGTCCAGCGCAGATGTGAACAACCACTACCAGGGGCATTTCTATACAGGATCAGTATAGGGTCCAGCGCGGATGTGAACAACCACTACCAGGGCATTTCAAAAGGATCAGTATAGGGTCCAGTGCAGATGTGAACAACCGCTACCAGGGGCATTTCAAAAGGATCAGTATAGGGTCCAGCCCAGATGTGAACAACCACTACCAGGGGCATTTCAACAGGATCAGTATAGGGTCCAGTGCAGATGTGAACAACCGCTACCAGGGGCATTTCAAAAGAATCAGTATAGGGTCCAGCGCAGATGTGAACAACTACTAATAGGGGCATTTCATCAGGATCAGTATATGGTTCAGCGCAGCTGTGAACATCCACTACCAGGGGCATTTCAAGAGGATCAGTATAGGGTCCAGCGCAGATGTGAACAACCACTACCAAGGGCATTTCAACAGGATCAGTATAGGGTCCAGCGCAGATGTAAACAAATACCACCAAGGCATATCAACAGGATCAGTATAGGGTCCAGCGCAGATGTGAACAACTACTAACAGGGGCATTCCAACAGGATCTGTATAGGGTCTAGCGCAGATGTGAACAACTACTAATAGGGAATTTCAACAGGATCAGTATTGGGTCCAGCGCAGATGTGAACAACTACTCATAGGGGCATCTCAACAGGATCAGTGTAGGGTCCTGCGCAGATGTGAACAACTACTAACAGGGGCATTTCAACAGGATCAGTATAGGCTCCAGCGCAGATGTGAACAACTACTAACAGGGGCATTTCAACATCATCAGTATAGGGTCCAGCGCAGATGTGAATAACCACTACCAGGGTCATTAAAACAGGATCAGTATAGGGTCCAGCGCAGTAGTGAAAAACCTCTAATAGGGAATTTCAACAGCATCAGTATAGGGTCCAGCGCAGATATGAACAATTACTAATAGGGAATTTCAACACCATCAGTATACGGTCCAGCGCAGTAGTGAACAACTACTAATAGGGGCATTTCAACGGGATCAGTATAGGGTCCAGCGCAGTTGTGAACAACTACTACCAGAGGCATTTCAACAGGATCAGTATAGGGTCCAGCGCAGATGTGAACAACCACTACCAGAGGCATTTCAACAGGATCAGTATAGGGTCCAGAGCAGATGTGAACAACTACTAATAGGGGCATTTCAACAGGATCAGTATAGGGTCCAGCGCAGATTTGAACAACTACTACCAGAGGCATTTCAACAGGATCAGTATAGGGTCCAGCGCCGATGTGAACAACTACTAATTGGGAATTTCAACATTATCATTATAGGGTCCAGCGCAGATGTGAACAACTACTACCAGGGCATTTCAACAGGATCAGTATAGGGTCCAGCGCAGATGTGAACAACCACTACCAGGGGCATTTCAACAGGATCAGTATAGGATCCAGCGCAAATGTGAACAACTCCTAACAGGGGCATTTCAACAGGATCAGTATAGGGTACAGGGCAGATGTGAACAACTACTACCAGGGCATTTCAACAGGATCAGTATAGGGTCCAGCGCAGATGTGAACAACTACTAATAGGGGCATCTCAACAGGATCAGTGTAGGGTCCTGCGCAGATGTGAACAACTACTAACAGGGGCATTTCAACAGGATCAGTATAGGGTCCAGCGCAGATGTGAAGAACTTCTATTAGGGGCATTTCAACAGGATCAGTATAGGGTCCAGCGCAGATGTGAAAACTACTAATAGGGAATTTCGACAGGATGAGTTTAGGGTCCAGCGCAGATGTGAACAACCACTACCAGGGGCATTTCAATAGGATCAGTATAGGGTCCAGCGCAGATGTGAACAACCACTACCAGGGGCATTTCAACAGGATCAGTATAGGGTCCAGCGCAGGTGTCAACAACTACTAATAGGGGCATTACCACAGGATCAGTATAGGATCCAGCGCAGATGTGAACAACCACTACCAGGGGCATTTCAAAAGGATCAGTATAGGGATCAGTGCAGATGTGAACAACCGCTACCAGGGGCATTTCAAAAGGATCAGTATAGGGTCCAGCGCAGATGTAAACAACTACTAATAGGGGCATTTCAACAGGATCAGTATAAGGTCCAGCGCAGAAGTGAACAACTGCTAATAGGGAATTTCAACAGGATCAGTATAGGGTCCAGCGCAGATGTGAACAACTACTAATAGGGGCATTTCAACAGGATCAGTGTATGGTTCAGCGCAGATGTGAACAACCACTACCAGGGTCATTTCAACAGGATACGTATAGGGTCCACCGCAGATATGAATAACCACTACCAGGGGCATTTCAACAGGATCAGTATAAGGTCCAGCGCAGATGTGAACAACCACTACCAGGGGCATTTCAAAACGATGAATATAGGGTCAGCGCAGATGTCAACAACAACTAATAGGGGCATTTCAACAGGATCAGTATAGGGTCCAGCGCAGATGCGAACAACTACTACCAGGGACATTTCAACAAAATCATTATAGGGTCCAGCGCAGATGTGAACAACTACTAACAGCGGCATTTCAACAGGATGAGTATAGGGTCTAGCGCAGATGTGATCAACTACTAACAGGGGCATTTCAACAGGATGAGTATAGGTTCCAGCGCAGATGTGAACAACTACTAACAGGGGCATTTCAACAGGATCAGTATAGGGTCCAGCGCAGATGTAAACAACTACTACCAGGGGCATTTCAACAGGATCAGTATAGGGTCCAGCGCAGATGTGAACAACCACTACCAGGGGCATGTTAACAGGATCAATATAGGCTCCAGCGCAGATGTGAACAACTACTAATAGGGGCATTTCAACAGGATCAGTATAGGGTCCAGCGCAGATGTGAACAACTACTAAAAGGGGCATTTCAACAGCATCAGTATAGGGTCCAGCGCAGATGTGAACAACCATTACCAGGGGCATTTCAACAGGATCAGTATAGGGTCCAGCGCATATGTGAACAACTACTAACAGGGGCATTTCAACAGGATCAGTAAAGGGTCCAGCGCAGATGTGAACAACTACTACCAGGGCATTTCAACAGCATCAGTATAGGTTCCAGCAAAGATGTGAACAACTACTAATAGGGACATCTCAACAGGATCAGTGTAGGGTCCAGCGCAGATGTGAACAACTACTAAAAGGGGCATTTCAACAGGATCAGTATAGGGTCCAGCGCAGATGTGAACAACTACTAATAGGGGCATTTCAACAGGATCAGTCTAGGGTCCAGCGCAGATGTGAACAACTACTAATAGGGAATTTCGACAGGGTGAGTTTAGGGTCCAGCGCAGATGTGACGAACCACTACCAGTGGTATTTCAACAGGATCAGTATAGGTTCCAGCGCAGATGTGAACAACCACTACCAGGGGCATTTCAACCGGATCAGTTTAGGGTTCAGCGCAGATGTCAACAACTACTAATAGGGGCATTACAACAGGATAAGTATAGGGTTCAGCGCAGATGTGAACAACCACTACCAGGGGCATTTCAAAAGGATCAGTATAGGATCCAGTGCAGATGTGAACAACCGCTACCAGGGGCATTTCAAAAGGATCAGTATAGGGTCCAGCGCAGATTTGAACAACTACTAATAGGGGCATTTCAACAGGATCAGTATAGGGTCCAGCGCAGATGTGAACAACTGTTAATAGGGAATTTCAACAGGATCAGTATAGGGTCCAGCGCAGATGTGAACAACTACTAATAGGGGCATTTCAACAGGATACTATAGGGTCCACCGCAGATATGAACAACCACTACCAGGGGCATTTCAACAGGATCAGTATAAGGTCCAGCGCAGATGTGAACAACCACTACCAGGGGCATTTCAACAGGATCAGTATAGGGTCCAGCGCAGATGTGAACAACCACTACCAGGGGCATTTCAACAGGATCAGTATAGGGTCCAGCGCAGATGTGAACAACTGTTAATAGGGAATTTCAACAGGATCAGTATAGGGTCCAGCGCAGATGTGAACAACCACTACCAGGTGGATTTCAACAGGATCAGTATAGGATCCACGCCAGATGTGAACAACCACTAACAGGGGTATTTCAACAGGATCAGTATAGGGTCCAACGCAGATGTGAACAACCACTACCAGGGGCATTTCAAAAGGATCAGTATAGGGATCAGTGCAGATGTGAACAACCGCTACCAGGGGCATTTCAAAAGGATCAGTATAGGGTCCAGCGCAGATGTAAACAACTACTAATAGGGGCATTTCAACAGGATCAGTATAAGGTCCAGCGCAGAAGTGAACAACTGCTAATAGGGAATTTCAACAGGATCAGTATAGGGTCCAGCGCAGATGTGAACAACTACTAATAGGGGCATTTCAACAGGATCAGTGTATGGTTCAGCGCAGATGTGAACAACCACTACCAGGGTCATTTCAACAGGATACGTATAGGGTCCACCGCAGATATGAATAACCACTACCAGGGGCATTTCTACAGGATCAGTATAAGGTCCAGCGCAGATGTGAACAAACACTACCAGGGGCATTTCAACACGATGAATATAGGGTCAGCGCAGATGTCAACAACTACTAATAGGGGCATTTCAACAGGATCAGTATAGGGTCCAGCGCAGATGCGAACAACTACTACCAGGGACATTTCAACAAAATCAGTATAGGGTCAGCGCAAATGTGAACAACTACTAACAGGGGCATTTCAACAGGATCAGTATAGGGTCCAGCGCAGATGTGAAACACTACTAATAGGGGAATTTCAACAGGATCATTATAGGGTCCAGCGCAGATGTGAACAACTACTAACTGTGGCATTTCAACAGGATGAGTATAGGGTCTAGCGCAGATGTGATCAACTACTAACAGGGGCATTTCAACAGGATGAGTATAGGGTCCAGCGCAGATGTGAACAACTACTAACAGGGGCATTTCAACAGGATCAGTATAGGGTCCAGCGCAGATGTAAACAACTACTACCAGGGGCATTTCAACAGGATCAGTATAGGGTCCAGCGCAGATGTGAACAACCACTACCAGGGGCATGTTAACAGGATCAATATAGGCTCCAGCGCAGATGTGAACAACTACTAATAGGGGCATTTCAACAGGATCAGTATAGGGTCCAGCGCAGATGTGAACAACTACTAAAAGGGGCATTTCAACCGCATCAGTATAGGGTCCATCGCAGATGTGAACAACCACTACCAGGGGCATTTCAACAGGATCAGTATAGGGTCCAGCGCATATGTGAACAACTACTAACAGGGGCATTTCAACAGGATCAGTAAAGGGTCCAGCGCAGATGTGAACAACTACTACCAGGGCATTTCAACAGCATCAGTATAAGTTCCAGCGAAGATGTGAACAACTACTAATAGGGACATCTCAACAGGATCAGTGTAGGGTCCAGCGTAGATGTGAACAACTACTAAAAGGGGCATTTCAACAGGATCAGTATAGGGTCCAGCGCAGAGGTGAACAACTACTAATAGGGGCATTTCAACAGGATCAGTCTAGGGTCCAGCGCAGATGTGAACAACTACTAATAGGGAATTTCGACAGGATGAGTTTAGGGTCCAGCGCAGATGTGACGAACCACTACCAGTGGTATTTCAACAGGATCAGTATAGGGTCCAGCGCAGATGTGAACAACCACTACCAGGGGCATTTCAACCGGATCAGTTTAGGGTTCAGCGCAGATGTCAACAACTACTAATAGGGGCATTACAACAGGATAAGTATAGGGTCCAGCGCAGATGTGAACAACCACTACCAGGGGCATTTCAAAAGGATCAGTATAGGATCCAGTGCAGATGTGAACAACCGCTACCAGGGGCATTTCAAAAGGATCAGTATAGGGTCCAGCGCAGATTTGAACAACTACTAATAGGGGCATTTCAACAGGATCAGTATAGGGTCCAGCGCAGATGTGAACAACTGTTAATAGGGAATTTCAACAGGATCAGTATAGGGTCCAGCGCAGATGTGAACAACTACTAATAGGGGCATTTCAACAGGATACGTATAGGGTCCACCGCAGATATGAACAACCACTACCAGGGGCATTTCAACAGGATCAGTATAAGGTCCAGCGCAGATGTGAACAACCACTACCAGGGGCATTTCAACAGGATCAGTATAGGGTCCAGCGCAGATGTGAACAACCACTACCAGGGGCATTTCAACAGGATCAGTATAGGGTCCAGCGCAGATGTGAACAACTGTTAATAGGGAATTTCAACAGGATCAGTATAGGGTCCAGCGCAGATGTGAACAACCACTACCAGGTGGATTTCAACAGGATCAGTATAGGGTCCACGCCAGATGTGAACAACCACTAACAGGGGTATTTCAACAGGATCAGTATAGGGTCCAACGCAGATGTGAACAACCACTACCAGGGGCATTTCAAAAGGATCAGTATAGGGATCAGTGCAGATGTGAACAACCGCTACCAGGGGCATTTCAAAAGGATCAGTATAGGGTCCAGCGCAGATGTAAACAACTACTAATAGGGGCATTTCAACAGGATCAGTATAAGGTCCAGCGCAGAAGTGAACAACTGCTAATAGGGAATTTCAACAGGATCAGTATAGGGTCCAGCGCAGATGTGAACAACTACTAATAGGGGCATTTCAACAGGATCAGTGTATGGTTCAGCGCAGATGTGAACAACCACTACCAGGGTCATTTCAACAGGATACGTATAGGGTCCACCGCAGATATGAATAACCACTACCAGGGGCATTTCTACAGGATCAGTATAAGGTCCAGCGCAGATGTGAACAAACACTACCAGGGGCATTTCAACATGATGAATATAGGGTCAGCGCAGATGTCAACAACTACTAATAGGGGCATTTCAACAGGATCAGTATAGGGTCCAGCGCAGATGCGAACAACTACTACCAGGGACATTTCAACAAAATCAGTATAGGGTCAGCGCAAATGTGAACAACTACTAACAGGGGCATTTCAACAGGATCAGTATAGGGTCCAGCGCAGATGTGAAACACTACTAATAGGGGAATTTCAACAGGATCATTATAGGGTCCAGCGCAGATGTGAACAACTACTAACAGTGGCATTTCAACAGGATGAGTATAGGGTCTAGCGCAGATGTGATCAACTACTAACAGGGGCATTTCAACAGGATGAGTATAGGGTCCAGCGCAGATGTGAACAACTACTAACAGGGGCATTTCAACAGGATCAGTATAGGGTCCAGCGCAGATGTAAACAACTACTACCAGGGGCATTTCAACAGGATCAGTATAGGGTCCAGCGCAGATGTGAACAACCACTACCAGGGGCATGTTAACAGGATCAATATAGGCTCCAGCGCTGATGTGAACAACTACTAATAGGGGCATTTCAACAGGATCAGTATAGGGTCCAGCGCAGATGTGAACAACTACTAAAAGGGGCATTTCAACAGCATCAGTATAGGGTCCAGCGCAGATGTGAACAACCACTACCAGGGGCATTTCAAGAGGATCAGTATAGGGTCCAGCGCAGATATGAACAACTACTAACAGAGGCATTTTAAAAGGATCAGTATAGGTTCCAGCGCAGATGTGAACAACTACTAACAGGGGCATTTCAACAGGATCAGTGTAGGGTCCAGCGCAGATGTGAAGAACTACTAACAGGGGCATTTCAACAGGATCAGTATAGGGTCCAGCGCAGATGTAAACAACTGCTAACAGGAACATTTCAACAGGATGAGTATAGGGTCCAGCGCAGATGTGAACAACTACTAATAGGGAATTTCAAAAGGATCAGTATAGGGTCCAGCGCAGATGTGAACAACCACTACCAGGGGCATTTCAACACGATCAGTATAGGGTCCAGCGCAGATGTGAACAACCACTACCAGGGGCATTTCAACAGGATCATATAGGGTCCAGCGCAGTAGTGAACAACTACTAATAGGGAATTTCAACAGCTTCAGTATAGGGTCCAGCGCAGATGTGAACAACCACTACCAGGCGCATTTCAACAGGATCATATAGGGTCTAGCGCAGTAGTGAACAACTACTAATAGGGAATTTCAACAGCATCAGTATACGGTCCAGTGCAGTAGTGAACAACTACTAACAGGGGCATTTCAACAGCATCAGTATAGGGTCGAGCGCAGATGTGAACAACTACTGATAGGGAATTTCAACAGGATCAGTATAGGGTCCAGCGCAGATGTGAACAACTACTATTAGAGAATTTCAACAGGATCGGTATAGGGTCCAGCGCAGATGTGAACAACCACTACCAGGGGCAATTCAACAGGATAAGTATAGGGTCCAGCGCAGATGTGAACAACTACTAACAGGGGCATTTCAACAGGATCAGTATAGGGTCCAGCGCAGATGTGAACAACTACTACCAGGGCATTTCAACAGGATCAGTATAGGGTCCAGCGCAGATGTGAACAACTACTCATAGGGGCATCTCAACAGGATCAGTGTAGGGTCCTGCGCAGATGTGAACAACTACTAACAGGGGCATTTCAACAGGATCAGTATAGGCTCCAGCGCAGATGTGAACAACTACTAACAGGGGCATTTCAACAGCATCAGTATAGGGTCCAGCGCAGATGTCAATAACCACTACCAGGGTCATTTCAACAGGATCAGTATAGGGTCCAGCGCAGTAGTGAACAACCTCTAATAGGGAATTTCAACAGCATCAGTATAGGGTCCAGCGCAGATATGAACAATTACTAATAGGGAATTTCAACACCATCAGTATACGGTCCAGCGCAGTAGTTAACAACTACTTTTAGGGGCATTATAACAGCATCAGCATAGGGTCCAGCGCAAATGTGAACAACCACTACCAGGGGCATTTCAACCGGATCATTATGGGGTCTGGTGATGATGTGAACAACTACTAATAGGGGAATTTCAACAGGATGAGTATAGGGTCCAGCGCAGAATTGAACAACTACGAATAGGGGCAATTCAACAGGATGAGTATTGGGTCCAGAGCAGTTGTGAACAACTACTACCAGGGGTATTTCAACAGGATGAGTATAGGGTCAACGCAGATGTGAACAACTACTAATAGGAGCATTTCAACAGGATCAGTATAGGGTCCAGCGCAGATGTGAACAACCACTGCCAGAGGCATTTCAACAGGATCAGTATAGGGTCCAGAGCAGATGTGAACAACTATTAATAGGGGCATTTCAACAGGATCAGTATAGGGTCAGGCGCAGATTTGAACAACCACTACCAGAGGCATTTCAACAGCATCAGTATAGGGTCCAGCGCCGATGTGAACAGCTACTAATTGGGAATTTCAAAATTATCATTATAGGGTCCAGCGCAGATGAGAACAACTACTACCAGGGCATTTCAACAGGATCAGTATAGGGTCCAGCGCAGATGTGAACAACCACTACCAGGGGCATTTCAACAGGATCAGTATAGGGTCCAGCGCAAATGTGAACTACTCCTAACAGGGGCATTTCAACAGGATCAGTATAGGGTCCAGCGCAGATGTGAACAACTACTACCAGGGCATTTCAACAGGATCAGTATAGGGTCCAGCGCAGATGTGAACAACTACAAATAGGGGCATCTCAACAGGATCAGTGTAGGGTCCTGCGCAGATGTGAACAACTACTAACAGGGGCATTTCAACAGGATCAGTATAGGGTCCAGCGCAGATGTGAACAACTTCTAATAGGGGCATTTCAACAGGATCAGTATAGGGTCCAGCGCAGGTTTGAACAACCACTACCAGAGGCATTTCAACAGCATCAGTATAGGGTCCAGCGCCGATGTGAACAGCTACTAATTGGGAATTTCAACATTATCATTATAGGGTCCAGCGCAGATGAGAACAACTACTACCAGGGCATTTCAACAGGATCAGTATAGGGTCCAGCGCAGATGTGAACAACCACTACCAGGGGCATTTCAACAGGATCAGTATAGGGTCCAGCGCAAATGTGAACAACTCCTAACAGGGGCATTTCAACAGGATCAGTATAGGGTCCAGCGCAGATGTGAACAACTACTACCAGGGCATTTCAACAGGATCAGTATAGGGTCCAGCGCAGATGTGAAAACTACTAATAGGGGCATCTCAACAGGATCAGTGTAGGGTCCTGCGCAGATGTGAACAACTACTAACAGGGGCATTTCAACAGGATCAGTATAGGGTCCAGCGCAGATGTGCACAACTTCTAATAGGGGCATTTCAACAGGATCAGTATAGGGTCCAGCGCAGATGTGAAAACTACTAATAGGGAATTCCCACAGGATGAGTTTAGGGTCCAGCGCAGATGTGAAGAACCACTACCAGGGGTATTTCAAAAGGATCAGTATAGGGTCCAGCGCATATGTGAACAACCACTACCAGGGGCATTTCAACAGGATCAGTATAGGGTTCAGCGCAGATGTCAACAACTACCAATAGGGGCATTACAACAGGATCAGTATAGGGTCCAGCGCAGATGTGAACAACCACTACCAGGGGCATTTCAAAAGGATCAGTATAGGATCCAGTGCAGATGTGAACAACCGCTACCAGGGGCATTTCAAAAGGATCAGTATAGGGTCCAGCGCAGATGTGAACAACTACTAATAGGGGCATTTCAACAGGATCAGTATAGGGTCCAGCGCAGATGTGAACAACTGTTAATAGGGAATTTCAACAGGATCAGTATAGGGTCCAGCGCAGATGTGAACAACTACTAATAAGGGCATTTCAACAGGATCAGTATATGGTTCAGCGCAGATGTGAACAACCACTACCAGGGGCATTTCAACAGGATCAGTATAGGGTCCACTGCAGATGTGAACAACCACTAACAGGGGTATTTCAACAGGATCAGTATAGGGTCCAGCGCAGATGTGAACAACCACTACCAGGGGAATTTCAACAGGATCAATAAGGGGTCTAGTGCAGATGTGAACAACTACTAACAGGGGAGTTTCAACACGATCTGTATAGGCTCCAGCGCAGATGTGAACAACCACTACCAGAGGCATTTCAACAGGGTCAGTATGGGGACTGGTGATGATGTGAACAACTACTAATAGGGGCATTACAACAGGATCAGTAAAGGGTCCAGCGCAGATGTGAACAACCACTACAAGGGGCATTTCAAAATGATCAGTATAGGGTCCAGTGCAGATGTGGACAACCGCTACCAGGGGCATTTCAAAAGGATCAGTATAGGGTCCAGCGCAGATGTGAACAGCCACTACCAGGGGCATTTCAAAAGGATCAGTATAGGGTCCAGTGCAGATGTGAACAACCGCTACCAGGGGCATTTCAAAAGGATCAGTATAGGGTCCAGCGCAGATGTGAACAACTACTAATTGGGGCATTTCAACAGGATCAGTAAATGGTTCAGCGCAGATGTGAACAACCACTACCAGGGGCATTTCAACAGGATCATGTAGCGTCCAGCGCAGATGTGAACAACCACTACCAGGGGCATTTCTATACAGGATCAGTATAGGGTCCAGCGCGGATGTGAACAACCACTACCAGGGCATTTCAAAAGGATCAGTATAGGGTCCAGTGCAGATGTGAACAACCGCTACCAGGGGCATTTCAAAAGGATCAGTATAGGGTCCAGCCCAGATGTGAACAACCACTACCAGGGGCATTTCAACAGGATCAGTATAGGGTCCAGTGCAGATGTGAACAACCGCTACCAGGGGCATTTCAAAAGAATCAGTATAGGGTCCAGCGCAGATGTGAACAACTACTAATAGGGGCATTTCATCAGGATCAGTATATGGTTCAGCGCAGCTGTGAACATCCACTACCAGGGGCATTTCAAGAGGATCAGTATAGGGTCCAGCGCAGATGTGAACAACCACTACCAAGGGCATTTCAACAGGATCAGTATAGGGTCCAGCGCAGATGTAAACAAATACCACCAAGGCATATCAACAGGATCAGTATAGGGTCCAGCGCAGATGTGAACAACTACTAACAGGGGCATTCCAACAGGATCTGTATAGGGTCTAGCGCAGATGTGAACAACTACTAATAGGGAATTTCAACAGGATCAGTATTGGGTCCAGCGCAGATGTGAACAACTACTAATAGGGAATTTCAACAGGATGAGTATAGGGTCTTGCGCAGATGTGAACAACTACTCATAGGGGCATCTCAACAGGATCAGTGTAGGGTCCTGCGCAGATGTGAACAACTACTAACAGGGGCATTTCAACAGGATCAGTATAGGCTCCAGCGCAGATGTGAACAACTACTAACAGGGGCATTTCAACATCATCAGTATAGGGTCCAGCGCAGATGTGAATAACCACTACCAGGGTCATTAAAACAGGATCAGTATAGGGTCCAGCGCAGTAGTGAAAAACCTCTAATAGGGAATTTCAACAGCATCAGTATAGGGTCCAGCGCAGATATGAACAATTACTAATAGGGAATTTCAACACCATTAGTATACGGTCCAGCGCAGTAGTGAACAACTACTAATAGGGGCATTTCAACGGGATCAGTATAGGGTCCAGCGCAGTTGTGAACAACTACTACCAGAGGCATTTCAACAGGATCAGTATAGGGTCCAGCGCAGATGTGAACAACCACTACCAGAGGCATTTCAACAGGATCAGTATAGGGTCCAGAGCAGATGTGAACAACTACTAATAGGGGCATTTCAACAGGATCAGTATAGGGTCCAGCGCAGCTTTGAACAACTACTACCAGAGGCATTTCAACAGGATCAGTATAGGGTCCAGCGCCGATGTGAACAACTACTAATTGGGAATTTCAACATTATCATTATAGGGTCCAGCGCAGATGTGAACAACTACTACCAGGGCATTTCAACAGGATCAGTATAGGGTCCAGCGCAGATGTGAACAACCACTACCAGGGGCATTTCAACAGGATCAGTATAGGATCCAGCGCAAATGTGAACAACTCCTAACAGGGGCATTTCAACAGGATCAGTATAGGGTCCAGGGCAGATGTGAACAACTACTACCAGGGCATTTCAACAGGATCAGTATAGGGTCCAGCGCAGATGTGAACAACTACTAATAGGGGCATCTCAACAGGATCAGTGTAGGGTCCTGCGCAGATGTGAACAACTACTAACAGGGGCATTTCAACAGGATCAGTATAGGGTCCAGCGCAGATGTGAAGAACTTCTATTAGGGGCATTTCAACAGGATCAGTATAGGGTCCAGCGCAGATGTGAAAACTACTAATAGGGAATTTCGACAGGATGAGTTTAGGGTCCAGCGCAGATGTGAACAACCACTACCAGGGGCATTTCAATAGGATCAGTATAGGGTCCAGCGCAGATGTGAACAACCACTACCAGGGGCATTTCAACAGGATCAGTATAGGGTCCAGCGCAGGTGTCAACAACTACTAATAGGGGCATTACCACAGGATCAGTATAGGATCCAGCGCAGATGTGAACAACCACTACCAGGGGCATTTCAAAAGGATCAGTATAGGGATCAGTGCAGATGTGAACAACCGCTACCAGGGGCATTTCAAAAGGATCAGTATAGGGTCCAGCGCAGATGTAAACAACTACTAATAGGGGCATTTCAACAGGATCAGTATAAGGTCCAGCGCAGAAGTGAACAACTGCTAATAGGGAATTTCAACAGGATCAGTATAGGGTCCAGCGCAGATGTGAACAACTACTAATAGGGGCATTTCAACAGGATCAGTGTATGGTTCAGCGCAGATGTGAACAACCACTACCAGGGTCATTTCAACAGGATACGTATAGGGTCCACCGCAGATATGAATAACCACTACCAGGGGCATTTCAACAGGATCAGTATAAGGTCCAGCGCAGATGTGAACAACCACTACCAGGGGCATTTCAAAACGATGAATATAGGGTCAGCGCAGATGTCAACAACAACTAATAGGGGCATTTCAACAGGATCAGTATAGGGTCCAGCGCAGATGCGAACAACTACTACCAGGGACATTTACACAAAATCATTATAGGGTCCAGCGCAGATGTGAACAACTACTAACAGCGGCATTTCAACAGGATGAGTATAGGGTCTAGCGCAGATGTGATCAACTACTAACAGGGGCATTTCAACAGGATGAGTATAGGGTCCAGCGCAGATGTGAACAACTACTAACAGGGGCATTTCAACAGGATCAGTATAGGGTCCAGCGCAGATGTAAACAACTACTACCAGGGGCATTTCAACAGGATCAGTATAGGGTCCAGCGCAGATGTGAACAACCACTACCAGGGGCATGTTAACAGGATCAATATAGGCTCCAGCGCAGATGTGAACAACTACTAATAGGGGCATTTCAACAGGATCAGTATAGGGTCCAGCGCAGATGTGAACAACTACTAAAAGGGGCATTTCAACAGCATCAGTATAGGGTCCAGCGCAGATGTGAACAACCACTACCAGGGGCATTTCAACAGGATCAGTATAGGGTCCAGCGCATATGTGAACAACTACTAACAGGGGCATTTCAACAGGATCAGTAAAGGGTCCAGCGCAGATGTGAACAACTACTACCAGGGCATTTCAACAGCATCAGTATAAGTTCCAGCGAAGATGTGAACAACTACTAATAGGGACATCTCAACAGGATCAGTGTAGGGTCCAGCGTAGATGTGAACAACTACTAAAAGGGGCATTTCAACAGGATCAGTATAGGGTCCAGCGCAGAGGTGAACAACTACTAATAGGGGCATTTCAACAGGATCAGTCTAGGGTCCAGCGCAGATGTGAACAACTACTAATAGGGAATTTCGACAGGGTGAGTTTAGGGTCCAGCGCAGATGTGACGAACCACTACCAGTGGTATTTCAACAGGATCAGTATAGGGTCCAGCGCAGATGTGAACAACCACTACCAGGGGCATTTCAACCGGATCAGTTTAGGGTTCAGCGCAGATGTCAACAACTACTAATAGGGGCATTACAACAGGATAAGTATAGGGTCCAGCGCAGATGTGAACAACCACCACCAGGGGCATTTCAAAAGGATCAGTATAGGATCCAGTGCAGATGTGAACAACCGCTACCAGGGGCATTTCAAAAGGATCAGTATACGGTCCAGCGCAGATTTGAACAACTACTAATAGGGGCATTTCAACAGGATCAGTATAGGGTCCAGCGCAGATGTGAACAACTGTTAATAGGGAATTTCAACAGGATCAGTATAGGGTCCAGCGCAGATGTGAACAACTACTAATAGGGGCATTTCAACAGGATACGTATAGGGTCCACCGCAGATATGAACAACCACTACCAGGGGCATTTCAACAGGATCAGTATAAGGTCCAGCGCAGATGTGAACAACCACTACCAGGGGCATTTCAACAGGATCAGTATAGGGTCCAGCGCAGATGTGAACAACCACTACCAGGGGCATTTCAACAGGATCAGTATAGGGTCCAGCGCAGATGTGAACAACTGTTAATAGGGAATTTCAACAGGATCAGTATAGGGTCCAGCGCAGATGTGAACAACCACTACCAGGTGGATTTCAACAGGATCAGTATAGGGTCCACGCCAGATGTGAACAACCACTAACAGGGGTATTTCAACAGGATCAGTATAGGGTCCAACGCAGATGTGAACAACCACTACCAGGGGCATTTCAAAAGGATCAGTATAGGGATCAGCGCAGATGTGAACAACCGCTCCCAGGGGCATTTCAAAAGGATCAGTATAGGGTCCAGCGCAGATGTAAACAACTACTAATAGGGGCATTTCAACAGGATCAGTATAAGGTCCAGCGCAGAAGTGAACAACTGCTAATAGGGAATTTCAACAGGATCAGTATAGGGTCCAGCGCAGATGTGAACAACTACTAATAGGGGCATTTCAACAGGATCAGTGTATGGTTCAGCGCAGATGTGAACAACCACTACCAGGGTCATTTCAACAGGATACGTATAGGGTCCACCGCAGATATGAATAACCACTACCAGGGGCATTTCTACAGGATCAGTATAAGGTCCAGCGCAGATGTGAACAAACACTACCAGGGGCATTTCAACACGATGAATATAGGGTCAGCGCAGATGTCAACAACTACTAATAGGGGCATTTCAACAGGATCAGTATAGGGTCCAGCGCAGATGCGAACAACTACTACCAGGGACATTTCAACAAAATCAGTATAGGGTCAGCGCAAATGTGAACAACTACTAACAGGGGCATTTCAACAGGATCAGTATAGGGTCCAGCGCAGATGTGAAACACTACTAATAGGGGAATTTCAACAGGATCATTATAGGGTCCAGCGCAGATGTGAACAACTACTAACAGTGGCATTTCAACAGGATGAGTATAGGGTCTAGCGCAGATGTGATCAACTACTAACAGGGGCATTTCAACAGGATGAGTATAGGGTCCAGCGCAGATGTGAACAACTACTAACAGGGGCATTTCAACAGGATCAGTATAGGGTCCAGCGCAGATGTAAACAACTACTACCAGGGGCATTTCAACAGGATCAGTATAGGGTCCAGCGCAGATGTGAACAACCACTACCAGGGGCATGTTAACAGGATCAATATAGGCTCCAGCGCTGATGTGAACAACTACTAATAGGGGCATTTCAACAGGATCAGTATAGGGTCCAGCGCAGATGTGAACAACTACTAAAAGGGGCATTTCAACAGCATCAGTATAGGGTCCAGCGCAGATGTGAACAACCACTACCAGGGGCATTTCAACAGGATCAGTATAGGGTCCAGCGCATATGTGAACAACTACTAACAGGGGCATTTCAACAGGATCAGTAAAGGGTCCAGCGCAGATGTGAACAACTACTACCAGGGCATTTCAACAGCATCAGTATAGGTTCCAGCGAAGATGTGAACAACTACTAATAGGGACATCTCAACAGGATCAGTGTAGGGTCCAGCGCAGATGTGAACAACTACTAAAAGGGGCATTTCAACAGGATCAGTATAGGGTCCAGCGCAGAGGTGAACAACTACTAATAGGGGCATTTCAACAGGATCAGTCTAGGGTCCAGCGCAGATGTGAACAACTACGAATAGGGAATTTTGACAGGGTGAGTTTAGGGTCCAGCGCAGATGTGACGAACCTCTACCAGTGGTATTTCAACAGGATCAGTATAGGGTCCAGCGCAGATGTGAACAACCACTACCAGGGGCATTTCAACCGGATCAGTTTAGGGTTCAGCGCAGATGTCAACAACTACTAATAGGGGCATTACAACAGGATAAGTATACGGTCCAGCGCAGATGTGAACAACCACTACCAGGGGCATTTCAAAAGGATCAGTATAGGATCCAGTGCAGATGTGAACAACCGCTACCAGGGGCATTTCAAAAGAATCAGTATAGGGTCCAGCGCAGATGTGAACAACTACTAATAGGGGCATTTCAACAGGATCAGTATAGGGTCCAGCGCAGATGTGAACAACTGTTAATAGGGAATTTCAACAGGATCAGTATAGGGTCCAGCGCAGATGTTAACAACTACTAATAGGGGCATTTCAACAGGATCAGTATATGGTTCAGCGCAGATGTGAACAACCACTACCAGGTGGATTTCAACAGGATCAGTATAGGGTCCACGCCAGAAGTGAACAACCACTAACAGGGGTATTTCAACAGGATCAGTATAGGGTCCAGCGCAGATGTGAACAACCACTACCAGGGGAATTTCAACAGGATCATTAAGGGGTATAGTGCAGATGTGAACAACTACTAACAGGGGAGTTTCAACAGGATCTGTATAGGGTCCAGCGCAGATGTGAACAACCACTACCAGAGGCATTTCAACAGGGTCAGTATGGGGACTGGTGATGATGTGAACAACTACTAATAGGGGCATTACAACAGGATCAGTATAGGGTCCAGCGCAGATGTGAACAACCACTTACAGGGGCATTTCAAATTGATCAGTATAGGGTCCAGTGCAGATGTGAACAACCGCTACCAGGGGCATTTCAAAAGGATCAGTATAGGGTCCAGCGCAGATGTGAACAGCCACTACCAGGGGCATTTCAACAGGATCAGTATAGGGTCCAGCGCAGATGTGAACAACCACTACCAGGGGCATTTCAACAGGATCAGTATAGGGTCCAGCGCAGGTGTCAACAACTACTAATAGGGGCATTACCACAGGATCAGTATAGGATCCAGCGCAGATGTGAACAACCACTACCAGGGGCATTTCAAAAGGATCAGTATAGGGATCAGTGCAGATGTGAACAACCGCTACCAGGGGCATTTCGAAAGGATCAGTATAGGGTCCAGCGCAGATGTAAACAACTACTAATAGGGGCATTTCAACAGGATCAGTATAAGGTCCAGCGCAGATGTGAACAATTGCTAATAGGGAATTTCAACAGGATCAGTATAGGTTCCAGCGCAGATGTGAACAACTACTAATAGGGGCATTTCAACGGGATCAGTGTATGGTTCAGCGCAGATGTGAACAACCACTACCAGGGTCATTTCAACAGGATACGTATAGGGTCCACCGCAGATATGAACAACCACTACCAGGGGCATTTCAACAGGATCAGTATGGGGTCTAGTGCAGATGTGAACAACTACTAACAGGGGAGTTTCAACAGGATCTGTATAGGGTCCAGCGCAGATGTGAACAACCACTACCAGGGGCATTTCAACAGGGTCAGTATGGGGTCTGGTGATGATGTGAACAACTACTAATAGGGGAATTTCAACAAGATGAGTATTGGATCCAGCGCAGATGTGAACAACTATTAATAGGGGCATTTCAACAGGAATAGTATAGGGTCCAGCGCAGATGTGAACAACTACTAACAGGGACATATCAACACGATGAATATAGGGTCAGCGCAGATATCAACAACTACTAACAGGGGCATTTCAACAGGATCAGTATAGGGTCCAGCGCAGATGTGAACAACTACTAACAGGGGCATTTCAACAGCATAAGTATACGGTCCAGCGCAGATGTGAACAACCAATACCAGGGGCATTTCAACAGGATCAGTATAGGGTCCAGCGCAGATGTGAAACACTACTAATAGGGGAATTTCAACAGGATCATTATAGGGTCCAGCGCAGATGTGAACAACTACTAACAGGGGCATTTCAACAGGATGAGTATAGGGTCTAGCGCAGATGTGAACAACTACTAACAGGGGCATTTCAACAGGATGAGTATTAGGGTCCAGCGCAGATGTGAACAACCACTACCAGGGGCATTTCAACAGGATCAGTATAGGGTCCAGCGCTGATGTAAACAACTACTAACAGGGGCATTTCAACAGGATCAGTATAGGGTCCAGCGCAGATGTGAACAACCACTACCAGGGGCATGTCAACAGGATCAATATACGCTCCAGCGCAGATGTGAACAACTACTAATAGGGGCACTTCAACAGAATCAGTATAGGGTCCAGCGCAGATGTGAACAACTACTAATAGGGGCATTTCAACAGCATCAGTATAGGGTCCAGCGCAGATGTGAGCAACCACTACCAGGGGCATTTCAACAGGATCAGTATAGGGTCCAGCGCATATGTCAACAACTACTAAAAGGGGCATTTCAACAGGATCAGTAAAGGGTCCAGCGCAGATGTGAACAACTACTACCAGGGCATTTCAACAGCATCAGTATAGGTTCCAGCGAAGATGTGAACAACTACTAATAGGGACATCTCAACAGGATCAGTGTAGGGTCCGACGCAGATGTGAACAACTACTAAAAGGGGCATTTCAACAGGATCAGTATAGGGTCCAGCGCAGATGTGAACAACTACTAATAGGGGCATTTCAACAGGATCAGTCTAGGTTCCAGCGCAGATGTGTACAACTACTAATAGGGAATTTCGACAGGATGAGTTTAGGGTCCAGCGCAGATGTGAAGAACCACTACCAGGGGTATTTCAACAGGATCAGTATAGGGTCCAGCGCAGATGTGAACAACCACTACCAGGGGCATTTCAACAGGATCAGTATAGGGTTCAGCGCAGATGTCAACAACTACTAATAGGGGCATTACAACAGGATCAGTATAGGGTCCAGCGCAGATGTGAACAACCACTACCAGGGGCATTTCAAAATGATCAGTATAGGGTCCAGTGCAGATGTGAACAACCGCTACCAGGGGCATTTCAAAAGGATCAGTATAGGGTCCAGCGCAGATGTGAACAGCCACTACCAGGGGCATTTCAAAACGATCAGTATAGGGTCCAGTGCAGATGTGAACAACCGCTACCAGGGGCATTTCAAAAGGATCAGTATAGGGTCCAGCGCAGATGTGAACAACTACTAATTGGGGCATTTCAACAGGATCAGTAAATGGTTCAGCGCAGATGTGAACAACCACTACCAGGGGCATTTCAACAGGATCAGTATAGCGTACAGCGCAGATGTGAACAACCACTACCAGAGGCATTTCAACAGGGTCAGTATGGGGACTGGTGATGATGTGAACAACTACTAATAGGGGCATTACAACAGGATCAGTATAGAGTCCAGCGCAGAAGTGAATAACCACTACCAGGGGCATTTCAAAAGGATCATTATAGGGTCCAGTGCAGAAGTGAACAAAACTACCAGGGGCATTTCAAAAGGATCAGTATACGGTCCAGCGCAGTAGTGAACAACTACTAATAGGGGCATTTCAAAAGCATCAGTATAATGTCCAGCGCAGATGTGAAAAACCACTACCAGGGGCATTTCAACAGGATCAGTATAGGGTCTAGCGCAGATGTGAACAACTACTAACAGGGGCATTTCAACAGGATCAGTTTAGGGTCCAGCGCAGAATTGAATAACTACTAACCGGGGCATTTCAACAGCATCAGTATAGGGTCCAGCGCAGATGTGAACAACCACTATCAGGGGCTTTTCATCAGGATGAGTATAGGGTCTAGCGCAGATGTGAACAACCACTACCAGGGGCATTTCAACAGGATGAGTATAGGGTCTAGTGCCTATGTGAACAACCACTACCAGGGGCATTTCAACAGCATCAGTATAGGGTCCAGCGCAGATGTGAACAACCACTACCAGGGGCATTTCAACAGGATCACAATGGGGTCAAGTGCAGCTGTGAACAACTACTAACAGGGGAATTTACGCAGGATCAGAATAGGGTCCAGCGCAGATGTGAACAACTACTAATAGGGAATTTCAACAGCATCAGTATAGGGTCCAGCGCAGATGTGAACAACTACAAATAGGGAATTTCAATAGCATTAGTATGGGGTCCTGCGCAGTAGTGAACAACTACTAATAGGGAATTTCAAAAGCATCAGTACACGGTCCAGCGCAGCTGTGAACAACAACTTCCAGGGGCATTTCAACAGGATCAGTATAGGGTCCAGCGCAGATGTGAAAACTACTAACAGGGGCATTTCAAAAAGATCAGTATAAGGTTAGGCGCAGATGTGAACAACTACTAACAGGGGCATTTCAACAGGATTAGTATAGGGTCCAGCGCAGATGTGAAAAACTACTAACTGGGGCATTTCAACATGATAAGTATAGGGTCCGGCGCAGATGTTAACAACCACTAACAGGGGCATTTCAACAGGATGAGTATAGGGTCCAGCGCAGATGTGAATACCACTACCAGGGGCATTTCAACAGGATCAGTATAGGGTCCAGCGCAGATATGAACAACTACTAACAGGGGCATTTTAAAAGGATCAGTATAGGTTCCAGCGCAGATGTGAACAACTACTAACAGGGGCATTTCAACAGGATCAGTGTAGGGTCCAGCGCAGATGTGAAGAACTACTAACAGGGGCATTTCAACAGGATCAGTATAGGGTCCAGCGCAGATGTAAACAACTGCTAACAGGGACATTTCAACAGGATGAGTATAGGGTCCAGCGCAGATGTGAACAACTACTAATAGGGAATTTCAAAAGGATCAGTATAGGGTCCAGCGCAGATGTGAACAACCACTACCAGGGGCATTTCAACACGATCAGTATACGGTCCAGCGCAGATGTGAACAACCACTACCAGGGGCATTTCAACAGGATCATATAGGGTCCAGCGCAGTAGTGAACAACTACTAATAGGGAATTTCAACAGCTTCAGTATAGGGTCTAGCGCAGATGTGAACAACCACTACCAGGCGCATTTCAACAGGATCATATGGGGTCCAGCGCAGTAGTGAACAACTACTAATAGGGAATTTCAACAGCATCAGTATACGGTCCAGCGCAGTAGTGAAAAACTACTAACAGGGGCATTTCAACAGCATCAGTATAGGGTCGAGCGCAGATGTGAACAACTACTAATAGGGAATTTCAACAGCATCAGTATAGGGTCCAGCGCAGATGTGAACAACTACTATTAGAGAATTTCAACAGGATCGGTATAGGGTCCAGCGCAGATGTGAACAACCACTACCAGGGGCAATTCAATAGGATAAGTATAGGGTCCAGCGCAGATGTGAACAACTACTAACAGGGGCATTTCAACAGGATCAGTATAGGGTCCAGCGCAGATGTGAACAACTACTCATAGGGGCATCTCAACAGGATCAGTGTAGGGTCCTGCGCAGATGTGAACAGCTACTAACAGGGGCATTTCAACAGGATCAGTATAGGCTCCAGCGCAGATGTGAACAACCACTACCAGGGGCATTTCAACAGGATCAGTATAGGGTCCAGCGCAAATGTGAACAACTCCTAACAGGGGCATTTCAACAGGATCAGTATAGGGTCCAGCGCAGATGTGAACAACCACTACCAGGGGCATTTCAACAGGATCAGTATAGGGTCCAGCGCAGGTGTCAAGAACTATTAATAGGGGCATTACCACAGGATCAGTATAGGATCCAGCGCAGATGTGAACAACCACTACCAGGGGCATTTCAAAAGGATCAGTATAGGGATCAGTGCAGATGTGAACAACCGCTACCAGGGGCATTTCGAAAGGATCAGTATAGGGTCCAGCGCAGATGTAAACAACTACTAATAGGGGCATTTCAACAGGATCAGTATAAGGTCCAGCGCAGATGTGAACAACTGCTAATAGGGAATTTCAACAGGATCAGTATAGGGTCCAGCGCAGATGTGAACAACTACTAATAGGGGCATTTCAACAGGATCAGTGTATGGTTCAGCGCAGATGTGAACAACCACTACCAGGGTCATTTCAACAGGATCAGTATAGGGTCCAGCGCAGTAGTGAACAACCTCTAATAGGGAATTTCAACAGCATCAGTATAGGGTCCAGCGCAGATATGAACAATTACTAATAGGGAATTTCAACACCATCAATATACGGTCCAGCGCAGTAGTGAACAACTACTTTTAGGGGCATTTCAACTGCATCAGCATAGGGTCCAGCGCAAATGTGAACAACCACTACCAGGGGCATTTCAACAGGATCAGTATAGGGTCCAGCGCAGATGTGAACAACTACTAATAGGGGCATCTCAACAGGATCAGTGTAGAGTCCTGCGCAGATGTGAACAACTACTAACAGGGGCATTTCAACAGGATTAGTATAGGGTCCATCGCAGATGTGAACAACTTCTAATAGGGGCATTTCAACAGGATCAGTATAGGGTCCAGCGCAGATTTGAACAACCACTACCAGAGGCATTTCAACAGCATCAGTATAGGGTCCAGCGCCGATGTGAACAAATACTAATTGGGAATTTCAACATTATCATTATAGGGTCCAGCGCAGATGAGAACAACTACTACCAGGGCATTTCAACAGGATCAGTATAGGGTCCAGCGCAGATGTGAACAACCACTACCAGGGGCATTTCAACAGGATCAGTATAGGGTCCAGCGCAAATGTGAACAACTCCTAACAGGGGCATTTCAACAGGATCAGTATAGGGTCCAGCGCAGATGTGAACAACCACTACCAGGGGCATTTCAACAGGATCAGTATAGGGTCCAGCGCAGGTGTCAACAACTACTAATAGGGGCATTACCACAGGATCAGTATAGGATCCAGCGCAGATGTGAACAACCACTACCAGGGGCATTTCAAAAGGATCAGTATAGGGATCAATGCAGATGTGAACAACCGCTACCAGGGGCATTTCGAAAGGATCAGTATAGGGTCCAGCGCAGATATAAACAACTACTAATAGGGGCATTTCAACAGGATCAGTATAAGGTCCATCGCAGATGAAACAACTGCTAATAGGGAATTTCAACAGGATCAGAATAGGGTCCAGCGCAGATGTGAACAACTACTAATAGGGGCATTTCAACAGGATCAGTGTATGGTTCAGCGCAGATGTGAACAACCACTACCAGGGTCATTTCAACAGGATACGTATAGGGTCCACCGCAGATATGAACAACCACTACCAGGGGCATTTCAACAGGATCAGTATAAGGTCCAGCGCAGATGTGAACAACCATTACCAGGGGCATTTCAACAGGATCAGTATGGGGTCTAGTGCAGATGTGAACAACTACTAACAGGGGAGTTTCAACAGGATCTGTATAGGGTCCAGCGCAGATGTGAACAACCACTACCAGGGGCATTTCAACAGGGTCAGTATGGGGTCTGGTGATGATGTGAACAACTACTAATAGGGGAATTTCAACAAGATGAGTATTGGATCCAGCGCAGATGTGAACAACTATTAATAGGGGCATTTCAACAGGATGAGTATAGGGTCCAGCGCAGATGTGAACAACTACTAACAGGGACATTTCAACACGATGAATATAGGGTCAGCGCAGATGTCAACAACTACTAATAGGGGCATTTCAACAGGATCAGTATAGGGTCCAGCGCAGATGCGAACAACTACTACCAGGGACATTTCAACAAAATCAGTATAGGGTCAGCGCAGATGTGAACAACTACTAACAGGGGCATTTCAACAGGATCAGTATAGGGTCCAGCGCAGATGTGAACAACTACTAACAGGGGCATTTCAACAGCATAAGTATACGGTCCAGCGCAGATGTGAACAACCAATACCAGGAGCATTTCAACAGGATCAGTATAGGGTCCAGCGCAGATGTGAAACACTACTAATAGGGGAACTTCAACAGGATCATTATAGGGTCCAGCGCAGATGTGAACAACTACTAACAGGGGCATTTCAACAGGATGAGTATAGGGTCTAGCGCAGATGTGAACAACTACTAACAGGGGCATTTCAACAGGATGAGTATTAGGGTCCAGCGCAGATGTGAACAACCACTACCAGGGTATTTCAACAGGATCAGTATAGGGTCCAGCGCTGATGTAAAAAATTACTAACAGGGGCATTTCAACAGGATCAGTATAGGGTCCAGCGCAGATGTGAACAACCACTACCAGGGGCATGTCAACAGGATCAATATACGCTCCAGCGCAGATGTGAACAACTACTAAAAGGGGCATTTCAACAGCATCAGTATAGGTTCCAGCGCAGATGTGAGCAACCACTACCAGGGGCATTTCAACAGGATCAGTATAGGGTCCAGCGCATATGTCAACAACTACTAAAAGGGGCATTTCAACAGGATCAGTAAAGGGTCCAGCGCAGATGTGAACAACTACTACCAGGGCATTTCAACAGCATCAGTATAGGTTCCAGCGAAGATGTGAACAACTACTAATAGGGACATCTCAACAGGATCAGTGTAGGGTCCAGCGCAGATGTGAACAACTACTAAAAGGGGCATTTCAACAGGATCAGTATAGGGTCCAGCGCAGATGTGAACAACTACTAATAGGGGCATTTCAACAGGATCAGTCTAGGGTCCAGCGCAGATGTGAACAACTACTAATAGGGAATTTCGACAGGATGAGTTTAGGGTCCAGCGCAGATGTGAAGAACCACTACCAGGGGTATTTCAACAGGATCAGTATAGGGTCCAGCGCAGATGTGAACAACCACTACCAGGGGCATTTCAACAGGATCAGTATAGGGTTCAGCGCAGATGTCAACAACTACTAATAGGGGCATTACAACAGGATCAGTATAGGGTCCAGCGCAGATGTGAACAACCACTACCAGGGGCATTTCAAAATGATCAGTATAGGGTCCAGTGCAGATGTGAACAACCGCTACCAGGGGCATTTCAAAAGGATCAGTATAGGGTCCAGCGCAGATGTGAACAACTACTAATTGGGGCATTTCAACAGGATCAGTAAATGGTTCAGCGCAGATGTGAACAACCACTACCAGGGGCATTTCAACAGGATCAGTATAGCGTACAGCGCAGATGTGAACAACCACTACCAGAGGCATTTCAACAGGGTCAGTATGGGGACTGGTGATGATGTGAACAACTACTAATAGGGGCATTACAACAGGATCAGTATAGAGTCCAGCGCAGAAGTGAATAACCACTACCAGGGGCATTTCAAAAGGATCATTATAGGGTCCAGTGCAGAAGTGAAAAAAACTACCAGGGGCATTTCAAAAGGATCAGTATGGGGTCCAGCGGCCGATGTGAACAACCACTACCAGGGGCATTTCAAAAGGATCAGTATACGGTCCAGCGCAGTAGTGAACAACTACTAATAGGGGCATTTCAAAAGCATCAGTATAATGTCCAGCGCAGATGTGAAAAACCACTACCAGGGGCATTTCAACAGGATCAGTATAGGGTCTAGCTCAGATGTGAACAATTACTAACAGGGGCATTTCAACAGGATCAGTTTAGGGTCCAGCGCAGAATTGAATAACTACTAACCGGGGCATTTCAACAGCATCAGTATAGGGTCCTGCACAGATGTGAACAACCACTATCAGGGGCTTTTCAACAGGATGAGTATAGGGTCTAGCGCAGATGTGAACAACCACTACCAGGGGCATTTCAACAGGATGAGTATAGGGTCTAGTGCAGATGTGAACAACCACTACCAGGGGCATTTCAACAGCATCAGTATAGGGTCCAGCGCAGATGTGAACAACCACTACCAGGGGCATTTCAACAGGATCACTATGGGGTCAAGTGCAGCTGTGAACAACTACTAACAGGGGAATTTACGCAGGATCAGAATAGGGTCCAGCGCAGATGTGAACAACTACTAATAGGGAATTTCAACAGCATCAGTATAGGGTCCAGCGCAGATGTGAACAACTACTAATAGGGAATTTCAATAGCATTAGTATGGGGTCCAGCGCAGTAGTGAACAACTACTAATAGGGAATTTCAAAAGCATCAGTATACGGTCCAGCGCAGCTGTGAACAACAACTACCAGGGGCATTTCAACAGGATCAGTATAGGGTCTAGCGCAGATGTGAAAACTACTAACAGGAGCATTTCAAAAAGATCAGTATAAGGTAAGGCGCAGATGTGAACAACTACTAACAGGGGCATTTCAACAGGATTAGTATAGGGTCCAGCGCAGATGTGAAAAACTACTAACTGGGGCATTTCAACATGATAAGTATAGGGTCCGGCGCAGATGTTAACAACCACTAACAGGGGCATTTCAACAGGATGAGTATAGGGTCCAGCGCAGATGTGAATACGACTACCAGGGGCATTTCAACAGGATCAGTATAGGGTCCAGCGCAGATATGAACAACTATTAACAGGGGCATTTTAAAAGGATCAGTATAGGTTCCAGCGCAGATGTGAACAACTACTAACAGGGGCATTTCAACAGGATCAGTGTAGGGTCCAGCGCAGATGTGAAGAACTACTAACAGGGGCATTTCAACAGGATCAGTATAGGGTCCAGCGCAGATGTAAACAACTGCTAACAGGGACATTTCAACAGGATGAGTATAGGGTCCAGCGCAGATGTGAACAACTACTAATAGGGAATTTCAAAAGGATCAGTATAGGGTCCAGCGCAGATGTGAACAACCACTACCAGGGGCATTTCAACACGATCAGTATACGGTCCAGCGCAGATGTGAACAACCACTACCAGGGGCATTTCAACAGGATCATATAGGGTCCAGCGCAGTAGTGAACAACTACTAATAGGGAATTTCAACAGCTTCAGTATAGGGTCTAGCGCAGATGTGTACAACCACTACCAGGCGCATTTCAACAGGATCATATGGGGTCCAGCGCAGTAGTGAACAACTACTAACAGGGGCATTTCAACAGCATCAGTATAGGGTCGAGCGCAGATGTGAACAACTACTAATAGGGAATTTCAACAGCATAAGTATAGGGTCCAGCGCAGATGTGAACAACTACTATTAGAGAATTTCAACAGGATCGGTATAGGGTCCAGCGCAGATGTGAACAACCACTACCAGGGGCAATTCAACAGGATAAGTATAGGGTCCAGCGCAGATGTGAACAACTACTAACAGGGGCATTTCAACAGGATCAGTATAGGGTCCAGCGCAGATGTGAACAACTACTACCAGGGCATTTCAACAGGATTAGTATAGGGTCCAGCGCAGATGTGAACAACTACTCATAGGGGCATCTCAACAGGATCAGTGTAGGGTCCTGCGCAGATGTGAACAACTACTAACAGGGGCATTTCAACAGGATCAGTATAGGCTCCAGCGCAGATGTGAACAACTACTAACAGGGGCATTTCAACAGCATCAGTATAGGGTCCAGCGCAGATGTGAATAACCACTACCAGGGTCATTTCAACAGGATCAGTATAGGGTCCAGCGCAGTAGTGAACAACCTCTAATAGGGAATTTCAACAGCATCAGTATAGGGTCCAGCGCAGATATGAACAATTACTAATAGGGAATTTCAACACCATCAATATACGGTCCAGCGCAGTAGTGAACAACTACTTTTAGGGGCATTTCAACTCCATCAGCATAGGGTCCAGCGCAAATGTGAACAACCACTACCAGGGGCATTTCAACAGGATCAGTATAGGGTCCAGCGCAGATGTGAACAACTACTAATAGGGGCATCTCAACAGGATCAGTGTAGGGTCCTGCGCAGATGTGAACAACTACTAACAGGGGCATTTCAGTAGGATTAGTATAGGGTCCAGCGCAGATGTGAACAACTTCTAATAGGGGCATTTCAACAGGATCAGTATAGGGTCCAGCGCAGATTTGAACAACCACTACCAGAGGCATTTCAACAGCATCAGTATAGGGTCCAGCGCCGATGTGAACAAATACTAATTGGGAATTTCAACATTATCATTATAGGGTCCAGCGCAGATGAGAACAACTACTACCAGGGCATTTCAACAGGATCAGTATAGGGTCCAGCGCAAATGTGAACAACTCCTAACAGGGGCATTTCAACAGGATCAGTATAGGGTCCAGCGCAGATGTGAACAACCACTACCAGGGGCATTTCAACAGGATCAGTATAGGGTCCAGCGCAGGTGTCAACAACTACTAATAGGGGCATTACCACAGGATCAGTATAGGATCCAGCGCAGATGTGAACAACCACTACCAGGGGCATTTCAAAAGGATCAGTATAGGGATCAGTGCAGATGTGAACAACCGCTACCAGGGGCATTTCGAAAGGATCAGTATAGGGGTCAGTGCAGATGTGAACAACCGCTACCAGGGGCATTTCGAAAGGATCAGTATAGGGTCCAGCGCAGATGTAAACAACTACTAATAGGGGCATTTCAACAGGATCAGTATAAGGTCCAGCGCAGATGTGAACAACTGCTAATAGGGAATTTCAACAGGATCAGAATAGGGTCCAGCGCAGATGTGAACAACTACTAATAGGGGCATTTCAACAGGATCAGTGTATGGTTCAGCGCAGATGTGAACAACCACTACCAGGGTCATTTCAACAGGATACGTATAGGGTCCACCGCAGATATGAACAACCACTACCAGGGGCATTTCAACAGGATCAGTATAAGGTCCAGCGCAGATGTGAACAACCACTACCAGGGGCATTTCAACAGGATCAGTATGGGGTCTAGTGCAGATGTGAACAACTACTAACAGGGGAGTTTCAACAGGATCTGTATAGGGTCCAGCGCAGATGTGAACAACCACTACCAGGGGCATTTCAACAGGGTCAGTATGGGGTCTGGTGATGATGTGAACAACTACTAATAGGGGAATTTCAACAAGATGAGTATTGGATCCAGCGCAGATGTGAACAACTATTAATAGGGGCATTTCAACAGGATGAGTATAGGGTCCAGCGCAGATGTGAACAACTACTAACAGGGACATTTCAACACGATGAATATAGGGTCAGCGCAGATGTCAACAACTACTAAGAGGGGCATTTCAACAGGATCAGTATAGGGTCCAGCGCAGATGCGAACATCTACTACCAGGGACATTTCAACAAAATCAGTATAGGGTCAGCGCAGATGTGAACAACTACTAACAGGGGCATTTCAACAGGATCAGTATAGGGTCCAGCGCAGATGTGAACAACTACTAACAGGGGCATTTCAACAGCATAAGTATACGGTCCAGCGCAGATGTGAACAACCAATACCAGGAGCATTTCAACAGGATCAGTATAGGGTCCAGCGCAGATGTGAAACACTACTAATAGGGGAACTTCAACAGGATCATTATAGGGTCCAGCGCAGATGTGAACAACTACTAACATGGGCATTTCAACAGGATGTGTATAGGGTCTAGCGCAGATGTGAACAACTACTAACAGGGGCATTTCAACAGGATGAGTATTAGGGTCCAGCGCAGATGTGAACAACCACTACCAGGGGCATTTCAACAGGATCAGTATAGGGTCCAGCGCTGATGTAAACAACTACTAACAGGGGCATTTCAACAGGATCAGTATAGGGTCCAGCGCAGATGTGAACAACCACTACCAGGGGCATGTCAACAGCATCAATATACGCTCCAGCGCAGATGTGAACAACTACTAATAGGGGCATTTCAACAGCATGAGTATAGGGTCCAGCGCAGATGTGAGCAACCACTACCAGGGGCATTTCAACAGGATCAGTATAGGGTCCAGCGCATATGTCAACAACTACTAAAAGGGGCATTTCAACAGGATCAGTAAAGGGTCCAGCGCAAATGTGAACAACTACTACCAGGGCATTTCAACAGCATCAGTATAGGTTCCAGCGAAGATGTGAACAACTACTAATAGGGACATCTCAACAGGATCAGTGTAGGGTCCAGCGCAGATGTGAACAACTACTAAAAGGGGCATTTCAACAGGATCAGTATAGGGTCCAGCGCAGATGTGAACAACTACTAATAGGGGCATTTCAACAGGATCAGTCTAGGGTCCAGCGCAGATGTGAACAACTACTAATAGGGAATTTCGACAGGATGAGTTTAGGGTCCAGCGCAGATGTGAAGAACCACTACCAGGGGTATTTCAACAGGATCAGTATAGGGTCCAGCGCAGATGTGAACAACCACTACCAGGGGCATTTCAACAGGATCAGTATAGGGTTCAGCGCAGATGTCAACAACTACTAATAGGGGCATTACAACAGGATCAGTATAGGGTCCAGCGCAGATGTGAACAACCACTACCAGGGGCATTTCAAAATGATCAGTATAGGGTCCAGTGCAGATGTGAACAACCGCTACCAGGGGCATTTCAAAAGGATCAGTATAGGGTCCAGCGCAGATGTGAACAACTACTAATTGGGGCATTTCAACAGGATCAGTAAATGGTTCAGCGCAGATGTGAACAACCACTACCAGGGGCATTTCAACAGGATCAGTATAGCGTACAGCGCAGATGTGAACAACCACTACCAGAGGCATTTCAACAGGGTCAGTATGGGGACTGGTGATGATGTGAACAACTACTAATAGGGGCATTACAACAGGATCAGTATAGAGTCCAGCGCAGAAGTGAATAACCACTACCAGGGGCATTTCAAAAGGATCATTATAGGGTCCAGTGCAGAAGTGAAAAAAACTACCAGGGGCATTTCAAAAGGATCAGTATGAGGTCCAGCGGCCGATGTGAACAACCACTACCAGGGGCATTTCAAAAGGATCAGTATACGGTCCAGCGCAGTAGTGAACAACTACTAATAGGGGCATTTCAAAAGCATCAGTATAATGTCCAGCGCAGATGTGAAAAACCACTACCAGGGGCATTTCAACAGGATCAGTATAGGGTCTAGCTCAGATGTGAACAATTACTAACAGGGGCATTTCAACAGGATCAGTTTAGGGTCCAGCGCAGAATTGAATAACTACTAACCGGGGCATTTCAACAGCATCAGTATAGGGTCCTGCACAGATGTGAACAACCACTATCAGGGGCTTTTCAACAGGATGAGTATAGGGTCTAGCGCAGATGTGAACAACCACTACCAGGGGCATTTCAACAGGATGAGTATAGGGTCTAGTGCAGATGTGAACAACCACTACCAGGGGCATTTCAACAGCATCAGTATAGGGTCCAGCGCAGATGTGAACAACCACTACCAGGGGCATTTCAACAGGATCACTATGGGGTCAAGTGCAGCTGTGAACAACTACTAACAGGGGAATTTACGCAGGATCAGAATAGGGTCCAGCGCAGATGTGAACAACTACTAATAGGGAATTTCAACAGCATCAGTATAGGGTCCAGCGCAGATGTGAACAACTACTAATAGGGAATTTCAATAGCATTAGTATGGGGTCCAGCGCAGTAGTGAACAACTACTAATAGGGAATTTCAAAAGCATCAGTATACGGTCCAGCGCAGCTGTGAACAACAACTACCAGGGGCATTTCAACAGGATCAGTATAGGGTCTAGCGCAGATGTGAAAACTACTAACAGGAGCATTTCAAAAAGATCAGTATAAGGTAAGGCGCAGATGTGAACAACTACTAACAGGGGCATTTCAACAGGATTAGTATAGGGTCCAGCGCAGATGTGAAAAACTACTAACTGGGGCATTTCAACATGATAAGTATAGGGTCCGGCGCAGATGTTAACAACCACTAACAGGGGCATTTCAACAGGATGAGTATAGGGTCCAGCGCAGATGTGAATACGACTACCAGGGGCATTTCAACAGGATCAGTATAGGGTCCAGCGCAGATATGAACAACTATTAACAGGGGCATTTTAAAAGGATCAGTATAGGTTCCAGCGCAGATGTGAACAACTACTAACAGGGGCATTTCAACAGGATCAGTGTAGGGTCCAGCGCAGATGTGAAGAACTACTAACAGGGGCATTTCAACAGGATCAGTATAGGGTCCAGCGCAGATGTAAACAACTGCTAACAGGGACATTTCAACAGGATGAGTATAGGGTCCAGCGCAGATGTGAACAACTACTAATAGGGAATTTCAAAAGGATCAGTATAGGGTCCAGCGCAGATGTGAACAACCACTACCAGGGGCATTTCAACACGATCAGTATACGGTCCAGCGCAGATGTGAACAACCACTACCAGGGGCATTTCAACAGGATCATATAGGGTCCAGCGCAGTAGTGAACAACTACTAATAGGGAATTTCAACAGCTTCAGTATAGGGTCTAGCGCAGATGTGTACAACCACTACCAGGCGCATTTCAACAGGATCATATGGGGTCCAGCGCAGTAGTGAACAACTACTAACAGGGGCATTTCAACAGCATCAGTATAGGGTCGAGCGCAGATGTGAACAACTACTAATAGGGAATTTCAACAGCATCAGTATAGGGTCCAGCGCAGATGTGAACAACTACTATTAGAGAATTTCAACAGGATCGGTATAGGGTCCAGCGCAGATGTGAACAACCACTACCAGGGGCAATTCAACAGGATAAGTATAGGGTCCAGCGCAGATGTGAACAACTACTAACAGGGGCATTTCAACAGGATCAGTATAGGGTCCAGCGCAGATGTGAACAACTACTACCAGGGCATTTCAACAGGATTAGTATAGGGTCCAGCGCAGATGTGAACAACTACTCATAGGGGCATCTCAACAGGATCAGTGTAGGGTCCTGCGCAGATGTGAACAACTACTAACAGGGGCATTTCAACAGGATCAGTATAGGCTCCAGCGCAGATGTGAACAACTACTAACAGGGGCATTTCAACAGCATCAGTATAGGGTCCAGCGCAGATGTGAATAACCACTACCAGGGTCATTTCAACAGGATCAGTATAGGGTCCAGCGCAGTAGTGAACAACCTCTAATAGGGAATTTCAACAGCATCAGTATAGGGTCCAGCGCAGATATGAACAATTACTAATAGGGAATTTCAACACCATCAATATACGGTCCAGCGCAGTAGTGAACAACTACTTTTAGGGGCATTTCAACTCCATCAGCATAGGGTCCAGCGCAAATGTGAACAACCACTACCAGGGGCATTTCAACAGGATCAGTATAGGGTCCAGCGCAGATGTGAACAACTACTAATAGGGGCATCTCAACAGGATCAGTGTAGGGTCCTGCGCAGATGTGAACAACTACTAACAGGGGCATTTCAGTAGGATTAGTATAGGGTCCAGCGCAGATGTGAACAACTTCTAATAGGGGCATTTCAACAGGATCAGTATAGGGTCCAGCGCAGATTTGAACAACCACTACCAGAGGCAATTCAACAGCATCAGTATAGGGTCCAGCGCCGATGTGAACAAATACTAATTGGGAATTTCAACATTATCATTATAGGGTCCAGCGCAGATGAGAACAACTACTACCAGGGCATTTCAACAGGATCAGTATAGGGTCCAGCGCAAATGTGAACAACTCCTAACAGGGGCATTTCAACAGGATCAGTATAGGGTCCAGCGCAGATGTGAACAACCACTACCAGGGGCATTTCAACAGGATCAGTATAGGGTCCAGCGCAGGTGTCAACAACTACTAATAGGGGCATTACCACAGGATCAGTATAGGATCCAGCGCAGATGTGAACAACCACTACCAGGGGCATTTCAAAAGGATCAGTATAGGGATCAGTGCAGATGTGAACAACCGCTACCAGGGGCATTTCGAAAGGATCAGTATAGGGATCAGTGCAGATGTGAACAACCGCTACCAGGGGCATTTCGAAAGGATCAGTATAGGGTCCAGCGCAGATGTAAACAACTACTAATAGGGGCATTTCAACAGGATCAGTATAAGGTCCAGCGCAGATGTGAACAACTGCTAATAGGGAATTTCAACAGGATCAGAATAGGGTCCAGCGCAGATGTGAACAACTACTAATAGGGGCATTTCAACAGGATCAGTGTATGGTTCAGCGCAGATGTGAACAACCACTACCAGGGTCATTTCAACAGGATACGTATAGGGTCCACCGCAGATATGAACAACCACTACCAGGGGCATTTCAACAGGATCAGTATAAGGTCCTGCGCAGATGTGAACAACCACTACCAGGGGCATTTCAACAGGATCAGTATGGGGTCTAGTGCAGATGTGAACAACTACTAACAGGGGAGTTTCAACAGGATCTGTATAGGGTCCAGCGCAGATGTGAACAACCACTACCAGGGGCATTTCAACAGGGTCAGTATGGGGTCTGGTGATGATGTGAACAACTACTAATAGGGGAATTTCAACAAGATGAGTATTGGATCCAGCGCAGATGTGAACAACTATTAATAGGGGCATTTCAACAGGATGAGTATAGGGTCCAGCGCAGATGTGAACAACTACTAACAGGGACATTTCAACACGATGAATATAGGGTCAGCGCAGATGTCAACAACTACTAAGAGGGGCATTTCAACAGGATCAGTATAGGGTCCAGCGCAGATGCGAACATCTACTACCAGGGACATTTCAACAAAATCAGTATAGGGTCAGCGCAGATGTGAACAACTACTAACAGGGGCATTTCAACAGGATCAGTATAGGGTCCAGCGCAGATGTGAACAACTACTAACAGGGACATTTCAACAGCATAAGTATACGGTCCAGCGCAGATGTGAACAACCAATACCAGGAGCATTTCAACAGGATCAGTATAGGGTCCAGCGCAGATGTGAAACACTACTAATAGGGGAACTTCAACAGGATCATTATAGGGTCCAGCGCAGATGTGAACAACTACTAACATGGGCATTTCAACAGGATGTGTATAGGGTCTAGCGCAGATGTGAACAACTACTAACAGGGGCATTTCAACAGGATGAGTATTAGGGTCCAGCGCAGATGTGAACAACCACTACCAGGGGCATTTCAACAGGATCAGTATAGGGTCCAGCGCTGATGTAAACAACTACTAACAGGGGCATTTCAACAGGATCAGTATAGGGTCCAGCGCAGATGTGAACAACCACTACCAGGGGCATGTCAACAGCATCAATATACGCTCCAGCGCAGATGTGAACAACTACTAATAGGGGCATTTCAACAGCATCAGTATAGGGTCCAGCGCAGATGTGAGCAACCACTACCAGGGGCATTTCAACAGGATCAGTATAGGGTCCAGCGCATATGTCAACAACTACTAAAAGGGGCATTTCAACAGGATCAGTAAAGGGTCCAGCGCAAATGTGAACAACTACTACCAGGGCATTTCAACAGCATCAGTATAGGTTCCAGCGAAGATGTGAACAACTACTAATAGGGACATCTCAACAGGATCAGTGTAGGGTCCAGCGCAGATGTGAACAACTACTAAAAGGGGCATTTCAACAGGATCAGTATAGGGTCCAGCGCAGATGTGAACAACTACTAATAGGGGCATTTCAACAGGATCAGTCTAGGGTCCAGCGCAGATGTGAACAACTACTAATAGGGAATTTCGACAGGATGAGTTTAGGGTCCAGCGAAGATGTGAACAACCACTACCAGGGGTATTTCAACAGGATCAGTATAGGGTCCAGCGCAGATGTGAACAACCACTACCAGGGGCATTTCAAAATGATCAGTATAGGGTCCAGTGCAGATGTGAACAACCGCTACCAGGGGCATTTCAAAAGGATCAGTATAGGGTCCAGCGCAGATGTGAACAGCCACTACCAGGGGCATTTCAAAACGATCAGTATAGGGTCCACTGCAGATGTGAACAACCGCTACCAGGGGCATTTCAAAAGGATCAGTATAGGGTCCAGCGCAGATGTGAACAACTACTAATTGGGGCATTTCAACAGGATCAGTAAATGGTTCAGCGCAGATGTGAACAACCACTACCAGGGGCATTTCAACAGGATCAGTATAGCGTACAGCGCAGATGTGAACAACCATCACCAGAGGCATTTCAACAGGGTCAGTATGGGGACTGGTGATGATGTGAACAACTACTAATAGGGTCATTACAACAGGATCAAAATAGAGTCCAGCGCAGAAGTGAACAACCACTACCAGGGGCATTTCAAAAGGATCATTATAGGGTCCAGTGCAGAAGTGAACAACCGCTACCAGGGGCATTTCAAAAGGATCAGTATGGGGTCCAGCGGCCAATGTGAACAACCACTACCAGGGGCATTTCAAAAGGATCAGTATACGGTCCAGCGCAGTAGTGAACAACTACTAATAGGGGCATTTCAAAAGCATCAGTATAATGTCCAGCGCAGATGTGAAAAACCACTACCAGGGGCATTTCAACAGGATCAGTTTAGGGTCCAGCGCAGAATTGAATAACTACTAACCGGGGCATTTCAACAGCATCAGTATAGGGTCCAGCGCAGATGTGAACAACCACTACCAGGGGCATTTCAACAGGATGAGTATAGGGTCTAGCGCAGATGTGAACAACCACTACCAGGGGCATTTCAACAGCATCAGTATAGGGTCCAGCGCAGATGTGAACAACCACTACCAGGGGCATTTCAACAGGATGAGTATAGGGTCTAGTGCAGATGTGAACAACCACTACCAGGGGCATTTCAACAGGATGAGTATAGGGTCCAGCGCAGATGTGAACAACCACTACCAGGGGCATTTCAACAGGATGAGTATAGGGTCTAGTGCAGATGTGAACAACCACTACCAGGGGCATTTCAACAGCATCAGTATAGGGTCCAGCGCAGATGTGAACAACCACTACCAGGGGCATTTCAACAGGATCACTATGGGGTCAAGTGCAGCTGTGAACAACTACTAACAGGGGAATTTACGCAGGATCAGAATAGGGTCCAGCGCAGATGTGAACAACTACTAATAGGGAATTTCAACAGCATCAGTATAGGGTCCAGCGCAGATGTGAACAACTTCTAATAGGGAATTTCAATAGCATTAGTATGGGGTCCAGCGCAGTAGTGAACAACTACTAATAGGGAATTTCAAAAGCATCAGTATACGGTCCAGCGCAGCTGTGAACAACCACTACCAGGGGCATTTCAACAGGATCAGTATAGAGTCTAGCGCAGATGTGAAAACTACTAACAGGGGCATTTCAAAAAGATCAGTATAAGGTTATGCGCAGATGTGAACAACTACTAACAGGGGCATTTCAACAGGATCAGTATAGGCTCCAGCGCAGATGTGAACAACTACTAACAGGGGCATTTCAACAGCATCAGTGTAGGGTCCAGCGCAGATGTGAATAACCACTACCAGGGTCATTTCAACAGGATCAGTATAGGGTCCAGCGCAGATATGAACAATTACTAATAGGGAATTTCAACACCATCAATATACGGTCCAGCGCAGTAGTGAACAACTACTTTTAGGGGCATTTCAACTGCATCAGCATAGGGTCCAGCGCAAATGTGAACAACCACTACCAGGGGCATTTCAACAGGATCAGTATAGGGTCCAGCGCAGATGTGAACAACCACTACCAGGGGCATTTCAACAGGATCAGTATAGGGTTCAGCGCAGATGTCAACAACTACTAATAGGGGCATTACAACAGGATCAGTATAGGGTCCAGCGCAGATGTGAACAACCACTACCAGGGGCATTTCAAAATGATCAGTATAGGGTCCAGTGCAGATGTGAACAACCGCTACCAGGGGCATTTCAAAAGGATCAGTATAGGGTCCAGCGCAGATGTGAACAACTACTAATTGGGGCATTTCAACAGGATCAGTAAATGGTTCAGCGCAGATGTGAACAACCACTACCAGGGGCATTTCAACAGGATCAGTATAGCGTACAGCGCAGATGTGAACAACCACTACCAGAGGCATTTCAACAGGGTCAGTATGGGGACTGGTGATGATGTGAACAACTACTAATAGGGGCATTACAACAGGATCAGTATAGAGTCCAGCGCAGAAGTGAATAACCACTACCAGGGGCATTTCAAAAGGATCATTATAGGGTCCAGTGCAGAAGTGAAAAAAACTACCAGGGGCATTTCAAAAGGATCAGTATGGGGTCCAGCGGCCGATGTGAACAACCACTACCAGGGGCATTTCAAAAGGATCAGTATACGGTCCAGCGCAGTAGTGAACAACTACTAATAGGGGCATTTCAAAAGCATCAGTATAATGTCCAGCGCAGATGTGAAAAACCACTACCAGGGGCATTTCAACAGGATCAGTATAGGGTCTAGCTCAGATGTGAACAATTACTAACAGGGGCATTTCAACAGGATCAGTTTAGGGTCCAGCGCAGAATTGAATAACTACTAACCGGGGCATTTCAACAGCATCAGTATAGGGTCCTGCGCAGATGTGAACAACCACTATCAGGGGCTTTTCAACAGGATGAGTATAGGGTCTAGCGCAGATGTGAACAACCACTACCAGGGGCATTTCAACAGGATGAGTATAGGGTCTAGTGCAGATGTGAACAACCACTACCAGGGGCATTTCAACAGCATCAGTATAGGGTCCAGCGCAGATGTGAACAACCACTACCAGGGGCATTTCAACAGGATCACTATGGGGTCAAGTGCAGCTGTGAACAACTACTAACAGGGGAATTTACGCAGGATCAGAATAGGGTCCAGCGCAGATGTGAACAACTACTAATAGGGAATTTCAACAGCATCAGTATAGGGTCCAGCGCAGATGTGAACAACTACTAATAGGGAATTTCAATAGCATTAGTATGGGGTCCAGCGCAGTAGTGAACAACTACTAATAGGGAATTTCAAAAGCATCAGTATACGGTCCAGCGCAGCTGTGAACAACAACTACCAGGGGCATTTCAACAGGATCAGTATAGGGTCTAGCGCAGATGTGAAAACTACTAACAGGAGCATTTCAAAAAGATCAGTATAAGGTAAGGCGCAGATGTGAACAACTACTAACAGGGGCATTTCAACAGGATTAGTATAGGGTCCAGCGCAGATGTGAAAAACTACTAACTGGGGCATTTCAACATGATAAGTATAGGGTCCGGCGCAGATGTTAACAACCACTAACAGGGGCATTTCAACAGGATGAGTATAGGGTCCAGCGCAGATGTGAATACGACTACCAGGCGCATTTCAACAGGATCATATGGGGTCCAGCGCAGTAGTGAACAACTACTAATAGGGAATTTCAACAGCATCAGTATACGGTCCAGCGCAGTAGTGAACAACTACTAACAGGGGCATTTCAACAGCATCAGTATAGGGTCGAGCGCAGATGTGAACAACTACTAATAGGGAATTTCAACAGCATCAGTATAGGGTCCAGAGCAGATGTGAACAACTACTATTAGAGAATTTCAACAGGATCGGTATAGGGTCCAGCGCAGATGTGAACAACTACTAACAGGGGCATTTCAACAGGATCAGTATAGGGTCCAGCGCAGATGTGAACAACTACTACCAGGGCATTTCAACAGGATCAGTATAGGGTCCAGCGCAGATGTGAACAACTACTCATAGGGGCATCTCAACAGGATCAGTGTAGGGTCCTGCGCAGATGTGAACAACTACTAACAGGGGCATTTCAACAGGATCAGTATAGGCTCCAGCGCAGATGTGAACAACTACTAACAGGGGCATTTCAACAGCATCAGTATAGGCTCCAGCGCAGATGTGAATAACCACTACCAGGGTCATTTCAACAGGATCAGTATAGGGTCCAGCGCAGTAGTGAACAACCTCTAATAGGGAATTTCAACAGCATCAGTATAGGGTCCAGCGCAGATATGAACAATTACTAATAGGGAATTTCAACACCATCAATATACGGTCCAGCGCAGTAGTGAACAACTACTTTTAGGGGCATTTCAACTGCATCAGCATAGGGTCCAGCGCAAATGTGAACAACCACTACCAGGGGCATTTCAACAGGATCAGTATAGGGTCCAGCGCAGATGTGAACAACTACTAATAGGGGCATCTCAACAGGATCAGTGTAGGGTCCTGCGCAGATGTGAACAACTACTAACAGGGGCATTTCAATAGGATTAGTATAGGATCCAGCGCAGATGTGAACAACTTCTAATAGGGGCATTTCAACAGGATCAGTATAGGGTCCAGCGCAGATTTGAACAACCACTACCAGAGGCATTTAAACAGCATCAGTATAGGGTCCAGCGCCGATGTGAACAAATACTAATTGGGAATTTCAACATTATCATTACAGGGTCCAGCGCAGATGAGAACAACTACTACCAGGGCATTTCAACAGGATCAGTATAGGGTCCAGCGCAGATGTGAACAACCACTACCAGGGGCATTTCAACAGGATCAGTATAGGGTCCAGCGCAAATGTGAACAACTCCTAACAGGGGCATTTCAACAGGATCAGTATAGGGTCCAGCGCAGATGTGAACAACCACTACCAGGGGCATTTCAACAGGATCAGTATAGGGTCCAGCGCAGGTGTCAACAACTACTAATAGGGGCATTACCACAGGACCAGTATAGGATCCAGCGCAGATGTGAACAACCACTACCAGGGGCATTTCAAAAGGATCAGTATAGGGATCAGTGCAGATGTGAACAACCGCTACCAGGGGCATTTCGAAAGGATCAGTATAGGGTCCAGCGCAGATGTAAACAAATACTAATAGGGGCATTTCAACAGGATCAGTATAAGGTCCAGCGCAGATGTGAACAACTGCTAATAGGGAATTTCAACAGGATCAGTATAGGGTCCAGCGCAGATGTGAACAACTACTAATAGGGGCATTTCAACAGGATCAGTGTATGGTTCAGCGCAGATGTGAACAACCACCACCAGGTACATTTCAACAGGATACGTATAGGGTCCACCGCAGATATGAACAACCACTACCAGGGGCATTTCAACAGGATCAGTATAAGGTCCAGCGCAGATGTGAACAACCACTACCAGGGGTATTTCAACAGGATCAGTATGGGGTCTAGTGCAGATGTGAACAACTACTAACAGGGGAGTTTCAACAGGATCTGTATAGGGTCCAGCGCAGATGTGAACAACCACTACCAGGGGCATTTCAACAGGGTCAGTATGGGGTCTGGTGATGATGTGAACAACTACTAATAGGGGAATTTCAACAAGATGAGTATTGGATCCAGCGCAGATGTGAACAACTATTAATAGGGGCATTTCAACAGGATGAGTATAGGGTCCAGCGCAGATGTGAACAACTACTAACAGGGACATTTCAACACGATGAATATAGGGTCAGCGCAGATGTCAACAACTACTAATAGGGGCATTTCGACAGGATCAGTATAGGGTCCAGCGCAGATGCGAACAACTACTACCAGGGACATTTCAACAAAATCAGTATAGGGTCAGCGCAGATGTGAACAACTACTAACAGGGGCATTTCAACAGGATCAGTATAGGGTCCAGCGCAGATGTGAACAACTACTAACAGGGGCATTTCAACAGCATAAGTATACGGTCCAGCGCAGATGTGAACAACCAATACCAGGAGCATTTCAACAGGATCAGTATAGGGTCCAGCGCAGATGTGAAACACTACTAATAGGGGAACTTCAACAGGATCATTATAGGGTCCAGCGCAGATGTGAACAACTACTAACAGGGGCATTTCAACAGGATGAGTATAGGGTCTAGCGCAGATGTGAACAACTACTAACAGGGGCATTTCAACAGGATGAGTATTAGGGTCCAGCGCAGATGTGAACAACCACTACCAGGGGCATTTCAACAGGATCAGTATAGGGTCCAGCGCTGATGTAAACAACTACTAACAGGGGCATTTCAACAGGATCAGTATAGGGTCCAGCGCAGATGTGAACAACCACTACCAGGGGCATGTCAACAGGATCAATATACGCTCCAGCGCAGATGTGAACAACTACTAATAGGGGCATTTCAACAGAATCAGTATAGGGTCCAGCGCAGATGTGAACAACTACTAATAGGGGCATTTCAACAGCATCAGTATAGGGTCCAGCGCAGATGTGAGCAACCACTACCAGGGGCATTTCAACAGGATCAGTATAGGGTCCAGCGCATATGTCAACAACTACTAAAAGGGGCATTTCAACAGGATCAGTAAAGGGTCCAGCGCAGATGTGAACAACTACTACCAGGGCATTTCAACAGCATCAGTATAGGTTCCAGCGAAGATGTGAACAACTACTAATAGGGACATCTCAACAGGATCAGTGTAGGGTCCAGCGCAGATGTGAACAACTACTAAAAGGGGCATTTCAACAGGATCAGTATAGGGTCCAGCGCAGATGTGAACAACTACTAATAGGGGCATTTCAACAGGATCAGTCTAGGGTCCAGCGCAGATGTGAACAACTACTAATTAGGAATTTCGACAGGATGAGTTTAGGGTCCAGCGCAGATGTGAAGAACCACTACCAGGGTTATTTCAACAGGATCAGTATAGGGTCCAGCGCAGATGTGAACAACCACTACCAGGGGCATTTCAAAATGATCAGTATAGGGTCCAGTGCAGATGTGAACAACCGCTACCAGGGGCATTTCAAAAGGATCAGTATAGGGTCCAGCGCAGATGTGAACAGCCACTACCAGGGGCATTTCAAAACGATCAGTATAGGGTCCACTGCAGATGTGAACAACCGCTACCAGGGGCATTTCAAAAGGATCAGTATAGGGTCCAGCGCAGATGTGAACAACTACTAATTGGGGCATTTCAACAGGATCAGTAAATGGTTCAGCGCAGATGTGAACAACCACTACCAGGGGCATTTCAACAGGATCAGTATAGCGTACAGCGCAGATGTGAACAACCATCACCAGAGGCATTTCAGCAGGGTCAGTATGGGGACTGGTGATGATGTGAACAACTACTAATAGGGGCATTACAACAGGATCAAAATAGAGTCCAGCGCAGAAGTGAACAACCACTACCAGGGGCATTTCAAAAGGATCATTATAGGGTCCAGTGCAGAAGTGAACAACCGCTACCAGGGGCATTTCAAAAGGATCAGTATGGGGTCCAGCGGCCGATGTGAACAACCACTACCAGGGGCATTTCAAAAGGATCAGTATACGGTCCAGCGCAGTAGTGAACAACTACTAATAGGGGCATTTCAAAAGCATCAGTATAATGTCCAGCGCAGATGTGAAAAACCACTACCAGGGGCATTTCAACAGGATCAGTTTAGGGTCCAGCGCAGAATTGAATAACTACTAACCGGGGCATTTCAACAGCATCAGTATAGGGTCCAGCGCAGATGTGAACAACCACTACCAGGGGCATTTCAACAGGATGAGTATAGGGTCTAGCGCAGATGTGAACAACCACTACCAGGGGCATTTCAACAGGATGAGTATAGGGTCTAGTGCAGATGTGAACAACCACTACCAGGGGCATTTCAACAGCATCAGTATAGGGTCCAGCGCAGATGTGAACAACCACTACCAGGGGCATTTCAACAGGATCACTATGGGGTCAAGTGCAGCTGTGAACAACTACTAACAGGGGAATTTACGCAGGATCAGAATAGGGTCCAGCGCAGATGTGAACAACTACTAATAGGGAATTTCAACAGCATCAGTATAGGGTCCAGCGCAGATGTGAACAACTACTAATAGGGAATTTCAATAGCATTAGTATGGGGTCCAGCGCAGTAGTGAACAACTACTAATAGGGAATTTCAAAAGCATCAGTATACGGTCCAGCGCAGCTGTGAACAACCACTACCAGGGGCATTTCAACAGGATCAGTATAGAGTCTAGCGCAGATGTGAAAACTACTAACAGGGGCATTTCAAAAAGATCAGTATAAGGTTAGGCGCAGATGTGAACAACTACTAACAGGGGCATTTCAACAGGATCAGTATAGGCTCCAGCGCAGATGTGAACAACTACTAACAGGGGCATTTCAACAGCATCAGTGTAGGGTCCAGCGCAGATGTGAATAACCACTACCAGGGTCATTTCAACAGGATCAGTATAGGGTCCAGCGCAGATATGAACAATTACTAATAGGGAATTTCAACACCATCAATATACGGTCCAGCGCAGTAGTGAACAACTACTTTTAGGGGCATTTCAACTGCATCAGCATAGGGTCCAGCGCAAATGTGAACAACCACTACCAGGGGCATTTCAACAGGATCAGTATAGGGTCCAGCGCAGATGTGAACAACTACTAATAGGGGCATCTCAACAGGATCAGTGTAGGGTCCTGCGCAGATGTGAACAGCTACTAACAGGGGCATTTCAACAGGATCAGTATAGGGTCCAGCGCAGATGTGAACAACCACTACCAGGAGCATTTCAACACGATCAGTATACGGTCCAGCGCAGATGTGAACAACCACTACCAGGGGCATTTCAACAGGATCATATAGGGTCCAGCGCAGTAGTGAACAACTACTAATAGGGAATTTCAACAGCTTCAGTATAGGGTCTAGCGCAGATGTGAACAACCACTACCAGGCGCATTTCAACAGGATCATATGGGGTCCAGCGCAGTAGTGAACAACTACTAATAGGGAATTTCAACAGCATCAGTATACGGTCCAGCGCAGTAGTGAACAACTACTAACAGGGGCATTTCAACACCATCAGTATAGGGTCGAGCGCAGATGTGAACAACTACTAATAGGGAATTTCAACAGCATCAGTATAGGGTCCAGAGCAGATGTGAACAACTACTATTAGAGAATTTCAACAGGATCGGTATAGGGTCCAGCGCAGATGTGAACAACCACTACCAGGGGCAATTCAACAGGATAAGTATAGGGTCCAGCGCAGATGTGAACAACTACTAACAGGGGCATTTCAACAGGATCAGTATAGGGTCCAGCGCAGATGTGAACTACTACTACCAGGGCATTTGAACAGGATCAGTATAGGGTCCAGCGCAGATGTGAACAACTACTCATAGGGGCATCTCAACAGGATCAGTGTAGGGTCCTGCGCAGATGTGAACAACTACTAACAGGGGCATTTCAACAGGATCAGTATAGGCTCCAGCGCAGATGTGAACATCTACGAACAGGGGCATTTCAACAGCATCAGTATAGGGTCCAGCGCAGATGTGAATAACCACTACCAGGGTCATTTCAACAGGATCAGTATAGGGTCCAGCGCAGTAGTGAACAACCTCTAATAGGGAATTTCAACAGCATCAGTATAGGGTCCAGCGCAGATATGAACAATTACTAATAGGGAATTTCAACACCATCAATATACGGTCCAGCGCAGTAGTGAACAACTACTAACAGGGGCATTTCAACAGCATCAGTATAGGGTCGAGCGCAGATGTGAACAACTACTAATAGGGAATTTCAACAGCATCAGTATAGGGTCCAGAGCAGATGTGAACAACTACTATTAGAGAATTTCAACAGGATCGGTATAGGGTCCAGCGCAGATGTGAACAACCACTACCAGGGGCAATTCAACAGGATAAGTATAGGGTCCAGCGCAGTAGTGAACAACTACTTTTAGGGGCATTTCAACTGCATCAGCATAGGGTCCAGCGCAAATGTGAACAACCACTACCAGGGGCATTTCAACAGGATCAGTATAGGGTCCAGCGCAGATGTGAACAACTACTAATAGGGGCATCTCAACAGGATCAGTGTAGGGTCCTGCGCAGATGTGAACAGCTACTAACAGGGGCATTTCAACAGGATCAGTATAGGGTCCAGCGCAGATGTGAACAACTTCTAATAGGGGCATTTCAACAGGATGAGTATAGGGTCCAGCGCAGATTTGAACAACCACTACCAGAGGCATTTCAACAGCATCAGTATAGGGTCCAGCGCCGATGTGAACAAATACTAATTGGGAATTTCAACATTATCATTATAGGGTCCAGCGCAGATGAGAACAACTACTACCAGGGCATTTCAACAGGATCAGTATAGGGTCCAGCGCAGATGTGAACAACCACTACCAGGGGCATTTCAACAGGATCAGTATAGGGTCCAGCGCAAATGTGAACAACTCCTAACAGGGGCATTTCAACAGGATCAGTATAGGGTCCAGCGCAGATGTGAACAACTACTACCAGGGCATTTCAACAGGATCAGTATAGGGTCCAGCGCAGATGTGAACAACTACTAATAGGGGCATCTCAACAGGATCAGTGTAGGGTCCTGCGCAGATGTGAACAACTACTAACAGGGGCATTTCAACAGGATCAGTATAGGATCCAGCGCAGATGTGAACAGCTTCTAATAGGGGCATTTCAACAGGATCAGTATAGGGTCCAGCGCAGATGTGAAAACTACTAATAGGGAATTCCGACAGGATGAGTTTAGGGTCCAGCGCAGATGTGAACAACCACTACCAGGGGCATTTCAACAGGATCAGTATAGGGTCCAGCGCAGATGTGAACAACCACTACCAGGGGCATTTCAACAGGATCAGTATAGGGTCCAGCGCAGGTGTCAACAACTACTAATAGGGGCATTACCACAGGATCAGTATAGGATCCAGCGCAGATGTGAACAACCAATACCAGGGGCATTTCAAAAGGATCAGTATAGGGATCAGTGCAGATGTGAACAACCGCTACCAGGGGCATTTCAAAAGGATCAGTATAGGGTCCAGCGCAGATGTAAACAACTACTAATAGGGGCATTTCAACAGGATCAGTATAAGGTCCAGCGCAGATGTGAACAACTGCTAATAGGGAATTTCAACAGGATCAGTATAGGGTCCAGCGCAGATGTGAACAACTACTAATAGGGGCATTTCAACAGGATCAGTGTATGGTTCAGCGCAGATGTGAACAACCACTACCAGGTTCATTTCAACAGGATACGTATAGGGTCCACCGCAGATATGAACAACCACTACCAGGGGCATTTCAACAGGATCAGTATAAGGTCCAGCGCAGATGTGAACAACCACTACCAGGGGCATTTCAACAGGGTCAGTATGGGGTCTGGTGATGATGTGAACAACTACTAATAGGGGAATTTCAACAGGATGAGTATAGGATACAGCGCAGATGTGAACAACTATTAATAGGGGCATTTCAACAGGATGAGTATAGGTTCCAGCGCAGATGTGAACAACTACTAACAGGGACATTTCAACACGATGAATATAGGGTCAGCGCAGATGTCAACAACTACTAATAGGGGCATTTCAACAGGATCAGTATAGGGTCCAGCGCAGATGCGAACAACTATGACCAGGGACATTTCAACAAAATCAGTATAGGGTCAGCGCAAATGTGAACAACTACTAACAGGGGCATTTCAACAGGATAATATAGGGTCCAGCGCAGATGTGAACAACTACTAACAGGGGCATTTCAACAGCATAAGTATACGGTCCAGCGCAGATGTGAACAACCACTACCAGGGGCATTTCAACAGGATCAGTATAGGGTCCAGCGCAGATGTGAAACACTACTAATAGGGGAATTTCAACAGGATCATTATAGGGTCCAGCGCAGATGTGAACAACTACTAACAGGGGCATTTCAACAGGATGAGTATTAGGGTCCAGCGCAGATGTGAACAACCACTACCAGGGGCATTTCAACAGGATCAGTATAGGGTCCAGCGCTGATGTAAACAACTACTAACTGGGGCATTTCAACAGGATCAGTATAGGGTCCAGCGCAGATGTGAACAACCACTACCAGGGGCATGTCAACAGGATCAATATACGCTCCAGCGCAGATGTGAACAACTACTAATAGGGGCATTTCAACAGAATCAGTATAGGGTCCAGCGCAGATGTGAACAACTACTAATAGGGGCATTTCAACAGCATCAGTATAGGGTCCAGCGCAGATGTGAGAAACCACTAACAGGGGCATTTCAACAGGATCAGTATAGGGTCCAGCGCATATGTCAACAACTACTAAAAGGGGCATTTCAACAGGATCAGTAAAGGGTCCAGCGCAGATGTGAACAACTACTACCAGGGCATTTCAACAGCATCAGTATAGGTTCCAGCGAAGATGTGAACAACTACTAATAGGGACATCTCAACAGGATCAGTGTAGGGTCCAGCGCAGATGTGAACAACTACTAAAAGGGGCATTTCAACAGGATCAGTATAGGGTCCAGCGCAGATGTGAACAACTACTAATAGGGGCATTTCAACAGGATCAGTCTAGGGTCCAGCGCAGATGTGAACAACTACTAATTAGGAATTTCGACAGGATGAGTTTAGGGTCCACCGCAGATGTGAAGAACCACTACCAGGGTTATTTCAGCAGGATCAGTATAGGGTCCAGCGCAGATGTGAACAACCACTACCAGGGGCATTTCAAAATGATCAGTATAGGGTCCAGTGCAGATGTGAACAACCGCTACCAGGGGCATTTCAAAAGGATCAGTATAGGGTCCAGCGCAGATGTGAACAGCCACTACCAGGGGCATTTCAAAACGATCAGTATAGGGTCCACTGCAGATGTGAACAACCGCTACCAGGGGCATTTCAAAAGGATCAGTATAGGGTCCAGCGCAGATGTGAACAACTACTAATTGGGGCATTTCAACAGGATCAGTAAATGGTTCAGCGCAGATGTGAACAACCACTACCAGGGGCATTTCAACAGGATCAGTATAGCGTACAGCGCAGATGTGAACAACCATCACCAGAGGCATTTCAACAGGGTCAGTATGGGGACTGGTGATGATGTGCACAACTACTAATAGGGGCATTACAACAGGATCAAAATAGAGTCCAGCGCAGAAGTGAACAACCACTACCAGGGGCATTTCAAAAGGATCATTATAGGGTCCAGTACAGAAGTGAACAACCGCTACCAGGGACATTTCAAAAGGATCAGTATGGGGTCCAGCGGCCGATGTGAACAACCACTACCAGGGGCATTTCAAAAGGATCAGTATACGGTCCAGCGCAGTAGTGAACAACTACTAATAGGGGCATTTCAAAAGCATCAGTATAATGTCCAGCGCAGATGTGAAAAACCACTACCAGGGGCATTTCAACAGGATCAGTTTAGGGTCCAGCGCAGAATTGAATAACTACTAACCGGGGCATTTCAACAGCATCAGTATAGGGTCCAGCGCAGATGTGAACAACCACTACCAGGGGCATTTCAACAGGATGAGTATAGGGTCTAGCGCAGATGTGAACAACCACTACCAGGGGCATTTCAACAGGATGAGTATAGGGTCTAGTGCAGATGTGAACAACCTCTACCAGGGGCATTTCAACAGCATCAGTATAGGGTCCAGCGCAGATGTGAACAACCACTACCAGGGGCATTTCAACAGGATCACTATGGGGTCAAGTGCAGCTGTGAACAACTACTAACAGGGGAATTTACGCAGGATCAGAATAGGGTCCAGCGCAGATGTGAACAACTACTAATAGGGAATTTCAACAGCATCAGTATAGGGTCCAGCGCAGATGTGAACAACTACTAATAGGGAATTTCAATAGCATTAGTATGGGGTCCAGCGCAGTAGTGAACAACTACTAATAGGGAATTTCAAAAGCATCAGTATACGGTCCAGCGCAGCTGTGAACAACCACTACCAGGGGCATTTCAACAGGATCAGTATAGAGTCTAGCGCAGATGTGAAAACTACTAACAGGGGCATTTCAAAAAGATCAGTATAAGGTTAGGCGCAGATGTGAACAACTACTAACAGGGGCATTTCAACAGGATCAGTATAGGCTCCAGCGCAGATGTGAACAACTACTAACAGGGGCATTTCAACAGCATCAGTGTAGGGTCCAGCGCAGATGTGAACAATTACTAATAGGGAATTTCAACACCATCAATATACGGTCCAGCGCAGTAGTGAACAACTACTTTTAGGGGCATTTCAACTGCATCAGCATAGGGTCCAGCGCAAATGTGAACAACCACTACCAGGGGCATTTCAACAGGATCAGTATAGGGTCCAGCGCAGAAGTGAACAACTACTAATAGGGGCATCTCAACAGGATCAGTGTAGGGTCCTGCGCAGATGTGAACAGCTACTATCAGGGGCATTTCAACAGGATCAGTATAGGGTCCAGCGCAGATGTGAACAACCACTACCAGGGGCATTTCAACACGATCAGTATACGGTCCAGCGCAGATGTGAACAACCACTACCAGGGGCATTTCAACAGGATCATATAGGGTCCAGCGCAGTAGTGAACAACTACTAATAGGGAATTTCAACAGCTTCAGTATAGGGTCTAGCGCAGATGTGAACAACCACTACCAGGCCCATTTCAACAGGATCATATGGGGTCCAGCGCAGTAGTGAACAACTACTAATAGGGAATTTCAACAGCATCAGTATACGGTCCAGCGCAGTAGTGAACAACTACTAACAGGGGCATTTCAACAGCATCAGTATAGGGTCGAGCGCAGATGTGAACAACTACTAATAGGGAATTTCAACAGCATCAGTATAGGGTCCAGAGCAGATGTGAACAACTACTATTAGAGAATTTCAACAGGATCGGTATAGGGTCCAGCGCAGATGTGAGCAACCACTACCAGGGGCAATTCAACAGGATAAGTATAGGGTCCAGCGCAGATGTGAACAACTACTAACAGGGGCATTTCAACAGGATCAGTAAAGGGTCCAGCGCAGATGTGAACTACTACTACCAGGGCATTTGAACAGGATCAGTATAGGGTCCTGCGCAGATGTGAACAACTACTAACAGGGGCATTTCAACAGGATCAGTATAGGCTCCAGCGCAGATGTGAACATCTACTAACAGGGGCATTTCAACAGCATCAGTATAGGGTCCAGCGCAGATGTGAATAACCACTACCAGGGTCATTTCAACAGGATCCGTATAGGGTCCAGCGCAGTAGTGAACAACCTCTAATAGGGAATTTCAACAGCATCAGTATAGGATCCAGCGCAGATATGAACAATTACTAATAGGGAATTTCAACACCATCAATATACGGTCCAGCGCAGTAGTGAACAACTACTAACAGGGGCATTTCAACAGCATCAGTATAGGGTCGAGCGCAGATGTGAACAACTACTAATAGGGAATTTCAACAGCATCAGTATAGGGTCCAGAGCAGATGTGAACAACTACTATTAGAGAATTTCAACAGGATCGGTATAGGGTCCAGCGCAAATGTGAACAACCACTACCAGGGGCAATTCAACAGGATAAGTATAGGGTCCAGCGCAGTAGTGAACAACTACATTTAGGGGCATTTCAACTGCATCAGCATAGGGTCCAGCGCAAATGTGAACAACCACTACCAGGGGCATTTCAACAGGATCAGTATAGGGTCCAGCGCAGATGTGAACAACTACTAATAGGGGCATCTCAACAGGATCAGTGTAGGGTCCTGCGCAGATGTGAACAGCTACTAACAGGGGCATTTCAACAGGATCAGTATAGGGTCCAGCGCAGATGTGAACAACTTCTAATAGGGGCATTTCAACAGGATGAGTATAGGGTCCAGCGCAGATTTGAACAACCACTACCAGAGGCATTTCAACAGCATCAGTATAGGGTCCAGCGCCGATGTGAACAAATACTAATTGGGAATTTCAACATTATCATTATAGGGTCCAGCGCAGATGAGAACAACTACTACCTGGGCATTTCAACAGGATCAGTATAGGGTCCAGCGCTGATGTGAACAACCACTACCAGGGGCATTTCAACAGGATCAGTATAGGGTCCAGCGCAAATGTGAACAACTCCTAACAGGGGCATTTCAACAGGATCAGTATAGGGTCCAGCGCAGATGTGAACAACTACTACCAGGGCATTTCAACAGGATCAGTATAGGGTCCAGCGCAGATGTGAACAACTACTAATAGGGGCATCTCAACAGGATCAGTGTAGGGTCCTGCGCAGATGTGAACAACTACTAACAGGGGCATTTCAACAGGATCAGTATAGGGTCCAGCGCAGATGTGAACAGCTTCCAATAGGGGCATTTCAACAGGATCAGTATAGGGTCCAGCGCAGATGTGAAAACTACTAATAGGGAATTCCGACAGGATGAGTTTAGGGTCCAGCGCAGATGTGAACAACCACTACCAGGGGCATTTCAACAGGATCAGTATAGGGTCCAGCGCAGATGTGAACAACCACTACCAGGGGCATTTCAACAGGATCAGTATAGGGTCCAGCGCAGGTGTCAACAACTACTAATAGGGGCATTACCACAGGATCAGTATAGGATCCAGCGCAGATGTGAACAACCAATACCAGGGGCATTTCAAAAGGATCAGTATAGGGATCAGTGCAGATGTGAACAACCGCTACCAGGGGCATTTCAAAAGGATCAGTATAGGGTCCAGCGCAGATGTAAACAACTACTAATAGGGGCATTTCAACAGGATCAGTATAAGGTCCAGCGCAGATGTGAACAACTGCTAATAGGGAATTTCAACAGGATCAGTATAGGGTCCAGCGCAGATGTGAACAACTACTAATGGGGGCATTTCAACAGGATCAGTGTATGGTTCAGCGCAGATGTGAACAACCACTACCAGGTTCATTTCAACAGGATACGTATAGGGTCCACCGCAGATATGAACAACCACTACCAGGGGCATTTCAACAGGATCAGTATAAGGTCCAGCGCAGATGTGAACAACCACTACCAGGGGCATTTCAACAGGGTCAGTATGGGGTCTGGTGATGATGTGAACAACTACTAATAGGGGAATTTCAACAGGATGAGTATAGGATACAGCGCAGATGTGAACAACTATTAATAGGGGCATTTCAACAGGATGAGTATAGGTTCCAGCGCAGATGTGAACAACTACTAACAGGGACATTTCAACACGATGAATATAGGGTCAGCGCAGATGTCAACAACTACTAATAGGGGCATTTCAACAGGATCAGTATAGGGTCCAGCGCAGATGCGAACAACTATGACCAGGGACATTTCAACAAAATCAGTATAGGGTCAGCGCAAATGTGAACAACTACTAACAGGGGCATTTCAACAGGATCAGTATAGGGTCCAGCGCAGATGTGAACAACTACTAACAGGGGCATTTCAACAGCATAAGTATACGGTCCAGCGCAGATGTGAACAACCACTACCAGGGGCATTTCAACAGGATCAGTATAGGGTCCAGCGCAGATGTGAAACATAACTAATAGGGGAATTTCAACAGGATCATTATAGGGTCCAGCGCAGATGTGAACAACTACTAACAGAGGCATTTCAACAGGATGAGTATAGGGTCTAGCGCAGATATGAACAACTACTAACAGGGGCATTTCAACAGGATGAGTATAGGGTCCAGCGCAGATGTGAACAACTACTAACAGGGGCATTTCAACAGGATCAGTATAGGGTCCAGCGCAGATGTAAACAACTACTACCAGGGGCATTTCAACAGGATCAGTATAGGGTCCAGCGCAGATGTGAACAACCACTACCAGGGGCATGTCAACAGGATCAATATAGGCTCCAGCGCAGATGTGAACAACTACTAATAGGGGCATTTCAACAGCATCAGTATAGGGTCCAGCGCAGATGTGAACAACTACTAACAGGGGCATTTCAACAGGATCAGTAAAGGGTCCAGCGCAGATGTGAACAACTACTAACAGGGCATTTCAACAGCACCAGTATAGGTTCCAGCGAAGATGTGAACAACTACTAATAGGGACATCTCAACAGGATCAGTGTAGGGTCCAGCGCAGATGTGAACAACTACTAAAAGGGGCATTTCAACAGGATCAGTATAGGGTCCAGCGCAGATGTGAACAACTACTAATAGGGAATTTCGAAAGGATGAGTTTAGGGTCCAGCGCAGATGTGAAGAACCACTACCAGGGGTATTTCAACAGGATCAGTATAGGGTCCAGCGCAGATGTGAACAACCACTACCAGGGGCATTTCAACAGGATCAGTATAGGGTTCAGCGCAGATGTCAACAACTACCAATAGGGGCATTACAACAGGATCAGTATAGGGTCCAGCGCAGATGTGAACAACCACTACCAGGGGCATTTCAAAAGGATCGGTATAGGATCCAGTGCAGATGTGAACAACCGCTACCAGGGGCATTTCAAAAGGATCAGTATAGGGTCCAGCGCAGATGTGAACAACTACTAATAGGGGCATTTCAACAGGATCAGTATAGGGTCCAGCGCAGATGTGAACAACTACTACCAGGGCATTTCAACAGGATCAAAATAGGGTCCAGCGCAGATGTGAACAACTACTAATAGGGGCATTTCAACAGGATCAGTATATGGTTCAGCGCAGATGTGAACAACCACTACCAGGGGCATTTCAACAGGATCAGTATAGGGTCCACGGCAGATGTGAACAACCACTAACAGGGGTATTTCAACAGGATCAGTATAGGGTCCAGCGCAGATGTGAACAACCACTACCAGGGGAATTTCAACAGGATCATTAAGGGGTCTAGTGCAGATGTGAACAACTGCTAACAGGGGAGTTTCAACAGGATCTGTATAGGGTCCAGCGCAGATGTGAACAACCACTACCAGAGGCATTTCAACAGGGTCAGTATGGGGACTGGTGATGATGTGAACAACTACTAATAGGGGCATTACAACAGGATCAGTATAGGTTCCAGCGCAGATGTGAACAACCACTACCAGGGGCATTTCAAAATGATCAGTATAGGGTCCAGTGCAGATGTGAACAACCGCTACCAGGGGCATTTCAAAAGGATCAGTATAGGGTCCAGCGCAGATGTGAACAGCCACTACCAGGGGCATTTCAAAAGGATCAGTATAGGGTCCAGTGCAGATGTGAACAACCGCTACCAGGGGCATTTCAAAAGGATCAGTATAGGGTCCAGCGCAGATGTGAACAACTACTAATTGGGGCATTTCAACAGGATCAGTAAATGGTTCAGCGCAGATGTGAACAACCACTACCAGGGGCATTTCAACAGGATCAGTATAGCGTCCAGCGCAGATGTGAACAACCACTACCAGGGGCATTTCTATACAGGATCAGTATAGGGTCCAGCGCGGATGTGAACAACCATTACCAGGGCATTTCAAAAGGATCAGTATAGGGTCCAGTGCAGATGTGAACAACCGCTACCAGGGGCATTTCAAAAGGATCAGTATAGGGTCCAGCCCAGATGTGAACAACCACTACCAGGGGCATTTCAAAAGGATCAGTATAGGGTCCAGTGCAGATGTGAACAACCGCTACCAGGGGCATTTGAAAAGGATCAGTATAGGTTCCAGCGCAGATGTGAACAACTACTAATAGGGGCATTTCATCAGGATCAGTATATGCTTCAGCGCAGCTGTGAACAACCACTACCAGGGGCATTTCAAGAGGATCAGTATAGGGTCCAGCGCAGATGTGAACAACCACTACCAAGGGCATTTCAACAGGATCAGTATAGGGTCCAGCGCAGATGTAAACAACTACTACCAGGGGCATATCAACAGGATCAGTATAGGGTCCAGCGCAGATGTGAACAACTACTAACAGGGGCATTCCAACAGGATCTGTATAGGTTCTAGCGCAGATGTGAACAACTACTAATAGGGAATTTCAACAGGATCAGTATTGGATCCAGCGCAGATGTGAACAACTACTAATAGGGAATTTCAACAGGATGAGTATAGGGTCTAGCGCAGATGTGAACAACTACTCATAGGGGCATCTCAAGAGGATCAGTGTAGGGTCCTGCGCAGATGTGAACTACAACTAACAGGGGCATTTCAACAGGATCAGTATAGGCTCCAGCGCAGATGTGAACAACTACTAACAGGGGCATTTCAACATCATCAGTATAGGGTCCAGCGCAGATGTGAATAACCACTACCAGGGTCATTTCAACAGGATCAGTATAGGGTCCAGCGCAGTAGTGAACAACCTCTAATAGGGAATTTCAACACCATCAGTATACGGTCCAGCGCAGTAGATAACAACTACTAATAGGGGCATTTCAACAGCATCAGCTAAGGGTCCAGCGCAGATGTGAACAACCACTACCAGGGGCATTTCAACAGGATCAGTATGGGGTCTGGTGATGATGTGAACAACTACTAATAGGGGAATTTCAACAGGATGAGTATAGGGTCCAGCGCAGAATTGAACAACTACGAATAGGGGCAATTCAACAGGATGAGTATTGGGTCCAGCGCAGTTGTGAACAACTACTACCAGGGGTATTTCAACAGGATGAGTATAGTGTCAGCGCAGATGTGAACAACTACTAATAGGGGCATTTCAACAGGATCAGTATAGGGTCCAGCGCAGATGTGAACAACCACTACCAGAGGCATTTCAACAGGATCAGTATAGGGTCCAGAGCAGATGTGAACAACTACTAATAGGGGCATTTCAACAGGATCAGTATAGGGTCCAGCGCAGATTTGAACAACCACTACCAGAGGCATTTCAACAGGATCAGTATAGGGTCCAGCGCCGATGTGAACAAGTACTAATTGGGAATTTCAACATTATCATTATAGGGTCCAGCGCAGATGTAAACAACTACTACCAGGGCATTTCAACAGGATCAGTATAGGGTCCAGCGCAGATGTGAACAACCACTACCAGGGGCATTTCAACAGGATCAGTATAGGGTCCAGCGCAAATGTGAACAACTCCTAACAGGGGCATTTCAACAGGATCAGTATAGGTTCCAGGGCAGATGTGAACAACTACTACCAGGGCATTTCAACAGGATCAGTATAGGGTCCAGCGCAGATGTGAACAACTACTAATAGGGGCATCTCAACAGGATCAGTGTAGGGTCCTGCGCAGATGTGAACAAATACTAACAGGGGCATTTCAACAGGATCAGTATAGGGTCCAGCGCAGATGTGAACAACTTCTAATAGGGGCATTTCAACAGGATCAGTATAGGGTCCAGCGCAGATGTGAAAACTACTAATAGGGAATTTCGACAGGATGAGTTTAGGGTCCAGCGCAGATGTGAACAACCACTACCAGGGGCATTTCAATAGGATCAGTATAGGGTCCAGCGCAGATGTGAACAACCACTACCAGGGGCATTTCAACAGGATCAGTATAGGGTCCAGCGCAGGTGTCAACAACTACTAATAGGGGCATTACCACAGCATCAGTATAGGATCCAGCGCAGATGTGAACAACCACTACCAGGGGCATTTCAAAAGGATCATATAGGGTCCAGCGCAGTAGTGAACAACTACTATTACGGAATTTCAACAGCTTCAGTATAGGGTCCAGCGCAGATGTGAACAACCACTACCAGGGGCATTTCAACAGGATCATATAGGGTCCAGCGCAGTAGTGAACAACTACTAATAGGGAATTTCAACAGCATCAGTATACGGTCCAGCGCAGTAGTGAACAACTACTAACAGGGGCATTTCAACAGCATCAGTATAGGGTCCAGCGCAGATGTGAACAACTACTATTAGAGAATTTCAACAGAATCGGTATAGGGTCCAGCGCAGATGTGAACAACCACTACCAGGGGCAATTCAACAGGATAAGTATAGGGTCCAGCGCAGATGTGAACAACTACTAACAGGGGCATTTCAACAGGATCAGTATTGGGTCCAGCGCAGATGTGAACAACTACTACCAGGGCATTTCAACAGGATAAGTATAGGGTCCAGCGCAGATGTGAACAACTACTCATAGGGCATCTCAACAGGATCAGTGTAGGGTCCTGCGCAGGTGTGAACAACTACTAACAGGGGCATTTCAACAGGATCAGTATAGGCTCCAGCGCAGATGTGAACAACTACTAACAGGGGCATTTCAACAGCATCAGTATAGGGTCCAGCGCAGATGTGAATAACCACTACCAGGGTCATTTCAACAGGATCAGTATAGGGTCCAGCGTAGTAGTGAACAACCTCTAATAGGGAATTTCAACAGCATCAGTATAGGGTCCAGCGCAGCTATGAACAATTACTGATAGGGAATTTCAACACCATCAGTATACGGTCCAGCGCAGTAGTGAACAACTACTTTTAGGGGCATTTCAACAGCATCAGCATAGGGTCCAGCGCAAATGTGAACAACCACTACCAGGGGCATTTCAACAGGATCAGTATGGGGTCCGGTGATGATGTGAACAACAACTAATAGGGGAATTTCAACAGGATGAGTATAGGGTCCAGCGCAGAATTGAACAACTACGAATAGGGGCAATTCAACAGGATGAGCATTGAGTCCAGCGCAGTTGTGAACAACTACTACCAGGGGTATTTCAACAGGATGAGTATAGGGTCAGCGCAGATGTGAACAACTACTAATAGGGGCATTTCAACAGGATCAGCATAGGGTCCAGCGCAGATGTGAACAACCACTACCAGGGGCATTTCAACAGGATCAGTATAGGGTCCAGCGCATATGTGAACAACTACTAACAGGGGCATTTCAACAGGATCAGTAAAGGGTCCAGCGCAGATGTGAGCAACTACTACCAGGGCATTTCAACAGCATCAGTATAGGTTCCAGCGAAGATGTGAACAACTACTAATAGGGACATCTCAACAGGATCAGTGTAGGGTCCAGCGCAGACGTGAACAACTACTAAAAGGGGCATTTCAACAGGATCAGTATAGGGTCCAGCGCAGATGTGAACAACTACTAATAGGGGCATTTCAACAGGATCAGTCTAGGGTCCAGCGCACATGTGAACAACTACTAATAGAGAGTTTCGACAGGGTGAGTTTAGGGTCCAGCGCAGATGTGACGAACCACTACCAGTGGTATTTCAACAGGATCAGTATAGGTTCCAGCGCAGATGTGAACAACCACTACCAGGGGCATTTCAACAGGATCAGTTTAGGGTTCAGCGCAGATGTCAACAACTACTAATAGGGGCATTACAACAGGATCAGTATAGGGTCCAGCGCAGATGTGAACAACCACTACCAGGGGCATTTCAAAAGGATCACTATAGGATCCAGTGCAGATGTGAACAACCGCTACCAGGGGCATTTCAAAAGGATCAGTATAGGGTCCAGCGCAGATGTGAACAACTACTAATAGGGGCATTTCAACAGGATCAGTATAGGGTCCAGCGCAGATGTGAACAACTGTTAATAGGGAATTTCAACAGGATCAGTATAGGGTCCAGCGCAGATGTGAACAACTACTAATAGGGGCATTTCAACAGGATCAGTATATGGTTCAGCGCAGATGTGAACAACCACTACCAGGGGCATTTCAAAAGGATCAGTATAGGGTCCACGGCAGATGTGAACAACCACTAACAGGGGTATTTCAACAGGATCAGTATAGGGTCCAGCGCAGATGTGAACAACCACTACCAGGGGAATTTCAACAGGATCATTAAGGGGTCTAGTGCAGATGTGAACAACTACTAACAGGGGAGTTTCAACAGGATCTGTTTAGGGTCCAGCGCAGATGTGAACAACCACTACCAGAGGCATTTCAACAGGGTCAGTATGGGGACTGGTGATGATGTTAACAACTACTAATAGGGGCATTACAACAGGATCAGTGTATGGTTCAGCGCAGATGTGAACAACCACTACCAGGGTCATTTCAACAGGATACGTATAGGGTCCACCGCAGATATGAACAACCACTACCAGGGGCATTTCAACAGGATCAGTATAAGGTCCAGCGCAGATGTGAACAACCACTACCAGGGGCATTTCAACAGGATCAGTATAGGGTCCAGCGCAGATGTGAACAACCACTAACAGGGGCATTTCAAAATGATCAGTATAGGGTCCAGTGCAGATGTGAACAACCGCTACCAGGGGCATTTCAAAAGGATCAGTATAGGGTCCAGCGCGGATGTGAACAGCCACTACCAGGGGCATTTCAACAGGATCAGTATAGGGTCCAGCGCAGATGTGAACAACCACTACCAGGGGCATTTCAACAGGATCAGTATATGGTCCAGCGCAGGTGTCAACAACTACTAATAGGGGCATTACCACAGGATCAGTATAGGATCCAGCGCAGATGTGAACAACCACTACCAGGGGCATTTCAAAAGGATCAGTATAGGGATCAGTGCAATTGTGAACAACCGCTACCAGGGGCATTTCGAAAGGATCAGTATAGGGTCCAGCGCAGATGTAAACAACTACTAATAGGGTCATTTCAACAGGATCAGTATAAGGTCCAGCGCAGATGTGAACAACTGCTAATAGGGGCATTTCAACAGGATCAGTGTATGGTTCAGCGCAGATGTGAACAACCACTACCAGGGTCATTTCAACAGGATACGTATAGGGTCCACCGCAGATATGAACAACCACTACCAGGGGCATTTCAACAGGATCAGTATAAGGTCCAGCGCAGATGTGAACATCCACTACCAGGGGCATTTCAACAGGATCAGTATGGGGTCTAGTGCAGATGTGAACAACTACTAATAGGGGAATTTCAACAAGATGAGTATTGGATCCAGCGCAGATGTGAACAACTATTAATAGGGGCATTTCAACAGGATGAGTATAGGGTCCAGCGCAGATGTGAACAACTACTAACAGGGACATTTCAACACGATGAATATAGGGTCAGCGCAGATGTCAACAACTACTAATAGGGGCATTTCAACATGATCAGTATAGGGTCCAGCGCAGATGCGAACAACTACTACCAGGGACATTTCAACAAAATCAGTATAGGGTCAGCGCAGATGTGAACAACTACTAACAGGGGCATTTCAACAGGATCAGTATAGGGTCCAGCGCAGATGAGAACAACTACTAACAGGGGCATTTCAACAGCATAAGTATACGGTCCAGCGCAGATGTGAACAACCAGTACCAGGGGCATTTCAACAGGATCAGTATAGGGTCCAGCGCAGATGTGAAACACTACTAATAGGGGAATTTCAACAGGATCATTATAGGGTCCAGCGCAGATGTGAACAACTACTAACAGGGGCATTTCAACAGGATGAGTATAGGGTCTAGCGCAGATGTGTAACAAATACTAACAGGGGCATTTCAACAGGATGAGTATTAGGGTCCAGCGCAGATGTGAACAACCACTACCAGGGGCATTTCAACAGGATCACTATAGGGTCCAGCGCTGATGTAAACAACTACTAACAGGGGCATTTCAACAGGATCAGTATAGGGTCCAGCGCAGATGTGAACAACCACTACCAGGGGCATGTCAACAGGATCAATATACGCTCCAGCGCAGATGAGAACAACTACTAATAGGGGCATTTCAACAGAATCAGTATAGGGTCCAGCGAAGATGTGAACAACTACTAATAGGGGCATTTCAACAGCATCAGTATAGGGTCCAGCGCAGATGTGAGCAACCACTACCAGGGGCATTTCAACAGGATCAGTATAGGGTCCAGCGCATATGTCAACAACTACTAAAAGGGGCATTTCAACAGGATCAGTTAAGGGTCCAGCGCAGATGTGAACAACTACTACCAGGGCATTTCAACAGCATCAGTATAGGTTCCAGCGAAGATGTGAACAACTACTAATAGGGACAACTCAACAGGATCAGTGTAGGGTCCAGCGCAGATGTGAACAACTACTAAAAGGGGCATTTCAACAGGATCAGTATAGGGTCCAGCGCAGATATGAACAACTACTAATAGGGGCATTTCAACAGGATCAGTCTAGGGTCCAGCGCAGATGTGAACAACTACTAATAGGGAATTTCGACAGGATGAGTTTAGGGTCCAGCGCAGATGTGAAGAACCACTACCAGGGGTATTTCAACAGGATCAGTATAGGGTTTAGCGCAGATGTAAACAACCACTACCAGGGGCATTTCAACAGGATCAGTATAGGGTTCAGCGCAGATGCCAACAACTACTAATAGGGGCATTACAACAGGATCAGTATAGGGTCCAGCGCAGATGTGAACAACCACTACCAGGGGCACTTCAAAATGATCAGTATAGGGTCCAGTGCAGATGTGAACAACCGCTACCAGGGGCATTTCAAAAGGATCAGTATAGGGTCCAGCGCAGATGTGAACAGCCACTACCAGGGGCATTTCAAAACGATCAGTATAGGGTCCAGTGCAGATGTGAACAACCGCTACCAGGGGCATTTCAAAAGGATCAGTATAGGGTCCAGCGCAGATGTGAACAACTACTAATTGGGGCATTTCAACAGGATCAGTAAATGGTTCAGCGCAGATGTGAACAACCACTACCAGGGGCATTTCAACAGGATCAGTATAGCGTACAGAGCAGATATGAACAACCACTACCAGGGGCATTTCTATACAGGATCAGTATAGGCTCCAGCGCGGATGTGAACAACCACTAACAGGGGCATTTCAAAATGATCAGTATAGGGTCCAGTGCAGATGTGAACAACCGCTACCAGGGGCATTTCAAAAGGATCAGTATAGGGTCCAGCGCGGATGTGAACAGCCACTACCAGGGGCATTTCAACAGGATCAGTATAGGGTCCAGCGCAGATGTGAACAACCACTACCAGGGGCATTTCAACAGGATCAGTATAGGGTCCAGCGCAGGTGTCAACAACTACTAATAGGGGCATTACCACAGGATCAGTATAGGATCCAGCGCAGATGTGAACAACCACTACCAGGGGCATTTCAAAAGGATCAGTATAGGGATCAGTGCAGATGTGAACAACCGCTACCAGGGGCATTTCGAAAGGATCAGTATAGGGTCCAGCGCAGATGTAAACAACTACTAATAGGGTCATTTCAACAGGATCAGTATAAGGTCCAGCGCAGATGTGAACAACTGCTAATAGGGAATTTCAACAGGATCAGTATAGGGTCCAGCGCAGATGTGAACAACTATTAATAGGGGCATTTCAACAGGATCAGTGTATGGTTCAGCGCAGATGTGAACAACCACTACCAGGGTCACTTCAACAGGATACGTATAGGGTCCACCGCAGATATGAACAACCACTACCAGGGGCATTTCAACAGGATCAGTATAAGGTCCAGCGCAGATGTGAACATCCACTACCAGGGGCATTTCAACAGGATCAGTATGGGGTCTAGTGCAGATGTGAACAACTACTAATAGGGGAATTTCAACAAGATGAGTATTGGATCCAGCGCAGATGTGAACAACTATTAATAGGGGCATTTCAACAGGATGAGTATAGGGTCCAGCGCAGATGAGAACAACTACTAACAGGGACATTTCAACACGATGAATATAGGGTCAGTGCAGATGTCAACAACTACTAATAGGGGCATTTCAACATAATCAGTATAGGGTCCAGCGCAGATGCGAACAACTACTACCAGGGACATTTCAACAAAATCAGTATAGGGTCAGCGCAGATGTGAACAACTACTAACAGGGGCATTTCAACAGGATCAGTATAGGCTCCAGCGCGGATGTGAACAACCACTACCAGGGCATTTCAAAAGGATCAGTATAGGGTCCAGTGCAGATGTGAACAACCGCTACCAGGGGCATTTCAAAAGGATCAGTATAGGGTCCAGCGCAGATGTGAACAACCACTACCAGGGGCATTTCAAAAGGATCAGTATAGGGTCCAGTGCAGATGTGAACAACCGCTACCAGGGACATTTCAAAAGGATCAGTATAAGGTCCAGCGCAGATATGAACAACTACTAATAGGGGCATTTCATCAGGATCAGTATATGGTTCAGCGCAGCTGTGAACAACCACTACCAGGGGCATTTCAAGAGGATCAGTATAGGGTCCAGCGCAGATGTGAACAACCATTACCAGGGGCATTTCAACAGGATCAGTATAGGGTCCAGCGCAGATGTAAACAACTACTACCAGGGGCATTTCAACAGGATCAGTATAGAGTCCAGCGCAGATGTGAACAACTACTAACAGGGGCATTTCAACAGGATCTGTATAGGGTCTAGCGCAGATGTGAACAACTACTAATAGGGAATTTCAACAGGATCAGTATTGGGTCCAGCGCAGATGTGAATAACTACTAATAGGGAATTTCAACAGGATGAGTATAGGGTCTAGCGCAGATGTGAACAACTACTAACAGGCGCATTTCAACAGGATGAGTATAGGGTCCAGCGCAGGTGTCAACAACTACTAATAGGGGCATTACCACAGCATCAGTATAGGATCCAGCGCAGATGTGAACAACCACTACCAGGGGCATTTCAAAAGGATCATATAGGGTCCAGCGCAGTAGTGAACAACTACTAATACGGAATTTCAACAGCTTCAGTATAGGGTCCAGCGCAGATGTGAACAACCACTACCAGGGGCATTTCAACAGGATCATATAGGGTCCAGCGCAGTAGTGAACAACTACTAATAGGGAATTTCAACAGCATCAGTATACGGTCCAGCGCAGTAGTGAACAACTACTAACAGGGGCATTTCAACAGCATCAGTATAGGGTCCAGCGCAGATGTGAACAACTACTATTAGAGAATTTCAACAGGATCGGTATAGGGTCCAGCGCAGATGTGAACAACCACTACCAGGGGCAATTCAACAGGATAAGTATAGGGTCCAGCGCAGATGTGAACAACTACTAACAGGGGCATTTCAACAGGATCAGTATTGGGTCCAGCGCAGATGTGAACAACTACTACCAGGGCATTTCAACAGGATAAGTATAGGGTCCAGCGCAGATGTGAACAACTACTCATAGGGGCATCTCAACAGGATCAGTGTAGGGTCCTGCGCAGATGTGAACAACTACTAACAGGGGCATTTCAACAGGATCAATATAGGCTCCAGCGCAGATGTGAACAACTACTAACAGGGGCATTTCAACAGCATCAGTATAGGGTCCAGCGCAGATGTGAATAACCACTACCAGGGTCATTTCAACAGGATCAGTATAGGGTCCAGCGTAGTAGTGAACAACCTCTAATAGGGAATTTCAACAGCATCAGTATAGGGTCCAGCGCAGCTATGAACAATTACTGATAGGGAATTTCAACACCATCAGTATACGGTCCAGCGCAGTAGTGAACAACTACTTTTAGGGGCATTTCAACAGCATCAGCATAGGGTCCAGCGCAAATGTGAACAACCACTACCAGGGGCATTTCAACAGGATCAGTATGGGGTCCGGTGATGATGTGAACAACAACTAATAGGGGAATTTCAACAGGATGAGTATAGGGTCCAGCGCAGAATTGAACAACTACGAATAGGGGCAATTCAACAGGATGAGCATTGAGTCCAGCGCAGTTGTGAACAACTACTACCAGGGGTATTTCAACAGGATGAGTATAGGGTCAGCGCAGATGTGAACAACTACTAATAGGGGCATTTCAACAGGATCAGCATAGGGTCCAGCGCAGATGTGAACAACCACTACCAGGGGCATTTCAACAGGATCAGTATAGGGTCCAGCGCATATGTGAACAACTACTAACAGGGGCATTTCAACAGGATCAGTAAAGGGTCCAGCGCAGATGTGAGCAACTACTACCAGGGCATTTCAACAGCATCAGTATAGGTTCCAGCGAAGATGTGAACAACTACTAATAGGGACATCTCAACAGGATCAGTGTAGGGTCCAGCGCAGACGTGAACAACTACTAAAAGGGGCATTTCAACAGGATCAGTATAGGGTCCAGCGCAGATGTGAACAACTACTAATAGGGGCATTTCAACAGGATCAGTCTAGGGTCCAGCGCACATGTGAACAACTACTAATAGGGAGTTTCGACAGGGTGAGTTTAGGGTCCAGCGCAGATGTGACGAACCACTACCAGTGGTATTTCAACAGGATCAGTATAGGGTCCAGCGCAAATGTGAACAACCACTACCAGGGGCATTTCAACAGGATCAGTTTAGGGTTCAGCGCAGATGTCAACAACTACTAATAGGGGCATTACAACAGGATCAGTATAGGGTCCAGCGCAGATGTGAACAACCACTACCAGGGGCATTTCAAAAGGATCACTATAGGATCCAGTGCAGATGTGAACAACCGCTACCAGGGGCATTTCAAAAGGATCAGTATAGGGTCCAGCGCAGATGTGAACAACTACTAATAGGGGCATTTCAACAGGATCAGTATAGGGTCCAGCGCAGATGTGAACAACTGTTAATAGGGAATTTCAACAGGATCAGTATAGGGTCCAGCGCAGATGTGAACAACTACTAATAGGGGCATTTCAACAGGATCAGTATATGGTTCAGCGCAGATGTGAACAACCACTACCAGGGGCATTTCAAAAGGATCAGTATAGGGTCCACGGCAGATGTGAACAACCACTAACAGGGGTATTTCAACAGGATCAGTATAGGGTCCAGCGCAGATGTGAACAACCACTACCAGGGGAATTTCAACAGGATCATTAAGGGGTCTAGTGCAGATGTGAACAACTACTAACAGGGGAGTTTCAACAGGATCTGTTTAGGGTCCAGCGCAGATGTGAACAACCACTACCAGAGGCATTTCAACAGGGTCAGTATGGGGACTGGTGATGATGTTAACAACTACTAATAGGGGCATTACAACAGGATCAGTGTATGGTTCAGCGCAGATGTGAACAACCACTACCAGGGTCATTTCAACAGGATACGTATAGGGTCCACCGCAGATATGAACAACCACTACCAGGGGCATTTCAACAGGATCAGTATAAGGTCCAGCGCAGATGTGAACAACCACTACCAGGGGCATTTCAACAGGATCAGTATAGGGTCCAGCGCAGATGTGAACAACCACTAACAGGGGCATTTCAAAATGATCAGTATAGGGTCCAGTGCAGATGTGAACAACCGCTACCAGGGGCATTTCAAAAGGATCAGTATAGGGTCCAGCGCGGATGTGAACAGCCACTACCAGGGGCATTTCAACAGGATCAGTATAGGGTCCAGCGCAGATGTGAACAACCACTACCAGGGGCATTTCAACAGGATCAGTATATGGTCCAGCGCAGGTGTCAACAACTACTAATAGGGGCATTACCACAAGATCAGTATAGGATCCAGCGCAGATGTGAACAACCACTACCAGGGGCATTTCAAAAGGATCAGTATAGGGATCAGTGCAATTGTGAACAACCGCTACCAGGGGCATTTCGAAAGGATCAGTATAGGGTCCAGCGCAGATGTAAACAACTACTAATAGGGTCATTTCAACAGGATCAGTATAAGGTCCAGCGCAGATGTGAACAACTGCTAATAGGGAATTTCAACAGGATCAGTATAGGGTCCAGCGCAGATGTGAACAACTACTAATAGGGGCATTTCAACAGGATCAGTGTATGGTTCAGCGCAGATGTGAACAACCACTACCAGGGTCATTTCAACAGGATACGTATAGGGTCCACCGCAGATATGAACAACCACTACCAGGGGCATTTCAACAGGATCAGTATAAGGTCCAGCGCAGATGTGAACATCCACTACCAGGGGCATTTCAACAGGATCAGTATGGGGTCTAGTGCAGATGTGAACAACTACTAATAGGGGAATTTCAACAAGATGAGTATTGGATCCAGCGCAGATGTGAACAACTATTAATAGGGGCATTTCAACAGGATGAGTATAGGGTCCAGCGCAGATGTGAACAACTACTAACAGGGACATTTCAACACGATGAATATAGGGTCAGCGCAGATGTCAACAACTACTAATAGGGGCATTTCAACATGATCAGTATAGGGTCCAGCGCAGATGCGAACAACTACTACCAGGGACATTTCAACAAAATCAGTATAGGGTCAGCGCAGATGTGAACAACTACTAACAGGGGCATTTCAACAGGATCAGTATAGGGTCCAGCGCAGATGAGAACAACTACTAACAGGGGCATTTCAACAGCATAAGTATACGGTCCAGCGCAGATGTGAACAACCAGTACCAGGGGCATTTCAACAGGATCAGTATAGGGTCCAGCGCAGATGTGAAACACTACTAATAGGGGAATTTCAACAGGATCATTATAGGGTCCAGCGCAGATGTGAACAACTACTAACAGGGGCATTTCAACAGGATGAGTATAGGGTCTAGCGCAGATGTGTAACAAATACTAACAGGGGCATTTCAACAGGATGAGTATTAGGGTCCAGCGCAGATGTGAACAACCACTACCAGGGGCATTTCAACAGGATCACTATAGGGTCCAGCGCTGATGTAAACAACTACTAACAGGGGCATTTCAACAGGATCAGTATAGGGTCCAGCGCAGATGTGAACAACCACTACCAGGGGCATGTCAACAGGATCAATATACGCTCCAGCGCAGATGAGAACAACTACTAATAGGGGCATTTCAACAGAATCAGTATAGGGTCCAGCGAAGATGTGAACAACTACTAATAGGGGCATTTCAACAGCATCAGTATAGGGTCCAGCGCAGATGTGAGCAACCACTACCAGGGGCATTTCAACAGGATCAGTATAGGGTCCAGCGCATATGTCAACAACTACTAAAAGGGGCATTTCAACAGGATCAGTTAAGGGTCCAGCGCAGATGTGAACAACTACTACCAGGGCATTTCAACAGCATCAGTATAGGTTCCAGCGAAGATGTGAACAACTACTAATAGGGACAACTCAACAGGATCAGTGTAGGGTCCAGCGCAGATGTGAACAACTACTAAAAGGGGCATTTCAACAGGATCAGTATAGGGTCCAGCGCAGATATGAACAACTACTAATAGGGGCATTTCAACAGGATCAGTCTAGGGTCCAGCGCAGATGTGAACAACTACTATTAGGGAATTTCGACAGGATGAGTTTAGGGTCCAGCGCAGATGTGAAGAACCACTACCAGGGGTATTTCAACAGGATCAGTATAGGGTTTAGCGCAGATGTGAACAACCACTACCAGGGGCATTTCAACAGGATCAGTATAGGGTTCAGCGCAGATGCCAACAACTACTAATAGGGGCATTACAACAGGATCAGTATAGGGTCCAGCGCAGATGTGAACAACCACTACCAGTGGCATTTCAAAATGATCAGTATAGGGTCCAGTGCAGATGTGAACAACCGCTACCAGGGGCATTTCAAAAGGATCAGTATAGGGTCCAGCGCAGATGTGAACAGCCACTACCAGGGGCATTTCAAAACGATCAGTATAGGGTCCAGTGCAGATGTGAACAACCGCTACCAGGGGCATTTCAAAAGGATCAGTATAGGGTCCAGCGCAGATGTGAACAACTACTAATTGGGGCATTTCAACAGGATCAGTAAATGGTTCAGCGCAGATGTGAACAACCACTACCAGGGGCATTTCAACAGGATCAGTATAGCGTACAGAGCAGATGTGAACAACCACTACCAGGGGCATTTCTATACAGGATCAGTATAGGCTCCAGCGCGGATGTGAACAACCACTAACAGGGGCATTTCAAAATGATCAGTATAGGGTCCAGTGCAGATGTGAACAACCGCTACCAGGGGCATTTCAAAAGGATCAGTATAGGGTCCAGCGCGGATGTGAACAGCCACTACCAGGGGCATTTCAACAGGATCAGTATAGGGTCCAGCGCAGATGTGAACAACCACTACCAGGGGCATTTCAACAGGATCAGTATAGGGTCCAGCGCAGGTGTCAACAACTACTAATAGGGGCATTTCAAAAGGATCAGTATAGGGATCAGTGCAGATGTGAACAACCGCTACCAGGGGCATTTCGAAAGGATCAGTATAGGGTCCAGCGCAGATGTAAACAACTACTAATAGGGTCATTTCAACAGGATCAGTATAAGGTCCAGCGCAGATGTGAACAACTGCTAATAGGGAATTTCAACAGGATCAGTATAGGGTCCAGCGCAGATGTGAACAACTATTAATAGGGGCATTTCAACAGGATCAGTGTATGGTTCAGCGCAGATGTGAACAACCACTACCAGGGTCATTTCAACAGGATACGTATAGGGTCCACCGCAGATATGAACAACCACTACCAGGGGCATTTCAACAGGATCAGTATAAGGTCCAGCGCAGATGTGAACATCCACTACCAGGGGCATTTCAACAGGATCAGTATGGGGTCTAGTGCAGATGTGAACAACTACTAATAGGGGAATTTCAACAAGATGAGTATTGGATCCAGCGCAGATGTGAACAACTATTAATAGGGGCATTTCAACAGGATGAGTATAGGGTCCAGCGCAGATGTGAACAACTACTAACAGGGACATTTCAACACGATGAATATAGGGTCAGCGCACATGTCAACAACTACTAATAGGGGCATTTCAACATGATCAGTATAGGGTCCAGCGCAGATGCGAACAACTACTACCAGGGACATTTCAACAAAATCAGTATAGGGTCAGCGCAGATGTGAACAACTACTAACAGGGGCATTTCAACAGGATCAGTATAGGCTCCAGCGCGGATGTGAACAACCACTACCAGGGCATTTCAAAAGGATCAGTATAGGGTCCAGTGCAGATGTGAACAACCGCTACCAGGGGCATTTCAAAAGGATCAGTATAGGGTCCAGCGCAGATGTGAACAACCACTACCAGGGGCATTTCAAAAGGATCAGTATAGGGTCCAGTGCAGATGTGAACAACCGCTACCAGGGACATTTCAAAAGGATCAGTATAAGGTCCAGCGCAGATATGAACAACTACTAATAGGGGCATTTCATCAGGATCAGTATATGGTTCAGCGCAGCTGTGAACAACCACTACCAGGGGCATTTCAAGAGGATCAGTATAGGGTCCAGCGCAGATGTGAACAACCATTACCAGGGGCATTTCAACAGGATCAGTATAGGGTCCAGCGCAGATGTAAACAACTACTACCAGGGGCATTTCAACAGGATCAGTATAGAGTCCAGCGCAGATGTGAACAACTACTAACAGGGGCATTTCAACAGGATCTGTATAGGGTCTAGCGCAGATGTGAACAACTACTAATAGGGAATTTCAACAGGATCAGTATTGGGTCCAGCGCAGATGTGAATAACTACTAATAGGGAATTTCAACAGGATGAGTATAGGGTCTAGCGCAGATGTGAACAACTACTAACAGGCGCATTTCAACAGGATGAGTATAGGGTCCAGCGCAGATGTGTACAACTACTAAAAGGGGCATTTCAACAGGATCAGTATAGGGTCCATCGCAGATGTAAACAACTACTACCAGGGGCATTTCAACAGGATCAGTATAGGGTCCAGCGCAGATGTGAACAACTACTAATAGGGAATTTCAACAGGATCACTATAGGGTCCATCGCAGATGAGAACAACTACTAATAGGGAATTTCAACAGCGTCAGTATAGGGGCCAGCGCAAATGTGAACAACCACTACCAGGGGCATTTCAACAGGATCATATAGGGTCCAGCGCAGTAGTGAAAAACTACTAATAGGGAATTTCAACAGCATCAATATACGGTCCAGCGCAGTAGTGAACAACTACTAATAGGGGCATTTCAACAGCATCAGTATAGGGTCCAGCGCAGATGCGAACAACCACTACCAGGGGCATTTCAACAGGATCAGTATAGGCTCCAGCGCAGATGTGAACAGCTACTAACAGGGGCATTTCAACAGCATCAGTATAGGGTCCAGCGCAGATGTGAAAAACTACTAATAGGGAATTTCAACAGCATCAGTATAGGGTCCAGCGCAGATGTGAACAACTACTAATAGGGAATTTCAACAGGATCGGTTTAGGGTCCAGCGCAGATGTGAACAACCACTACCAGGGGCAATTCAACAGGATAAGTATAGGGTCCAGCGCAGATGTGAACAACTACTAACACGGGCATTTCAACAGGATCAGTATAGGTTCTAGCGCAGATGTGAACAACTACTACCAGGGCATTTCAACAGGATCAGTATAGGGTCCAGCGCAGATGTGAACAACTACTCATAGGGGCATCTCAACAGGATCAGTGTAGGGTCCTGCGCAGATGTGAACAACTACTAACAGGGGCATTTCAACAGGATCAGTATAGGCTCCAGCGCAGATGTGAACAACTACTAACAGGGGCATTTCAACAGCATCAGTATAGGACCCAGCGCAGATGTGAATAACCACTACCAGGGTCATTTCAACAGGATCAGTATAGGGTCCAGCGCAGTAGTGAACAACCTGTAATAGGGAATTTCAACAGCATCAGTATAGGGTCCAGCGCAGATGTGAACAATTACTAATAGGGAATTTCAACACCATCAGTATACGGTCCAGCGCAGTAGTGAACAGCTACTAATAGGGGCATTTACACAGCATCAGCATAGGGTCCAGCGCAGATGTGAACATCCACTACCAGGGGCATTTCAACAGGATCAGTATGGGGTCTGGTGATGATGTGAACAACTAGTAATAGGGGAATTTCAACAGGATGAGTATAGGGTCCAGCGCAGAATTGAACAACTACTAATAGGGTCATTTCAACAGGATGAGTATTGGGTCCAGCGCAGTTGTGAACAACTACTACCAGGGGTATTTCAACAGGATGAGTATAGGGTCAGCGCAGATGTGAACAACTACTAATAGGGGCATTTCAACAGGATCAGTATAGGGTCCAGCGCAGATGTGAACAACCACTACCAGAGGCATTTCAACAGGATCAGTATAGGGTCCAGAGCAGATGTGAACAACTACTAATAGGGGCATTTCAACAGGATCAGTATAGGGTCCAGCGCAGATTTGAACAACCACTACCAGAGGCATTTCAACAGGATCAGTATAGGGTCCAGCGCCGATGTGAACAACTACTAATTGGGAATTTCTACAGTATCATTATAGGGTCCAGCGCAGATGTGAACAACTACTACCAGGGCATTTCAACAGGATCAGTATAGGGTCCAGCGCAGATGTGAACAACCTATACCAGGGGCATTTCAACAAGATCAGTATAGGGTCCAGCGCAAATGTGAACAACTACTAACAGGGGCATTTCAACAGGATCAGTATAGGGTCCAGCGCAGATGTGAACAACTACTTCCAGGGCATTTCAACAGGATCAGTATAGTGTCCAGCGCAGATGTGAACAACTACTAATAGGGGCATCTCAACAGGATCAGTGTAGGGTCCTGCGCAGATGTGAACAACTACTAACAGGGGCATTTCAACAGGATCAGTATAGGGTCCAGCGCAGATGTAAACAACTACTAATAGGGGCATTTCAACAGGATCAGTATAGGGTCCAGCGCAGATGTGAAAACTACTAATAGGGAATTTCGACAGGATGAGTTTAGGGTCCAGCGCAGATGTGAACAACCACTACCAGGGGCATTTCAACAGGATCAGTATAGGGTCCAGCGCAGATGTGAACAACCACTACCAGGGGCATTTCAACAGGATCAGTATAGGGTCCAGCGCAGATGTCAACAACTACTAATAGGGGAATTACCACAGGAACAGTATAGGATCCAGCGCAGATGTGAACAAGCAATACCAGGGGCATTTCAAAAGGATCAGTATAGGGATCAGTGCAGATGTGAACAACCGCTACCAGGGGCATTTCAAAAGGATCAGTATAGGGTCCAGCGCAGATGTAAACAACTACTAATAGGGGCATTTCAACAGGATCAGTATAAGGTCCAGCGCAGATGTGAACAACCACTACCAGGGGCATTTTAACAGGATCAGTATGGGGTCTAGTGCAGATGTGAACAACTACTAACAGAGGAGTTTCAACAGGATCTGTATAGGGTCCAGCGCAGATGTGAACAACCACTACCAGGGGCATTTCAACAGGGTCAGTATGGGGTCTGGTTATGATGTGAACAACTACTAATAGGGGAATTTCAACAGGCTGAGTATAGGATCCAGCGCAGATGTGAACAACTATTAATAGGGGCATTTCAACAGGATGAGTATAGGGTCCAGCGCAGATGTGAACAACTACTAACAGGGACATTTCAACACGATGAATATAGGGTCAGCGCAGATGTCAACAACTACTAATAGGGGCATTTCAACAGGATCAGTATAGGGTCCAGCGCAGATGCGAACAACTACTACCAGAGACATTTCAACAAGATCAGTATAGGGTCCAGAAAAGATGTGAACAACTACTAACAGGGGCATTTCAACAGGATCTGTATAGGTTCTAGCGCAGATCTGAACAACTACTAATAGGGAATTTAGACAGGATCAGTATAGGGTCAGCGCAGATGTGAACAACTACTAACAGGGGCATTTCAACAGCATAAGTATACGGTCCAGCGCAGATGTGAACAACCACTAACAGGGGCATTTCAACAGGATCAGTATAGGGTCCAGCGTAGATGTGAACAACTACTAACAGGGGCATTTCAACAGCATAAGTATACGGTCCAGCGCAGATGTGAACAACCACTAACAGGGGCATTTCAACAGGATCAGTATAGGGTCCAGCGCAGATGTGAAACACTACTAATAGGGGAATTTCAACAGGATCATTATAGGGTCAGCGCAGATGTGAACAACTACTAACAGGGGAACTTCAACAGGATCAGTATAGGGTCCAGCGTAGATGTGAACAACTACTAACAGGGGCATTTCAACAGCATAAGTATACGGTCCAGCGCAGATGTGAACAACCACTAACAGGGGCATTTCAACAGGATCAGTATAGGGTCCAGCGCAGATGTGAAACACTACTAATAGGTGAATTTCAACAGGATCATTATAGGGTCCAGCGCAGATGTGAACAACTACTAACAGGGGCATTTCAACAGGAAGAGTATAGGGTCTAGCGCTGATGTGAACAACTACTAACAGGGGCATTTCAACAGGATCAGTATAGGGTCCAGCGCAGATGTGAACAACCACTACCAGGGGCATGTCAACAGGATCAATATAGGCTCCAGCGCGGATGTGAACAACTACTAATAGGGGCATTTCCACAGGATCAGTATAGGGTCCAGCGCAGATGTGAACAACTACTAATAGGGGCATTTCAACAGCATCAGTATAGGGTCCAGCGCAGTAGTGAACAACCACTACCAGGGGCATTCCAACAGGATCAGTATAGGGTCCAGCGCATATGTGAACATTTACTAACAGGGGCATTTCAACAGGATCAGTAAAGGGTCCAGCGCAGATGTGAACAACTACTACCAGGGCATTTCAACAGCATCAGTATAGGTTCCAGCGAAGATGTGAACAACTACTAATAGGGGCATCTCAACAGGATCTGTGTAGGGTCCAGCGCAGATGTGAACAACTACTAATAGGGGCATTTCAACTGGATCAGTCTAGGGTCCAGCGCAGATGTGAACAACTACTAATAGGGAAATTCGACAGGATGAGTTTAGGGTCCAGCGCAGATGTGAACAACCACTACCAGGGGCATTTCAACAGCATCAGAATAGGGTCCAGCGCAGATGCGAACAACCACTACCAGGGGCATTTCAACAGGATCAGTATAGGCTCCAGAGCAGATGTGAACAGCTACTAACAGGGGCATTTCAACAGGATCAGTATAGGGTCCAGCGCAGATGTGAACAACTACTAATAGGGGCATTTCAACAGGATCAGTATTGGGTCCAGCGCAGATGTGAAAACTACTAAAAGGGAATTTCGACAGGATGAGTTTAGGGTCCAGCGCTGATGTGAACAACCGCTACCAGGGGCATTTCAACAGGATCAGTATAGGGTCCAGCGCAGATGTGAACAACCACTACCAGGGGCATTTCAACAGGATCAGTATAGGGTCCAGCGCAGATGTCAACAACTACTAATAGGGGCATTACGACAGGATCAGTATAGGATCCAGCGCAGATGTGAACAACCAATACCAGGGGCATTTCAGAAGGATCAGTATAGGGATCAGTGCAGATGTGAACAACCGCTACCAGGGGCATTTCAAAAGGATCAGTATAGGGTCCAGCGCAGATGTAAACAACTACTAATAGGGGCATTTCAACAGGATCAGTATAAGGTCCAGCGCAGATGTGCACAACTGCTAATAGGGAATTTCAACAGGATCACTATAGGGTCCAGCGCAGATGTGAACAACTACTAATAGGGGCATTTCAACAGGATCAGTGTATGGTTCAGCGCAGATGTGAACAACCACTACCAGGGTCATTGCAACAGGATCAATATAGGGTCCACCGCAGATATGAACAACCACTACCAGGGGCATTTTAACAGGATCAGTATGGGGTCTAGTGCAGATGTGAACAACTACTAACAGGGGAGTTTCAACAGGATCTGTATAGGGTCCAGCGCAGATGTGAACAACCACTACCAGGGGCATTTCAACAGGGTCAGTATGGGGTCTGGTTATGATGTGAACAACTACTAATAGGGGAATTTCAACAGGCTGAGTATAGGATCCAGCGCAGATGTGAACAACTATTAATAGGGGCATTTCAACAGGATGAGTATAGGGTCCAGCGCAGATGTGAACAACTACTAACAGGGACATTTCAACACGATGAATATAGGGTCAGCGCAGATGTCAACAACTACTAATAGGGGCATTTCAACAGGATCAGTATAGGGTCCAGCGCAGATGCCAACAACTACTACCAGAGACATTTCAACAAGATCAGTATAGGGTCCAGAAAAGATGTGAACAACTACTAACAGGGGCATTTCAACAGGATCTGTATAGGTTCTAGCGCAGATCTGAACAACTACTAATAGGGAATTTAGACAGGATCAGTATAGGGTCAGCGCAGATGTGAACAACTACTAACAGGGGCATTTCAACAGCATAAGTATACGGTCCAGCGCAGATGTGAACAACCACTAACAGGGGCATTTCAACAGGATCAGTATAGGGTCCAGCGTAGATGTGAACAACTACTAACAGGGGCATTTCAACAGCATAAGTATACGGTCCAGCGCAGATGTGAACAACCACTAACAGGGGCATTTCAACAGGATCAGTATAGGGTCCAGCGCAGATGTGAAACACTACTAATAGGGGAATTTCAACAGGATCATTATAGGGTCAGCGCAGATGTGAACAACTACTAACAGGGGAACTTCAACAGGATCAGTATAGGGTCCAGCGTAGATGTGAACAACTACTAACAGGGGCATTTCAACAGCATAAGTATACGGTCCAGCGCAGATGTGAACAACCACTAACAGGGGCATTTCAACAGGATCAGTATAGGGTCCAGCGCAGATGTGAAACACTACTAATAGGTGAATTTCAACAGGATCATTATAGGGTCCAGCGCAGATGTGAACAACTACTAACAGGGGCATTTCAACAGGAAGAGTATAGGGTCTAGCGCTGATGTGAACAACTACTAACAGGGGCATTTCAACAGGATCAGTATAGGGTCCAGCGCAGATGTGAACAACCACTACCAGGGGCATGTCAACAGGATCAATATAGGCTCCAGCGCGGATGTGAACAACTACTAATAGGGGCATTTCCACAGGATCAGTATAGGGTCCAGCGCAGATGTGAACAACTACTAATAGGGGCATTTCAACAGCATCAGTATAGGGTCCAGCGCAGTAGTGAACAACCACTACCAGGGGCATTCCAACAGGATCAGTATAGGGTCCAGCGCATATGTGAACATTTACTAACAGGGGCATTTCAACAGGATCAGTAAAGGGTCCAGCGCAGATGTGAACAACTACTACCAGGGCATTTCAACAGCATCAGTATAGGTTCCAGCGAAGATGTGAACAACTACTAATAGGGGCATCTCAACAGGATCTGTGTAGGGTCCAGCGCAGATGTGAACAACTACTAATAGGGGCATTTCAACTGGATCAGTCTAGGGTCCAGCGCAGATGTGAACAACTACTAATAGGGAAATTCGACAGGATGAGTTTAGGGTCCAGCGCAGATGTGAACAACCACTACCAGGGGCATTTCAACAGCATCAGAATAGGGTCCAGCGCAGATGCGAACAACCACTACCAGGGGCATTTCAACAGGATCAGTATAGGCTCCAGAGCAGATGTGAACAGCTACTAACAGGGGCATTTCAACAGGATCAGTATAGGGTCCAGCGCAGATGTGAACAACTACTAATAGGGGCATTTCAACAGGATCAGTATTGGGTCCAGCGCAGATGTGAAAACTACTAAAAGGGAATTTCGACAGGATGAGTTTAGGGTCCAGCGCTGATGTGAACAACCGCTACCAGGGGCATTTCAACAGGATCAGTATAGGGTCCAGCGCAGATGTGAACAACCACTACCAGGGGCATTTCAACAGGATCAGTATAGGGTCCAGCGCAGATGTCAACAACTACTAATAGGGGCATTACGACAGGATCAGTATAGGATCCAGCGCAGATGTGAACAACCAATACCAGGGGCATTTCAGAAGGATCAGTATAGGGATCAGTGCAGATGTGAACAACCGCTACCAGGGGCATTTCAAAAGGATCAGTATAGGGTCCAGCGCAGATGTAAACAACTACTAATAGGGGCATTTCAACAGGATCAGTATAAGGTCCAGCGCAGATGTGCACAACTGCTAATAGGGAATTTCAACAGGATCACTATAGGGTCCAGCGCAGATGTGAACAACTACTAATAGGGGCATTTCAACAGGATCAGTGTATGGTTCAGCGCAGATGTGAACAACCACTACCAGGGTCATTGCAACAGGATCAATATAGGGTCCACCGCAGATATGAACAACCACTACCAGGGGCATTTCAACAGGTTCAGTATAAGGTCCAGCGCAGATGTGAACAACCACTACCAGGGGCATTTCAACAGGATCAGTATGGGGTCTAGTGCAGATGTGAACAACTACTAACAGGGGAGTTTCAACAGGATCTGTATAGGGTCCAGCGCAGATGTCAACAACCACTACCAGGGGCATTTCAACAGGGTCAGTATGGGGTCTGGTTATGATGTGAACAACTACTAATAGGGGAATTTCAACAGGCTGAGTATAGGATCCAGCGCAGATGTGAACAACTAATAATATGGGCATTTCAACAGGATGAGTATAGGGTCCAGCGCAGATGTGAACAACTACTAACAGGGACATTTCAACACGATGAATATAGGGTCAGCGCAGATGTCAACAACTACTAATAGCGGCATTTCAACAGGATCAGTATATGGTCCAGCGCAGATGCGAACAACTACTACCAGGGACATTTCAACAAGATCAGTATAGGGTCCACCGAAGATGTGAACAACTACTTACAGGGGCATTTCAACAGGATCTGTATAGGTTCTAGCGCAGATCTGAACAACTACTAATAGGGAATTTAGACAGGATCACTATAGGGTCAGCGCAGATGTGAACAACTACTAACAGGGGCATTTCAAAAGGATCAGTATAGGGTCCAGCGTAGATGTGAACAACTACTAACAGGGGCATTTCAACAGCATAAGTATACGGTCCAGCGCAGATGTGAACAACCACTAACAGGGGCATTTCAACAGGATCAGTATAGGGTCCAGCGCAGATGTGAAACACTACTAATAGGGGAATTTCAACAGGATCATTATAGGGTCCAGCGCAGATGTGAACAACTACTAAAAGGGGCATTTCAACAGGATGAGTATAGGGTCCATGCAGATGTGAAACACTACTAACAGGGGCATTTCAACAGGATCAGTATTGGGTCCAGCGCAGATGTAAACAACTAATACCAGGGGCATTTGAACAGGATCATTATAGGGTCCAGCGCAGATGTGAACAACCACTACCAGGGGCATGTCAACAGGATCAATATAGGCTCCAGCGCAGATGTGAACAACTACCAATAGGGGCATATCCACACGATCAGTATAGGGTCCAGCGCAGATGTGAACAACTACTAATAGGGGCATTTCAACAGCATCAGTATAGGGTCCAGCGCAGATGTGAACAACCACTACCAGGGGCATTTCAACAGGATCAGTATAGGGTTCAGCGCATATGTGAACATTTACAAACAGGGGCATTTCAACAGGATCAGTAAAGTGTCCAGCGCAGATGTGAACAACTACTACCAGGGCATTTCAACAGCATCAGTATAGGTTCCAGCGAAGATGTGAACAACTACTAATAGGGGCATCTCAACAGGATCTGTGTAGGGTCCAGGGCAGATGTGAACAACTACTAATAGGGGCATTTCAACAGGATCAGTCTAGGGTCCAGCGCAGATGTGAACAACTACTTATAGGGAAATTCGACAGGATGAGTTTAGGGTCCAGCGCAGATGTGAACAACCATTACCAGGGGCATTTCAACAGGATCAGTATAGGGTTCAGCGCAGATGTGAACAACCACTACCAGGGGCATTTCAAGAGGATCAGTATGGGGTCCAGCGCAGATGTGAACAACCACTACCAGAGGCATTTCAACAGGATCAGTATAGGGTCCAGCGCAGATGTAATTAACTACTACCAGGGGCATTTCAACAGGATCAGTATAGGGTCCAGCGCAGATGTGAACAACTACTAACAGGGGCATTTCAACAGGATCTGTATAGGGTCTAGCGCAGATGTGAACAACTACTAATAGGGAATTTCAACAGGATCAGTATAGGGTCCATCGCAGATGTGAACAACTACTAATAAGGAATTTCAACAGGATGAGTATAGGGTCTAGCGCAGATGTGAACAGCTACTAACAGGGGCATTTCAACAGGATGAGTATAGGGTCCAGTGCAGATGTGAACAACTACTAAAAGGGGCATTTCAACAGGATCAGTATAGGGTCCATCGCAGATGTAAACAACTACTACCAGGGGCATTTCAACAGGATCAGTATAGGGACCAGCGCAGATGTGAACAACCACTAATAGGGAATTTCAACAGGATCACTATAGGGTCCAGCGCAGATGAGAACAACAATTCATAGGGAATTTCAACAGGATCTGTATAGGGTCCAGCGCAGATTTGAACAACTACTAATAGGGAATTTCAACAGGATCAGTATAGGGTTAGCGCAGATGTGAACAACTACCAACAGGGGCATTTCAACAGGATCAGTATAGGGTCCAGCGCAGATGTGAACAACTACTAACAGGGGCATTTCAACAGCATAAGTATAGGGTCCAGCGCAGATGTGAACAACCATTACCAGGGGCCTTTCAACAGTATCCGTATAGGGTCTAGCGCAGATGTGAACAACTACTAATAGGGGAATTTCAACAGGATCAGTATAGGGTCCAGCGCAGATGTGAACAACTACTAATAGGGGCATTACAACAGGATCAGTATAGGGTCCAGCGCAGATGTGGACAACCGCTATCAGGGGCATTTCAAAAGGATCAGTATAGGGTCCAGCGCAGATGTGAACAACCACTACCAGGAGCATTTCAAACGGATCTGTATAGGGTCCAGTGCAGATGTGAACAACCGTTACCAGCGGCATTTCAAAAGGATCAGTATAGGGTCCAGCGCAGATGTGAACAACTACTAATAGGGGCATTTCAACAAGATCAGTATATGGTTCAGCGCAGATGTGAACAACCACTACCAGGGGCATTTCAACAGGATCAGTATAGGGTCCAGCGCAGATGTGAACAAACACCAACCAGGGGCATTTCTATATAGGATCAATATAGGGTCCAGCGCAGATGTTAACAACAACTACCAGGGGCATTTCAACAGGATCAGTATGGGGTCTAGTGCAGATGTGTACAACTACTAACAGGGGAGTTTCAACAGGAGCTGTATAGTGTCCAGCGCAGATGTGAACAACCACTACCAGAGGCATTTCAACAGGGTCAGTATGGGGACTGGTGATGATGTGAACAACTACTAATAGGGGCATTACAACAGGATCAAAATAGTGTCCAGCGCAGATGTGAACAACTACTAATAAGGAATTTCAACAGGATCAGTATAGGGTCCAGCGCAGATGAGAACAACTACTCATAGGGAATTTCAACAGGATATGTATAGGGTCAGCGCAGAAGTGAACAACTACTAACAGGGGCATTTCAACAGGATCAGTATAGGGTCCAGCGCAGATGTAAAGAACTACTAACATGGGCATTTCAACAGGATCTGTATAGGGTCTAGCGCAGATATGAACAACTACTAATAGGGAATTTCAACAGGATCAGTATAGGGTTAGCGCAGATGTGAACAACTACTAACAGGGGCACTTCACCAGGATCAGTATAGGGTCCAGCGCAGATGTGAACAACTACTAACAGGGGCATTTCAACAGGATCAGTATAGGGTCCAGCGCAGATGTGAACAACTAATAACAGGGGCACTTCATCAGGATCAGTATAGGGTCCAGCCCAGAAGTGAACTACTACCAGGTGCATTTCAACAGGATCATAATAGGGTCCAGCGCAGTTGTGAACAACTACTAATAGGGGAATTTCAACAGGATCAGTATAGGGTCCAGCGCAGATGTGAACAACTACTAACAGGGGCATTTCAACAGGATGAGTATAGGGTCCAGCGCAGATGTGAACCACTACTAACAGGGGCATTTCAACAGGATCAGTATAGGGTAAAGCGCAGATGTGAACAACTAATACCAGGGACATTTCAACAGGATCAGTATAGGGTCCAGCGCAGATGTGAACAACTATTAACAGGGGAGTTTCAACAGGATCAGTATAGGGTCCAGCGCAGATGTGAACAACTACTACCAGGGGCATTCCAACAGGATCAGTATAGGGTCCAGCGCAGATGTGAACAACTACTAACAGGGGCATTTCAACAGCATCAGTATGGGGTCCAGCGCAGATGTGAACAAGTACTACCAGGGGCATTTCAACAGGATCAGTATATGGTTCAGCGCAGATGTGAACAACCACTACCAGGGGTATTTCAACAGGATCAAAATAGGGTCCAGCGCAGATGTGAATCACCACTACCAGGGGCATTTCAACAGGATCAGTATGGGCCCAGTGCAGATGTGAACAACTACTAACAGGGGAGTTTCAACAGGATCTCAATATGGTCCAGCGCAGATGTGAAAAACCACTACCAGAGCCATTTCAACAGCGTCAGTATGGGGACTGGTGATGATGTGAACAACTACTAATAAGGGCATTACAACAGGATCAGTATAGGGTCCAGCGCCGATGTGAACAACTACTAATTGGGAATTTCAACAGTATCATTATAGGGTCCAGCGCAGATGTGAACAACTACTACCAGGGCATTTCAACAGGATCAGTATATTATGTCCAGCGCAGATGTGAACAACCACTACCAGGGGCATTTCAACAGGATCAGTATAGGGTCCAGCGCAAATGTGAACCACTACTAACAGGGCATTTCAACAGGATCAGTATAGGGTCCAGCGCAGATGTGAACAACTACTACAAGGGCATTTCAACAGGATCAGTATAGGGTCCAGCGCAGATGTGAACAACTACTAATAGGGGCATCTCAACAGGATCATTGTAGGGTCCTGCGCAGATGTGAACAACTACTAACAGGGGCATTTCAACAGGATCAGTATATGGTCCAGCGCAGATGTGAACAGCTAATAATAGGGGCATTACAAAAGATCAGTATAGGGTCCAGCGCAGATGTGAAAACTACTAATAGGGAATTTCGAAAGGATGAGTTTAGGGTCCAGCGCAGATGTGAACAACCACTACCAGGGGCATTTCAACAGGATCAGTATAGGGTCCAGCGCAGATGTGAACAACCACTACCAGGGGCATTTCAACAGGATCGGTATAGGGTTCAGCGAGATGTCAACAACTACTAATAGGGGCATTACCACAGGATCAGTATAGGATCCAGCGCAGATGTGAACAACCAATACCAGGGGCATTTCAAAAGGATCAGTATAGGGATCAGTGCACATGTGAACAACCGCTACCAGGGGCATTTCAAAAGGATCAGTATAGGGTCCAGCGCAGATGTAAACAACTACTAATAGGGGCATTTCAACAGGATAAGTATAAAGTCCAGCGCAGATGTGAACAACTGCTAATAGGGAATTTCAACAGGATCAGTATAGGGTCCAGCGCAGATGTGAACAACTACTAATAGGGGCATTTCAACAGGATCAGTGTATGTTTCAGCGCAGATGTGAACAACCACTACCAGGGTCATTTCAACAGGATCAGTATAGTGTCCACCGCAGATATGAACAACCACTAAAAGGGGCATTTCAACAGGATCAGTATGGGCTCTAGTGCAGATGTGAACAACTACTAACAGGGGAGTTTCAACAGGATCTGTATAGGGTCCAGCGCACATGTGAACAACCACTACCAGGGGCATTTCAACAGGGTCAGTATGGGGTCAGGTTATGATGTGAACAACTACTAATAGGGGAATTTCAACTGGATGAGTATAGGATCCAGCGCAGATGTGAACAACTATTATCAGGGACATTTCAACACGATGAATATAGGGTCAGCGCAGATGTCAACAACTACTAATAGGGGCATTTCAACAGGATCAGTATAGGGTCCAGCGCAGATGCGAAGAACTACTACCAGGGACATTTCAACAAGATCAGTATAGGGTCCAGCGAAGATGTGAACAACTACTAACAGGGGCATTTCAACAGGATCTGTATAGGGTCTAGCGCAGATCTGAACAACTACTAATAGGGAATTTAGACAGGATCAGTATAGGGTCAGCGCAGATGTGAACAACTACTAACAGGGGCATTTCAACAGGATCAGTATAGGGTCCAGCGTAGATGTGAACAACTACTAACAGGGGCATTTCAACAGCATAAGTATACGGTCCAGCGCAGATGTGAACAACCACTAACAGGGGCATTTCAACAGGATCAGTATAGGGTCCAGCGCAGATGTGAAACACTACTAATAGGGGAATTTCAACAGGATCATTATAGGGTCCAGCGCAGATGTGAACAACTACTAACAGGGGCATTTCAACAGGATGAGTATAGGGTCTAGCGCAGATGTGAACAACTACTAACAGGGGCATTTCAACAGGATGAGTATAGGGTCCAGTGCAGATGTGAAACACTACTAACAGGGGCATTTCAACAGGATCAGTATAGGGTCCAGGACAGATGTTAACAACTACTACCAGGGGCATTTCAACAGGATCAGTATAGGGTCCAGCGCAGATGAGAACAACCACTACCAGGGGCATGTCAACAGGATCAATATAGGCTCCAGCGCAGATGTGAACAACTACTAATAGGGGCATTTCCACAGGATCAGTATAGGGTCCAGCGCAGATGTGAACAACTACTAATAGGGGCATTTCAACAGCATCAGTATAGGGTCCAGCGCAGATGTGAATAACCACTACCAGGGGCATTTCAACAGGATCAGTATAGGGTCCAGCCCATATGTGAACATTTACTAACAGGGGCATTTCAACAGGATCAGTAAAGGTTCCAGCGCAAATGTGAACAACTACTACCAGGGCATTTCAACAGCATCAGTATAGGTTCCAGCGAAGATGTGAACAACTACTAATAGGGGCATCTCAACAGGATCTGTGTAGGGTCCAGCGCAGATGTGAACAACTACTAAAAGGGGCATTTCAACAGGATCAGTATAGGGTCCAGCGCAGATGTGAACAACTACTAATAGGGGCATTTCAACAGGATCAGTCTAGGGTCCAGCTCAGATGTGAAAAACTACTAATAGGGAATTTCGAAAGGATGAGTTTAGGGTCCAGCGCAGATGTGAACAACCACTACCAGGGGCATTTCAACAGGATCAGTATAGGGTTCAGCGCAGATGTGAACAACTACTAACAGGGGCATTTCAACAGGATCAGTATAGGGTCCAGCGCAGATGTGAAGAACTACTAACATGGGCATTTCAACAGGATCTGTATAGGTTCTAGCGCAGATGTGAACAACTACTAGTAGGGAATTTCAACAGGATCAGTATAGGGTTAGCGCAGATGTGAACAACTACTAATAGGGAATTTCAACAGGATCAGTATAGGGTTAGCGCAGATGTGAACAACTACTAACAGGGGCATTTCAACAGGATCAGCATAGGGTCCAGCGCAGATGTGAACAACTACTAACAGGGGCATTTCAACAGGATCAGTATAGGGTCCAGCGCAGAATTGAACAACTACTACCAGGGGCATTTCAACATGATCAGTATAGGGTCCAGCGCAGATGTGAACAACTACTACCAGGGGCATTTCAACAGGATCAGTATAGGGTCCAGCGCAGATGTAAACAACTACTACCAGGGGCATTTCAACAGGACCAGTATAGGGTCCAGCGCAGATGTGAACAACTACTAACAGGGGCATTTCAACAGGATCTGTATAGGGTCTAGCGCAGATGTGAACAACTACTAATAGGGAATTTCAACAGGATCAGTATAGGGTCCAGCGCAGATGTGAACAACTACTCTTAGGGAATTTCAACAGGATGAGTATAGGGTCTAGCGCAGATGTGAACAACTACTAACAGGGGCATTTCAACAGGATGAGTATAGGGTCCAGCGCAGATGTGAACAACTACTAAAAGGGGCATTTCAGCAGGATCAGTATAGGGTCCATCGCAGATGTAAACAACTACTACCAGGGGCATTTCAACAGGATCAGTATAGGGTCCAGCGCAGATGTGAACAACTACTAGTAGGGAATTTCAACAGGATCACTATAGGGTCCAGCGCAGATGAGAACAACTATTCATAGGGAATTTAAACAGGATCAGTATAGGGTCCAGCGCAGATGTGAACAAATACTAATAGGGAATTTCAACAGGATCAGTATAGGGTTAACGCAGATGTGAACAACTACTAACAGGGGCATTTCAACAGGATCAGTATAGGGTCCAGCGCAGATGTGAACAACTACTAACAGGGGCATTTCAACAGCATAAGTATAGGGTCCAGCGCAGATGTGACCAACTACTAACAGGGGCATTTCAACAGGATGAGTATAGCGTCCAGCGCAGATGTGAACAACTACTAAAAGGGGCATTTCAACAGGATCAGTATAGGGTCCGGCGCAGATGTGAGCAACTACTAACAGGGGCACTTCAACAGGATCAGTATAGGGTCCAGCGCAGATGTGAACAACTACTACCAGGGGCATTTCAACAGGATCATAATAGGGTCCAGCGCAGATGTGAACAACTACTAATAGGGGAATTTCAACAGGATTAGTATACGGTCTAGCGCAGATGTGAACAACTACTAACAGGGGCATTTCAACAGGATGAGTATAGGGTCCAGCGCAGATGTGAACCACTACTAACAGGGGCATTTCAACAGGATCAGTATAGGGTAAAGCGCAGATGTGAACAACTACTACCAGGCGCATTTCAACAGGATCAGTATAGGGTCCAGCGCAGATGTGATCAACTATTAACAGGGGAGTTTCAACAGGATCAGTATAGGGTCCAGCGCAGATGTGAACAACTACTACCAGGGGCATTCCAACAGGATCAGTATAGGGTCCAGCGCAGATGTGAACAACTCCTAACAGGGGCATTTCAACAGCATCAGTATGGGGTCCAGCGCAGATGTGAACAACTACTAAATGGGGCATTTCAACAGGATCAGTATAGGGTCTAGCGCAGATGTGAACTACTACCAGGGGCATTTCAACAGGATCAGTAAATGGTTCAGCGCAGATGTGAACAACCACTACCAGGGGCATTTCAACAGGATCAAAATAGGGTCCAGCGCAGATGTGAACAACCACTACCAGGGGCATTTCAACAGGATCAGTATGGGGTCTAGTGCAGATGTGAACAACTACTAACAGGGGAGTTTCAACAGGATCTGTATAGGGTCCAGCGCAGATGTGAACAACCACTACCAGAGCCATTTCAACAGGGTCAGTATGGGGACTGGTGATGATGTGAACAACTACTAATAGGGGCATTACAACAGGATCAGTATAGGGTCCAGCGCCGATGTGAACAACTACTAATTGGGAATTTCAACAGTATCATTATAGGGTCCAGTGCAGATGTGAACAACTACTACCAGGGCATTTCATCAGGATCAGTATAGGGTCCAGCGCAGATGTGAACAACCACTACCAGGGGCATTTCAACAGGATCAGTATAGGGTCCAGCGCAAATGTGAACAACTACTAACAGGGGCATTTCAACAGGATCAGTATAGGGTCCAGCGCAGATGTGAACAACTACTACCAGGGCATTTCAACAGGATCAGTATAGGGTCCAGCGCAGATGTGAACAACTACTAATAGGGGCATCTCAACAGGATCAGTGTAGCGTCCTGCGCAGATGTGAACAACTACTAACAAGGGCATTTCAACAGGATCAGTATAGGGTCCAGCGCAGATGTGAACAACTACTAATAGGGGCATTTCAACAGGATCAGTATAGGGTCCAGCGCAGTTGTGAAAACTACTAATAGGGAATTTCGACAGGATGAGTTTAGGGTCCAGCGCAGATGTGAACAACCACTACCAGGGGCATTTCAACAGGATCAGTATAGGGTCCAGCGCAGATGTCAACAACTACTAATAGGGGCATTACCACAGGATCAGTATAGGATCCAGCGCAGATGTGAACAACCAATACCAGGGGCATTTCAAAAGGATCAGTATAGGGATCAGTGCAGTTGTGAACAACCGCTACCAGGGGCATTTCAAAAGGATCAGTATAGGTTCCAGCGCAGATGTAAACAACTATTAATAGGGGCATTTCAACAGGGTCAGTATAAGGTCCAGCGCAGATGTGAACAACTGCTAATAGGGAATTTCAACGGGATCAGTATAGGGTCCAGCGCAGATGTGAACAACTACTAATAGGGGCATTTCAACAGGATCAGTGTATGGTTCAGCGCAGATGTGAACAACCACTACCAGGGTCATTTCAACAGGATCAGTATAGGGTCCACCGCAGATATGAACAACCACTACCAGGGGCATTTCAACAGGATCAGTATAAGGTCCAGCGCAGGTGTGAACAACCACTACCAGGGTATTTCAACAGGATCAGTATGGTGTCTAGTGCAGATGTGAACAACTACTAACAGGGGAGTTTCAACAGGATCTGTATAGGGTCCAGCGCAGATGTGAACAACCACTACCAGAGGCATTTCAACAGGGTCAGTATGGGGTCTGGTAATGATGTGAACAACTACTAATAGGGGAATTTCAACAGGATGAGTATAGGATCCAGCGCAGATGTGAACAATTATTAATAGGGGCATTTCAACAGGATGAGTATAGGGTCCAGCGCAGATGTGAACAACTACTAACAGGGACATTTCAACACGATGAATATAGGGTCAGCGCAGTGGTCAGCAACTACTAATAGGGGCATTTCAACAGGATCAGTATAGTGTCCAGCGCAGATGCGAACAACCACTAACAGGGGCATTTCAAAATAATCAGTATAGGGTCCAGCGAAGATGTGAACAACTACTAACAGGGGCATTTCAACAGGATCTGTATAGGGTCCAGCGCCGATGTGAACAACTACTAATTGGGAATTTCAACAGTATCAGTATAGGGTCCAGCGCAGATGTGAACAACCACTACCAGGGGCATTTCAACAAGATCAGTATAGGGTCCAGCGCAAATGTGAACAACTACTAACAGGGGCATTTCAACAGGATCAGTATAGGGTCCAGCGCAGATGTGAACAACTACTACCAGGGCATTTCAACAGGATCAGTATAGGGTCCAGCGCAGATGTGAACAACTACTAATAGGGGCATCTCAACAGGATCAGTGTAGCGTCCTGCGCAGATGTGAACAACTACTAACAAGGGCATTTCAACAGGATCAGTATAGGGTCCAGCGCAGATGTGAACAACTACTAATAGGGGCATTTCAACAGGATCAGTATAGGGTCCAGCGCAGTTGTGAAAACTACTAATAGGGAATTTCGACAGGATGAGTTTAGGGTCCAGCGCAGATGTGAACAACCACTACCAGGGGCATTTCAACAGTATCAGTATAGGGTCCAGCGCAGATGTGAACAACCACTACCAGTGGCATTTCAACAGGATCAGTATAGGGTCCAGCGCAGATGTCAACAACTACTAATAGGGGCATTACCACAGGATCAGTATAGGATCCAGCGCAGATGTGAACAACCAATACCAGGGGCATTTCAAAAGGATCAGTATAGGGATCAGTGCAGATGTGAACAACCGTTACCAGGCCATTTCAAAAGGATCAGTATAGGGTCCAGCGCAGATGTAAACAACTATTAATAGGGGCATTTCAACAGGGTCAGTATAAGGTCCAGCGCAGATGTGAACAACTGCTAATAGGGAATTTCAACGGGATCAGTATAGGGTCCAGCGCAGATGTGAACAACTACTAATAGGGGCATTTCAACAGGATCAGTGTATGGTTCAGCGCAGATGTGAACAACCACTACCAGGGTCATTTCAACAGGATCAGTATATGGTCCACCGCAGATATGAACAACCACTACCAGGGGCATTTCAACAGGTTCAGTATAAGGTCCAGCGCAGGTGTGAACAACCACTACCAGGGGAATTTCAACAGGATCAGTATGGGGTCTAGTGCAGATGTGAACAACTACTAACAGGGGAGTTTCAACAGGATCTGTATAGGGTCCAGCGCAGATGTGAACAACCACTACCAGAGGCATTTCAACAGGGTCAGTATGGGGTCTGGTTATGATGTGAACAACTACTAATAGGGGAATTTCAACAGGATGAGTATAGGGTCCAGCGCAGATGTGAACAACTACTAACAGGGACATTTCAACACGATGAATATAGGGTCAGCGCAGTGGTCAGCAACTACTAATAGGGGCATTTCAACAGGATCAGTATAGTGTCCAGCGCAGATGCGAACAACCATTAACAGGGGCATTTCAAAATGATCAGTATAGGGTCCAGCGAAGATGTGAACAACTACTAACAGGGGCATTTCAACAGGATCTGTATAGGGTCTAGCGCAGATCTGAACAACTACTAATAGGGAATTTCAACAGGATCAGTATAGGGTCAGCGCAGGTGTGAACAACTACTAACAGGGGCATTTCAACAGGATTAGTATAGGGTCCAGCGTAGATGTGAACAACTACTAACAGGGGCATTTCAACAGCATAAGTATACGGTCCAGCGTAGATGTGAACAACCACTAACAGGGGCATTTCAACAGGATCAGTATAGGGTCCAGCGCAGATGTGAAACACTACTAATAGGGGAATTTCAACAGGATCATTATAGGGTCCAGCGCAGATGTGAACAACTACTAACAGGGGCATTTCAACAGGATGAGTATAGGGTCTAGCGCAGATGTGAACAACTACTAAAAGGGGCATTTCAACAGGATGAGTATAGGGTCCAGCGCAGATGTGAACAACTACTAACAGGGGCATTTCAACAGGATCAGTATAGGGTCCAGCGCATATGTAAACAACTACTACCAGGGGCATTTCAACAGGATCAGTATAGGGTCCAGCGCAGATGTGAACAACTACTAATAGGGGCATTTCAACAGCATCAGTATAGGGTCCAGCGCAGATGTGAACAACTACTAACAGGGGCATTTCAACAGGATCAGTAAAGGGTCCAGCGCAGATGTGAACAACTACTACCAGGGCATTTCAACAGCATCAGTATAGGTTCCAGCGAAGATGTGAACAACTACTATAAGGGAATTTCGACAGGATGAGTTTAGGGTCCAGCGCAGATGTGAACAACCACTACCAGGGGCATTTCAGCAGGATCAATATAGGGTTCAGCGCAGATGTCAACAACTACTAATAGGGGCATTACAACAGGATCAGTATAGGGTCCAGCGCAGATGTGAACAACCACTACCAGGGGCATTTCATAAGGATCAGTATAGGGTCCAGTGCAGATGTGAACAACCGCTACCAGGGGCATTTCAAAAGGACCAGTATAGGGTCCAGGGCAGATGTGAACAACTACTAATAGGGGCATTTCAACAGGATCAGTATAGGGTCCAGCGCAGATGTGAACAACTGTTAATAGGGAATTTCAACAGGATCAGTATAGGGTCCAGCGCAGATGTGAACAACTACTAATAGGGAAATTTCAACAGGATCAGTATATGGTTCAGCGCAGATGTGAACAACCACTACCATTGGCATTTCAACTGGATCAGTATAGGGTCCACAGCAGATGTGAACAACCACTACCATGGGTATTTCAACAGGATCAGTATAGGGTCCAGCGCAGATGTGAACAACCACTGCCAGGGGCATTTCAACAGGATCAGTAAGGGGTCTAGTGCAGATGTGAACAACTACTAACAGGGGAGTTTCAACAGGATCTGTATAGGGTCCAGCGCAGATGTGAACAACCACTACCAGAGGCATTTCAAAATGAGCAGTATAGGGTCCAGTGCAGATGTTAACAACCGCTACCAGGGGCATTTCAAAAGGATCAGTATAGGGTCCACGGCAGATGTGAACAACCACTAACAGGGGCATTTCAAAAGGATCAGTATAGGGTCCAGCGCAGATGTGAACAACCACTACCAGGGGCATTTCTATACAGGATCAGTATAGTGTCCAGCGCGGATGTGAACAACCACTACCAGGGCATTTCAAAAGGATCAGTATAGGGTCCAGTGCAGATGTGAACAACCGCTACCAGGGGCATTTCAAAAGGATCAGTATAGGGACCAGCGCAGATGTGAACTACTACTACCAGGGGCATTTCAACAGGATCAGTATAGGGTCCAGCGCAGATGTGAACAACTACTAACAGGGACATTTCAACAGGATCTGTATAGGGTGTAGCGCAGATGTGAACAACTACTAATAGGGAATTTCAACAGGATCAGTATAGGGTCCAGCGCAGATGTGAACAACTACTAATAGGGAATTTCAACAGGATGAGTATAGGGTCTAGCGCAGATGTGAACAACTACTAACAGGGGCATTTCAACAGGATGAGTATAGGGTCCAGCGCAGATGAGAACAACTACTAAAAGGGGCATTTCAAAAGGATCAGTGTAGGGTCCATCGCAGATGTAAACAACTACTACCAGGGGCAATTCAACAGAATCAGTATATGGTCCAGCGCAGATGTGAACAACTACTAATAGGGAATTTCAACAGGATCACTTTAGGGTCCAGCGCAGATGAGAACAACTACTCATAGGGAATTTCAACAGGATCTGTATAGGGTCCAGCGCAGATGTGAACAACTACTAATAGGGAATTTCAACAGGATCAGTATAGGGTTAGCGCAGATGTGAACAACTACTAACAGGGGCATTTCAACAGGATCAGTATAGGGTCCAGCGCAGATGTGAACAACTACTAACAGGGGCATTTCAACAGCATAAGTATAGGGTCCAGCGCAGATGTGAACAACCATTACCAGGGGCCTTTCAACAGGATCAGTATAGGGTCCAGCGCAGATGTGAACAACTACTAATAGGGGAATTTCAACAGGATCAGTATAGGGTCCAGCGCAGATGTGAACAACTACTAACTGGGGCATTACAACAGGATGAGTATAGGGTCCAGCACAGATGTGAACAACTACTAACAGGGGCACTTCAACAGGATCAGTATAGGGTCCAGCGCAGATGTGAACTACTACCAGGGGTATTTCAACAGGATCATAATAGGGTCCAGCGCAGATGTGAACAACTACTAATATGGGAATTTCAACAGGATCAGTATAGGGTCCAGCGCAGATGTGAACAACTACTAACAGGGGCATTTCAACAGGATGAGTATAGGGTCCAGCGCAGATGTGAACCACTACTAACAGGGGCATTTCAACAGGATCAGTATAGTGTAAAGCGCAGATGTAAACAACTACTACCAGGGGCATTTCAACAGGATCAGTATAGGGTCCAGCGCAGATGTGAACAACTATTAACAGGGGAGTTTCAACAGGATCATTATAGGGTCCAGCGCAGATGTGAACAACTACTACCAGGGGCATTTCAACAGGATCAATATAGGGTCCAGCGCAGATGTGAACAACTACTAACAGGGGCATTTCAACAGCATCAGTATGGGGTCCAGCGCAGATGTGAACAACTACTAAATGGGGCATTTCAACAGGATCAGTATAGGGTCTAGCGCAGATGTGAACAACTACTACCAGGGGCATTTCAACAGGATCATTATAGGGTCCAGCGCAGATGTGAACAACTACTACCAGGGGCATTTCAACAGGATCAGTATATGGTTCAGCGCAGATGTGAAAAACCACTACCAGGGGCATTTCAACAGGATCAGTATAGGGTAAAGCGCAGATGTGAACAACTACTACCAGGGGCATTTCAACAGGATCAGTATAGGGTCCAGCGCAGATGTGAACAACTGTTAATAGGGAATTTCAACAGGATCAGTATAGGGTCCAGCGCAAATGTGAACAACTACTAACAGGGGCATTTCAACAGGATCAGTATAGGGTCCAGCGCAGATGTGAACAACTACTACCAGGGCATTTCAACAGGATCAGTATAGGGTCCAGCGCAGATGTGAACAACTACTAATAGGGGCATTTCAACAGGATCAGTATAGGGTCCAGCGCAGATGTGAACAACCACTACCATTGGCATTTCAACTGGATCAGTATAGGGTCCACAGCAGATGTGAACAACCACTACCATGGGTATTTCAACAGGATCAGTATAGGGTCCAGCGCAGATGTGAACAACCACTACCAGGGGCATTTCAACAGGATCAGTAAGGGGTCTAGTGCAGATGTGAACAACTACTAACAGGGGAGTTTCAACAGGATCTGTTTAGGGTCCAGCGCAGATGTGAACAACCACTACCAGAGGCATTTCAAAATGAGCAGTATAGGGTCCAGTGCAGATGTGAACAACCGCTACCAGGGGCATTTCAAAAGGATCAGTATAGGGTCCACGGCAGATGTGAACAACCACTAACAGGGGCATTTCAAAAGGATCAGTATAGGGTCCAGCGCAGATGTGAACAACCACTACCAGGGGCATTTCTATACAGGATCAGTATAGTGTCCAGCGCGGATGTGAACAACCACTACCAGGGCATTTCAAAAGGATCAGTATAGGGTCCAGTGCAGATGTGAACAACCGCTACCAGGGGCATTTCAAAAGGATCAGTATAGGGACCAGCGCAGATGTGAACTACTACTACCAGGGGCATTTCAACAGGATCAGTATAGGGTCCAGCGCAGATGTGAACAACTACTAACAGGGACATTTCAACAGGATCTGTATAGGGTGTAGCGCAGATGTGAACAACTACTAATAGGGAATTTCAACAGGATCAGTATAGGGTCCAGCGCAGATGTGAACAACTACTAATAGGGAATTTCAACAGGATGAGTATAGGGTCTAGCGCAGATGTGAACAACTACTAACAGGGGCATTTCAACAGGATGAGTATAGGGTCCAGCGCAGATGAGAACAACTATTAAAAGGGGCATTTCAAAAGGATCAGTGTAGGGTCCATCGCAGATGTAAACAACTACTACCAGGGGCAATTCAACAGAATCAGTATATGGTCCAGCGCAGATGTGAACAACTACTAATAGGGAATTTCAACAGGATCACTTTAGGGTCCAGCGCAGATGAGAACAACTACTCATAGGGAATTTCAACAGGATCTGTATAGGGTCCAGCGCAGATGTGAACAACTACTAATAGGGAATTTCAACAGGATCAGTATAGGGTTAGCGCAGATGTGAACAACTACTAACAGGGGCATTTCAACAGGATCAGTATAGGGTCCAGCGCAGATGTGAACAACTACTAACAGGGGCATTTCAACAGCATAAGTATAGGGTCCAGCGCAGATGTGAACAACCATTACCAGGGGCCTTTCAACAGGATCAGTATAGGGTCCAGCGCAGATGTGAACAACTACTAATAGGGGAATTTCAACAGGATCAGTATAGGGTCCAGCGCAGATGTGAACAACTACTAACAGGGGCATTACAACAGGATGAGTATAGGGTCCAGCGCAGATGTGAACAACTACTAACAGGGGCACTTCAACAGGATCAGTATAGGGTCCAGCGCAGATGTGAACTACTACCAGGGGTATTTCAACAGGATCATAATAGGGTCCAGCGCAGATGTGAACAACTACTAATATGGGAATTTCAACAGGATCAGTATAGGGTCCAGCGCAGATGTGAACAACTACTAACAGGGGCATTTCAACAGGATGAGTATAGGGTCCAGCGCAGATGTGAACCACTACTAACAGGGGCATTTCAACAGGATCAGTATAGTGTAAAGCGCAGATGTAAACAACTACTACCAGGGGCATTTCAACAGGATCAGTATAGGGTCCAGCGCAGATGTGAACAACTATTAACAGGGGAGTTTCAACAGGATCATTATAGGGTCCAGCGCAGATGTGAACAACTACTACCAGGGGCATTTCAACAGGATCAATATAGGGTCCAGCGCAGATGTGAACAACTACTAACAGGGGCATTTCAACAGCATCAGTATGGGGTCCAGCGCAGATGTGAACAACTACTAAATGGGGCATTTCAACAGGATCAGTATAGGGTCTAGCGCAGATGTGAACAACTACTACCAGGGGCATTTCAACAGGATCATTATAGGGTCCAGCGCAGATGTGAACAACTACTACCAGGGGCATTTCAACAGGATCAGTATATGGTTCAGCGCAGATGTGAAAAACCACTACCAGGGGCATTTCAACAGGATCAGTATAGGGTAAAGCGCAGATGTGAACAACTACTACCAGGGGCATTTCAACAGGATCAGTATAGGGTCCAGCGCAGATGTGAACAACTGTTAATAGGGAATTTCAACAGGATCAGTATAGGGTCCAGCGCAAATGTGAACAACTACTAACAGGGGCATTTCAACAGGATCAGTATAGGGTCCAGCGCAGATGTGAACAACTACTACCAGGGCATTTCAACAGGATCAGTATAGGGTCCAGCGCAGATGTGAACAACTACTAATAGGGGCATTTCAACAGGATCAGTATAGGGTCCAGCGCAGATGTGAACAACCACTACTAGGGTATTTCTATACAGGATCAGTATAGGGTCCAGCGCAGAAGTGAACAACCACTACCAGGGGCATTTCAACAGGATCAGTATGGGGCCTAGTGCAGATGTGAACAACTACTAACAGGGGAGTTTCAACAGGAGCTGTATAGTGTCCAGCGCAGATGTGAACAACCACAACCAGGGGCAATTCAAAAGGATCAGAATAAGGTCCAATGCAGATGTGGACAACCGCTATCAGGGGCATTTCAAAAGGATCAGTATAGGGTCCAGCGCAGATGTGAAACACTACTAATAGGTGAATTTCAACAGGATCATTATAGGGTCCAGCGCAGATGTGAACAACTACTAACAGGGGCATTTCAACAGGAAGAGTATAGGGTCTAGCGCAGATGTGAACAACTACTAACAGGGGCATTTCAACAGGATCAGTATAGGGTCCAGCGCAGATGTGAACAACCACTACCAGGGGCATGTCAACAGGATCAATATAGGCTCCAGCGCGGTTGTGAACAACTACTAATAGGGGCATCTCAACAGGATCAGTGTAGCGTCCTGCGCAGATGTGAACAACTACTAACAAGGGCATTTCAACAGGATCAGTATAGGGTCCAGCGCAGATGTGAACAACTACTAATAGGGGCATTTCAACAGGATCAGTATAGGGTCCAGCGCAGTTGTGAAAACTACTAATAGGGAATTTCGACAGGATGAGTTTAGGGTCCAGCGCAGATGTGAACAACCACTACCAGGGGCATTTCAACAGTATCAGTATAGGGTCCAGCGCAGATGTGAACAACCAATACCAGTGGCATTTCAACAGGATCAGTATAGGGTCCAGCGCAGATGTCAACAACTACTAATAGGGGCATTACCACAGGATCAGTATAGGATCCAGCGCAGATGTGAACAACCAATACCAGGGGCATTTCAAAAGGATCAGTATAGGGATCAGTGCAGTTGTGAACAACCGCTACCAGGGGCATTTCAAAAGGATCAGTATAGGTTCCAGCGCAGATGTAAACAACTATTAATAGGGGCATTCCAACAGGGTCAGTATAAGGTCCAGCGCAGATGTGAACAACTGCTAATAGGGAATTTCAACGGGATCAGTATAGGGTCCAGCGCAGATGTGAACAACTACTAATAGGGGCATTTCAACAGGATCAGTGTATGGTTCAGCGCAGATGTGAACAACCACTACCAGGGTCATTTCAACAGGATCAGTATAGGGTCCACCGCAGATATGAACAACCACTACCAGGGGCATTTCAACAGGATCAGTATAAGGTCCAGCGCAGGTGTGAACAACCACTACCAGGGTATTTCAACAGGATCAGTATGGTGTCTAGTGCAGATGTGAACAACTACTAACAGGGGAGTTTCAACAGGATCTGTATAGGGTCCAGCGCAGATGTGAACAACCACTACCAGAGGCATTTCAACAGGGTCAGTATGGGGTCTGGTTATGATGTGAACAACTACTAATAGGGGAATTTCAACAGGATGAGTATAGGATCCAGCGCAGATGTGAACAATTATTAATAGGGGCATTTCAACAGGATGAGTATAGGGTCCAGCGCAGATGTGAACAACTACTAACAGAGACATTTCAACACGATGAATATAGGGTCAGCGCAGTGGTCAGCAACTACTAATAGGGGCATTTCAACAGGATCAGTATAGTGTCCAGCGCAGATGCGAACAACCACTAACAGGGGCATTTCAAAATGATCAGTATAGGGTCCAGCGAAGATGTGAACAACTACTAACAGGGGCATTTCAACAGGATCTGTATAGGGTCTAGCGCAGATCTGAACAACTACTAATAGGGAATTTCAACAGGATCAGTATAGGGTCAGCGCAGATGTGAACAACTACTAACAGGGGCATTTCAACAGGATGAGTATAGGGTCCAGCGCAGATGTGAACCACTACTAACAGGGGCATTTCAACAGGATCAGTATAGGGTAAAGCGCAGATGTGAACAACTACTACCAGGGGCATTTCAACAGGATCAGTATAGGGTCCAGCGCAGATGTGAACAACTATTAACAGGGGAGTTTCAACAGGATCAGTATAGGGTCCAGCGCAGATGTGAACAACTACTACCAGGGGCATTCCAACAGGATCAGTATAGGGTCCAGCGCAGATGTGAACAACTACTACCAGGGGCATTTCAACAGCATCAGTATGGGGTCCAGCGCAGATGTGAACAACTACTAAATGGGGTATTTCAACAGGATCAGTATAGGGTCTAGCGCAGATGTGAACTACTACCAGGGGCATTTCAACAGGATCAGTAAATGGTTCAGCGCAGATGTGAACAACCACTACCAGGGGCATTTCAACAGGATCAAAATAGGGTCCAGCGCAGATGTGAACAACCACTACCAGGGGCATTTCAACAGGATCAGTATGGGGTCTAGTGCAGATGGGAACAACTACTAACAGGGGAGTTTCAACAGGATCTGTATAGGGTCCAGCGCAGATGTGAACAACCACTACCAGAGCCATTTCAACAGGGTCAGTATGGGGACTGGTGATGATGTGAACAACTACTAATAGGGGCATTACAACAGGATCAGTATAGGGTCCAGCGCCGATGTGAACAACTACTAATTGGGAATTTCAACAGTATCATTATAGGGTCCAGCGCAGATGTGAACAGCTACTACCAGGGCATTTCATCAGGATCAGTATAGGGTCCAGCGCAGATGTGAACAACCACTACCAGGGGCATTTCAACAAGATCAGTATAGGGTCCAGCGCAAATGTGAACAACTACTAACAGGGGCATTTCAACAGGATCAGTATAGGGTCCAGCGCAGATGTGAACAACTACTACCAGGGCATTTCAACAGGATCAGTATAGGGTCCAGCGCAGATGTGAACAACTACTAATAGGGGCATCTCAACAGGATCAGTGTAGCGTCCTGCGCAGATGTGAACAACTACTAACAAGGGCATTTCAACAGGATCAGTATAGGGTCCAGCGCAGATGTGAACAACTACTAATAGGGGCATTTCAACAGGATCAGTATAGGGTCCAGCGCAGTTGTGAAAACTACTAATAGGGAATTTCGACAGGATGAGTTTAGGGTCCAGCGCAGATGTGAACAACCACTACCAGGGGCATTTCAACAGTATCAGTATAGGGTCCAGCGCAGATGTGAACAACCACTACCAGTGGCATTTCAACAGGATCAGTATAGGGTCCAGCGCAGATGTCAACAACTACTAATAGGGGCATTACCACAGGATCAGTATAGGATCCAGCGCAGATGTGAACAACCAATACCAGGGGCATTTCAAAAGGATCAGTATAGGGATCAGTGCAGATGTGAACAACCGTTACCAGGCCATTTCAAAAGGATCAGTATAGGGTCCAGCGCAGATGTAAACAACTATTAATAGGGGCATTTCAACAGGGTCAGTATAAGGTCCAGCGCAGATGTGAACAACTGCTAATAGGGAATTTCAACGGGATCAGTATAGGGTCCAGCGCAGATGTGAACAACTACTAATAGGGGCATTTCAACAGGATCAGTGTATGGTTCAGCGCAGATGTGAACAACCACTACCAGGGTCATTTCAACAGGATCAGTATATGGTCCACCGCAGATATGAACAACCACTACCAGGGGCATTTCAACAGGTTCAGTATAAGGTCCAGCGCAGGTGTGAACAACCACTACCAGGGGAATTTCAACAGGATCAGTATGGGGTCTAGTGCAGATGTGAACAACTACTAACAGGGGAGTTTCAACAGGATCTGTATAGGGTCCAGCGCAGATGTGAACAACCACTACCAGAGGCATTTCAACAGGGTCAGTATGGGGTCTGGTTATGATGTGAACAACTACTAATAGGGGAATTTCAACAGGATGAGTATAGGATCCAGCGCAGATGTGAACAACTATTAATAGGGGCATTTCAACAGGATGAGTATAGGGTCCAGCGCAGATGTGAACAACTACTAACAGGGACATTTCAACACGATGAATATAGGGTCAGCGCAGTGGTCAGCAACTACTAATAGGGGCATTTCAACAGGATCAGTATAGTGTCCAGCGCAGATGCGAACAACCATTAACAGGGGCATTTCAAAATGATCAGTATAGGGTCCAGCGAAGATGTGAACAACTACTAACAGGGGCATTTCAACAGGATCTGTATAGGGTCTAGCGCAGATCTGAACAACTACTAATAGGGAATTTCAACAGGATCAGTATAGGGTCAGCGCAGGTGTGAACAACTACTAACAGGGGCATTTCAACAGGATTAGTATAGGGTCCAGCGTAGATGTGAACAACTACTAACAGGGGCATTTCAACAGCATAAGTATACGGTCCAGCGTAGATGTGAACAACCACTAACAGGGGCATTTCAACAGGATCAGTATAGGGTCCAGCGCAGATGTGAAACACTACTAATAGGGGAATTTCAACAGGATCATTATAGGGTCCAGCGCAGATGTGAACAACTACTAACAGGGGCATTTCAACAGGATGAGTATAGGGTCTAGCGCAGATGTGAACAACTACTAAAAGGGGCATTTCAACAGGATGAGTATAGGGTCCAGCGCAGATGTGAACAACTACTAACAGGGGCATTTCAACAGGATCAGTATAGGGTCCAGCGCATATGTAAACAACTACTACCAGGGGCATTTCAACAGGATCAGTATAGGGTCCAGCGCAGATGTGAACAACTACTAATAGGGGCATTTCAACAGCATCAGTATAGGGTCCAGCGCAGATGTGAACAACTACTAACAGGGGCATTTCAACAGGATCAGTAAAGGGTCCAGCGCAGATGTGAACAACTACTACCAGGGCATTTCAACAGCATCAGTATAGGTTCCAGCGAAGATGTGAACAACTACTATAAGGGAATTTCGACAGGATGAGTTTAGGGTCCAGCGCAGATGTGAACAACCACTACCAGGGGCATTTCAGCAGGATCAATATAGGGTTCAGCGCAGATGTCAACAACTACTAATAGGGGCATTACAACAGGATCAGTATAGGGTCCAGCGCAGATGTGAACAACCACTACCAGGGGCATTTCAAAAGGATCAGTATAGGGTCCAGTGCAGATGTGAACAACCGCTACCAGGGGCATTTCAAAAGGACCAGTATAGGGTCCAGGGCAGATGTGAACAACTACTAATAGGGGCATTTCAACAGGATCAGTATAGGGTCCAGCGCAGATGTGAACAACTGTTAATAGGGAATTTCAACAGGATCAGTATAGGGTCCAGCGCAGATGTGAACAACTACTAATAGGGAAATTTCAACAGGATCAGTATATGGTTCAGCGCAGAAGTGAACAACCACTACCATTGGCATTTCAACTGGATCAGTATAGGGTCCACAGCAGATGTGAACAACCACTACCATGGGTATTTCAACAGGATCAGTATAGGGTCCAGCGCAGATGTGAACAACCACTACCAGGGGCATTTCAACAGGATCAGTAAGGGGTCTAGTGCAGATGTGAACAACTACTAACAGGGGAGTTTCAACAGGATCTGTATAGGGTCCAGCGCAGATGTGAACAACCACTACCAGAGGCATTTCAAAATGAGCAGTATAGGGTCCAGTGCAGATGTGAACAACCGCTACCAGGGGCATTTCAAAAGGATCAGTATAGGGTCCACGGCAGATGTGAACAACCACTAACAGGGGCATTTCAAAAGGATCAGTATAGGGTCCAGCGCAGATGTGAACAACCACTACCAGGGGCATTTCTATACAGGATCAGTATAGTGTCCAGCGCGGATGTGAACAACCACTACCAGGGCATTTCAAAAGGATCAGTATAGGGTCCAGTGCAGATGTGAACAACCGCTACCAGGGGCATTTCAAAAGGATCAGTATAGGGACCAGCGCAGATGTGAACTACTACTACCAGGGGCATTTCAACAGGATCAGTATAGGGTCCAGCGCAGATGTGAACAACTACTAACAGGGACATTTCAACAGGATCTGTATAGGGTGTAGCGCAGATGTGAACAACTACTAATAGGGAATTTCAACAGGATCAGTATAGGGTCCAGCGCAGATGTGAACAACTACTAATAGGGAATTTCAACAGGATGAGTATAGGGTCTAGCGCAGATGTGAACAACTACTAACAGGGGCATTTCAACAGGATGAGTATAGGGTCCAGCGCAGATGAGAACAACTACTAAAAGGGGCATTTCAAAAGGATCAGTGTAGGGTCCATCGCAGATGTAAACAACTACTACCAGGGGCAATTCAACAGAATCAGTATATGGTCCAGCGCAGATGTGAACAACTACTAATAGGGAATTTCAACAGGATCACTTTAGGGTCCAGCGCAGATGAGAACAACTACTCATAGGGAATTTCAACAGGATCTGTATAGGGTCCAGCGCAGATGTGAACAACTACTAATAGGGAATTTCAACAGGATCAGTATAGGGTTAGCGCAGATGTGAACAACTACTAACAGGGGCATTTCAACAGGATCAGTATAGGGTCCAGCGCAGATGTGAACAACTACTAAGAGGGGCATTTCAACAGCATAAGTATAGGGTCCAGCGCAGATGTGAACAACCATTACCAGGGGCCTTTCAACAGGATCAGTATAGGGTCCAGCGCAGATGTGAACAACTACTAATAGGGGAATTTCAACAGGATCAGTATAGGGTCCAGCGCAGATGTGAACAACTACTAACAGGGGCATTACAACAGGATGAGTATAGGGTCCAGCGCAGATGTGAACAACTACTAACAGGGGCACTTCAACAGGATCAGTATAGGGTCCAGCGCAGATGTGAACTACTACCAGGGGTATTTCAACAGGATCATAATAGGGTCCAGCGCAGATGTGAACAACTACTAATATGGGAATTTCAACAGGATCAGTATAGGGTCCAGCGCAGATGTGAACAACTACTAACAGGGGCATTTCAACAGGATGAGTATAGGGTCCAGCGCAGATGTGAACCACTACTAACAGGGGCATTTCAACAGGATCAGTATAGTGTAAAGCGCAGATGTAAACAACTACTACCAGGAGCATTTCAACAGGATCAGTATAGGGTCCAGCGCAGATGTGAACAACTATTAACAGGGGAGTTTCAACAGGATCATTATAGGGTCCAGCGCAGATGTGAACAACTACTACCAGGGGCATTTCAACAGGATCAATATAGGGTCCAGCGCAGATGTGAACAACTACTAACAGGGGCATTTCAACAGCATCAGTATGGGGTCCAGCGCAGATGTGAACAACTACTAAATGGGGCGTTTCAACAGGATCAGTATAGGGTCTAGCGCAGATGTGAACAACTACTACCAGGGGCATTTCAACAGGATCATTATAGGGTCCAGCGCAGATGTGAACAACTACTACCAGGGGCATTTCAACAGGATCAGTATATGGTTCAGCGCAGATGTGAAAAACCACTACCAGGGGCATTTCAACAGGATCAGTATAGGGTAAAGCGCAGATGTGAACAACTACTACCAGGGGCATTTCAACAGGATCAGTATAGGGTCCAGCGCAGATGTGAACAACTGTTAATAGGGAATTTCAACAGGATCAGTATAGGGTCCAGCGCAAATGTGAACAACTACTAACAGGGGCATTTCAACAGGATCAGTATAGGGTCCAGCGCAGATGTGAACAACTACTACCAGGGCATTTCAACAGGATCAGTATAGGGTCCAGCGCAGATGTGAACAACTACTAATAGGGGCATTTCAACAGGATCAGTATAGGGTCCAGCGCAGATGTGAACAACCACTACCATTGGCATTTCAACTGGATCAGTATAGGGTCCACAGCAGATGTGAACAACCACTACCATGGGTATTTCAACAGGATCAGTATAGGGTCCAGCGCAGATGTGAACAACCACTACCAGGGGCATTTCAACAGGATCAGTAAGGGGTCTAGTGCAGATGTGAACAACTACTAACAGGGGAGTTTCAACAGGATCTGTATAGGGTCCAGCGCAGATGTGAACAACCACTACCAGAGGCATTTCAAAATGAGCAGTATAGGGTCCAGTGCAGATGTGAACAACCGCTACCAGGGGCATTTCAAAAGGATCAGTATAGGGTCCACGGCAGATGTGAACAACCACTAACAGGGGCATTTCAAAAGGATCAGTATAGGGTCCAGCGCAGATGTGAACAACCACTACCAGGGGCATTTCTATACAGGATCAGTATAGTGTCCAGCGCGGATGTGAACAACCACTACCAGGGCATTTCAAAAGGATCAGTATAGGGTCCAGTGCAGATGTGAACAACCGCTACCAGGGGCATTTCAAAAGGATCAGTATAGGGACCAGCGCAGATGTGAACTACTACTACCAGGGGCATTTCAACAGGATCAGTATAGGGTCCAGCGCAGATGTGAACAACTACTAACAGGGACATTTCAACAGGATCTGTATAGGGTGTAGCGCAGATGTGAACAACTACTAATAGGGAATTTCAACAGGATCAGTATAGGGTCCAGCGCAGATGTGAACAACTACTAATAGGGAATTTCAACAGGATGAGTATAGGGTCTAGCGCAGATGTGAACAACTACTAACAGGGGCATTTCAACAGGATGAGTATAGGGTCCAGCGCAGATGAGAACAACTATTAAAAGGGGCATTTCAAAAGGATCAGTGTAGGGTCCATCGCAGATGTAAACAACTACTACCAGGGGCAATTCAACAGAATCAGTATATGGTCCAGCGCAGATGTGAACAACTACTAATAGGGAATTTCAACAGGATCACTTTAGGGTCCAGCGCAGATGAGAACAACTACTCATAGGGAATTTCAACAGGATCTGTATAGGGTCCAGCGCAGATGTGAACAACTACTAATAGGGAATTTCAACAGGATCAGTATAGGGTTAGCGCAGATGTGAACAACTACTAACAGGGGCATTTCAACAGGATCAGTATAGGGTCCAGCGCAGATGTGAACAACTACTAACAGGGGCATTTCAACAGCATAAGTATAGGGTCCAGCGCAGATGTGAACAACCATTACCAGGGGCCTTTCAACAGGATCAGTATAGGGTCCAGCGCAGATGTGAACAACTACTAATAGGGGAATTTCAACAGGATCAGTATAGGGTCCAGCGCAGATGTGAACAACTACTAACAGGGGCATTACAACAGGATGAGTATAGGGTCCAGCGCAGATGTGAACAACTACTAACAGGGGCACTTCAACAGGATCAGTATAGGGTCCAGCGCAGATGTGAACTACTACCAGGGGTATTTCAACAGGATCATAATAGGGTCCAGCGCAGATGTGAACAACTACTAATATGGGAATTTCAACAGGATCAGTATAGGGTCCAACGCAGATGTGAACAACTACTAACAGGGGCATTTCAACAGGATGAGTATAGGGTCCAGCGCAGATGTGAACCACTACTAACAGGGGCATTTCAACAGGATCAGTATAGTGTAAAGCGCAGATGTAAACAACTACTACCAGGGGCATTTCAACAGGATCAGTATAGGGTCCAGCGCAGATGTGAACAACTATTAACAGGGGAGTTTCAACAGGATCATTATAGGGTCCAGCGCAGATGTGAACAACTACTACCAGGGGCATTTCAACAGGATCAATATAGGGTCCAGCGCAGATGTGAACAACTACTAACAGGGGCATTTCAACAGCATCAGTATGGGGTCCAGCGCAGATGTGAACAACTACTAAATGGGGCATTTCAACAGGATCAGTATAGGGTCTAGCGCAGATGTGAACAACTACTACCAGGGGCATTTCAACAGGATCATTATAGGGTCCAGCGCAGATGTGAACAACTACTACCAGGGGCATTTCAACAGGATCAGTATATGGTTCAGCGCAGATGTGAAAAACCACTACCAGGGGCATTTCAACAGGATCAGTATAGGGTAAAGCGCAGATGTGAACAACTACTACCAGGGGCATTTCAACAGGATCAGTATAGGGTCCAGCGCAGATGTGAACAACTGTTAATAGGGAATTTCAACAGGATCAGTATAGGGTCCAGCGCAAATGTGAACAACTACTAACAGGGGCATTTCAACAGGATCAGTATAGGGTCCAGCGCAGATGTGAACAACTACTACCAGGGCATTTCAACAGGATCAGTATAGGGTCCAGCGCAGATGTGAACAACTACTAATAGGGGCATTTCAACAGGATCAGTATAGGGTCCAGCGCAGATGTGAACAACCACTACTAGGGTATTTCTATACAGGATCAGTATAGGGTCCAGCGCAGAAGTGAACAACCACTACCAGGGGCATTTCAACAGGATCAGTATGGGGCCTAGTGCAGATGTGAACAACTACTAACAGGGGAGTTTCAACAGGAGCTGTATAGTGTCCAGCGCAGATGTGAACAACCACAACCAGAGGCATTTCAACAGGGTCAGTATGGGGACTGGTGATGATGTGAACTACTAATAGGGGCATTACAACAGGATCAAAATAGTGTCCAGCGCAGATGTGAACAACTACTAATAAGGAATTTCAACAGGATCAGTATAGGGTCCAGCGCAGATGAGAACAACTACTCATAGGGAATTTCAACAGGATCAGTATAGGGTCAGCGCAGATGTGAACAACTACTAACAGGGGCATTTCAACAGGATCAGTATAGGGTCCAGCGCAGATGTGAAGAACTACTAACATGGGCATTTCAACAGGATCTGTATAGGGTCTAGCGCAGATGTGAACAACTACTAGAAGGGAATTTCAACAGGATCAGTATAGGGTCCAGCGCAGATTTGAACAACTACTAATAGGGAATTTCAACAGGATCAGTATAGGGTTAGCGCAGATGTAAACAACCACTAACAGGGGCATTTCAACAGGATCAGCATAGGGTCCAGCGCAGATTTGAACAACTACTAACAGGGGCATTTCAACAGGATCAGTATAGGGTCCAGCGCAGAATTGAACAACTACTACCAGGGGCATTTCAACAGGATCAGTATAGGGTCCAGCGCAGATGTGAACAACTACTAGTAGGGGAATTTCAACATGATCAGTATAGGTTCCAGCGCAGATGTGAACAACTACTAACAGGGGCATTTCAACAGGATGAGTATAGGGTCCAGCGCAGATGTGAACAACTATTAACAGGGGCATTTCAACAGGATCAGTATAGGGTCCAGCGCAGATGTGAACAACTACTACCAGGGGCATTTCAACAGGATCAGTATAGGGTCCAGCGCAGATGTGAACAACTACTAACAGGGGCATTTCAACACGATCAGTATAGGGTCTAGCGCAGATGTGTACAAATACTACCAGGGGCATTTCAACAGGATCAGTATAGGGTCCAGCGCAGTTGTGAACAACTACTAACAGGGGCGTTTCAACAGCATCAGTATGGGGTCCAGCGCAGATGTGAACAACTACTAACAGGGGCATTTCAACAGGATAAGTATAGGGTCTAGCGCAGATGTGAACAAATACTACCAGGGGCATTTCAACAGGATCAGTATAGGGTCCAGCGCAGATGTGAACAACCACTACCAGGGGCATTTCAACAGGGTCAGTATGGGGACTGGTGATGATGTGAACAACTACTAATAGGGGCATTACAACAGGATGAGTATAGGGTCCAGCGCAGATGTGAACAACCACTACCAGGGGCAATTCAAAAGGATCAGAATAAGGTCCAATGCAGATGTGGACAACCGCTATCAGGGGCATTTCAAAAGGATCAGTATAGGGTCCAGCGCAGATGTGAACAACCACTACCAGGGGCATTTCAAGCGGATCAGTATAGGGTCCAGTGCAGATGTGAAGAACTACTAACATGGGCATTTCAACAGGATCTGTATAGGTTCTAGCGCAGATGTGAACAACTACTAATAAGGAATTTCAACAGGATCAGTATAGGGTCCAGCGCAGATGTGAACAACTACTAATAGGGAATTTCAACAGGATCAGTATAGGGTTAGCGCAGATGTGAACAACTACTAACAGGGGCATTTCAACAGGATCAGTATAGGTTCCAGCGCAGATGTGTACAACTACTAACAGGGGCATTTCAACAGCATAAGTATAGGGTTCAGCGCAGATGTGAACAACCACTACCAGGGGCATTTCAACAGGATCAGTATAGGGTCCAGCGTAGATGTGAACAACTACTAATAGGGGAATTTCAACAGGATCAGTATAGGGTCCAGCGCAGATGTGAAAAACTAATAACAGGGACATTTCAACAGGATGAGTATAGGGTCCAGCGCAGATGTGAACAACTACTAACAGGGGCATTTCAACAGGATGAGTATAGGGTCCAGCGCAGATGTGAACAACTACTAACAGGGGCACTTCAACAGGATCAGTATAGGGTCCAGCGCAGATGTGAACAACTATTACCAGGGGCATTTCAACAGGTTCAGTATACGGTCCAGCGCAGATGTGAACAACTACTAACAGGGGCGTTTCAACAGCATCAGTATGGGGTCCAGCGCAGATGTGAACAACTACCAACAGGGGCATTTCAACAGAATCAGTATAGGGTCTAGCGCAGATGTGAACAAATACTACCAGGGGCATTTCAACAGGATCATTATAGGGTCCAGCGCAGATGTGAACAAATACTACCAGGGGCATTTCAACAGCATCAGTATGGGGTCCAGCGCAGATGTGAACAACTACTAATAGGGGTTTTCAACAGGATCAGTATATGGTTCAGCGCAGATGTGAACAACCACTACCAGGGGCATTTCAACATGATCAGTATAGGGTCCAGCGCAGATGTGAACATCCACTACCAGGGGCATTTCAACAGGATCAGTATGGGATCTAGTGCAGTTGTGAACAACTACTAACAGGGGAGTTTCAACAGGATCTGTATAGGGTCCAGCGCAGATGTGAACAACCACTACCAGGGGCATTTCAACAGGATCAGTATAAGGTTCAGTGCAGATGTGGACAACCGCTACCAGGGGCATTTCAAAAGGATCAGTATAGGGTCCAGCGCAGATGTGAACAACCACTACCAGGGGCATTTCAAAAGGATCAGTATAGGGTCCAGCGAAGTTGTGAACAACTACTAATAGGGGCATTTCAACAAGATCAGTATATGGTTCAGCGCAGATGTGAACAACCACTACCAGGGGCATTTCAACAGGATCAGTATAGGGTCCAGCGCAGATGTGAACAACCACTACCAGGGGCATTTCTATACAGGATCAGTATAGGGTCCAGCGCAGATGTGAACAACCACTACCAGGGGCATTTCAACAGGATCAGTATGGGGCCTAATGCAGAAATGAACAACTACTAACAGGGGAGTTTCAACAGGATCTGTATAGGGTCCAGCGCAGATGTGAACAACCACTACCAGAGGCATTTCAACAGGTTCAGTATGGGGACTGGTGATGATGTGAACAACTACTAATAGGGGCATTACAACAGGATCAGTATAGGGTCCAGCGCGGATGTGAGCAACCACTACCAGGGCATTTCAAAAGGATCAGTATAGGGTCCAATGCAGATGTGTACAACCGCTACCAGCGGCATTTCAAAAGGATCACTATGGGGTCCAGCGCAGAGGTGAACAACCACTACGAGGGGCATTTCAAAAGGATCACTATAGGGTACAGTGCAGATGTCAACAACCGCTACCAGGGGCATTTCAAAAGAATCAGTATAGGGTCTAGCGCAGATGTGAACAACTACTAATAGGGGCATTTCAACAGGATCAGTATATGGTTCAGCGCAGATGTGAACAACCACTACCAGGGGCATTTCAAGAGGATCAGTATAGGGTGCAGCGCAGATGTGAACAACCACTACCAGGGGCATTTCAACAGGATCAGTATAGGGTCCCGCGCAGATGTAAACAACTACTACCAGGGGCATTTCAACAAGATCACTGTAAGGTTCAGCGCAGATGTGAAAAACCACTACCTGGGGCATTTCAACAGGATCAATATAGGTTCCAGCGCAGATGTGAAGCACTACTAACAGGGGCATTTCAAAAGGATCAGTATAGGAACCAGCGCAGATGTGAACAACTACTAATAGGGGCATTTCAACAGAATGAGTATAGGGTCCAGCGCAGATGTGAAGAACTACTAACAGGGGTATTTCAACACGAAGAGTATAGGGTCAGCGCAGATGTGAACAACTACTAATAGGGGCATTTCAACAGGATCAGTATAGGGTCCAGTGAAAGATGCGAACAACTACTACCAGGGCATTTCAACAGGATCAGTATAGTGTCCAGCGCAGATGTGAACAACTACTAACAGGGGCATTTCAACAGGATCTGTATAGGGTTTAACGCAGATGTGAACAACTACTAATAGGGAATTTCAACAGGATCAGTATAGGGTCCAGCGCAGATGTGAACAACTACTAAGAGGGAATTTCAAAAGGATGAGTATAGGGTCTAGCGCCGATGTGAACAACTACTAACAGGGGCATTTCAACAGGATGAGTATAGGGTCCAGCGCAGATGTGAACAACTATTAACAGGGGCATTTCAACAGGATCATTATAGGGTCCAGCGCAGATGTAAACAACTTCTACCAGGGCCATTTCAACAGGCTCAGTATAGTGTCCAGCGCAGATGTGAACAACCACTACCAGGGGCATTTCAACAGGATCAATATAGGGTCCAGCGCAGATGTGAACAACTTCTAATCGGGGCATTTCAACAGGATCAATATAGGGTCCAGCGCAGATGTGAACAACCACTACCAGGGGCATTTCAATAGCCACAGTATATGGTCCAGCGCAGATGTGAACAACCACTACCAGGGGCATTTCAACAGGATCAGTATAGGGTCCAGCGCAGATGTGAAACACTACTAATAGGGGAATTTCAACAGGATCAGTATAGGGTCCAGCGCAGATGTGAACAACTACTAATAGGGGCATTTCAATAGCATCAGTATATGGTCCAGCGCAGATGTGAACAACCACTACCAAGGGCATTTCAACAGGATCAGTATAGGTTCCAGCGCATATGTGAACAACCATTACCAGGGATATTTCAACAGGATCAGTATAGGGTCCAGCGCAGATGTGAACAACTACTAACACGGACATTTCAACAGGATCAGTATAGGATCCAGCGCAGATGTGAAACACTACTAATAGGGGAATTTCAACAGGATCAGTATAGGGTCCAGCGCAGATGTGAATAACCACTAACAGGGGCATTTCAACAGGATGAGTATAGGATCTAGCGCAGGTGTGAACAACCACTACCAGGGGCATTTAAAAAGGATCAGTATAGGGTCCAGTGCAGATGTGAACAACCGCTATCAGGGGCATTTCAAAAGGATCAGTAGAGTGACCAGCGCAGATGTGAACAACTACTAATTGGGGCATTTCAACAGGATCAGTAAATGGTTCAGCGCAGATGTGAACAACCACTACCAGGGGCATTTCAACAGGATCAGTATAGGGTCCAGCGAAGATGTGAACAACCACTACCAGGGGCATTTCTATACAGGATCAGTATAGGGTCCAGCGCGGATGTGAACAACCACTGCCAGGGCATTTCAAAAGGATCAGTATAGGGTCCAGTGCAGATGTGAACAACCGCTACCAGGGGCATTTCAAAAGGATCAGTATAGGGTCCAGCGCAGATGTGAACAACCACTACCAGGGGCATTTCAAAAGGATCAGTATAGGGTCCAGTGCAGATGTGAACAACGGCTACCAGGGGCATTTCAAAAGGATCAGTATAGGGACCAGCGCAGATGTGAACAACTACTAATAGGGGCATTTCATCAGGATTAGTATATGGTTCAGCGCAGATGTGAACAACCACTACCAGGGGAATTTCAAGACGATCAGTATAGGGTCCAGCGCAGATGTGAACAACAACTACCAGCGGCATTTCAACAGGATCAGTATAGGGTCCAGCGCAGATGTGAACAACTACTAACAGGGGCATTTCAACAGGATGAGTATAGGGTCCAGCGCAGATGTGAACAACTACTAAAAGGGGCATTTCAACAGGATCAGTATAGGGTCCATCGCAGATGTAAACAACTACTACCAGGGGCATTTCAACAGGATCAGTATAGGGTCCAGCGCAGATGTGAACAACTACTAATAGGGAATTTCAACAGGATCACTATAGGGTCCAGGGCAGATGAGAACAATTACTCATAGGGAATTTCAACAGGATCAGTATAGGGTCAGCGCAGATGTGAACAGCTACTAACAGGGGCATTTCAACAGGATCAGTATAGGGTTCAGCGCAGATGTGAACAACAACTAACATGGGCATTTCAACAGGATCTGTATAGGGTCTAGCGCAGATGTGAACAACTACTAATAGGCAATTTCAACAGGATCAGTATAGGGTCCAGCGCAGATGTGAACAACTACTAATAGGGAATTTCAACAGGATGAGTATAGGGTCCAGCGCAGATGTGAACAACTACTAACAGGGACATTTCAACACGATGAATATAGGGTCAGCGCAGTAGTCAGCAACTACTAATAGGGGCATTTCAACAGGATCAGTATAGTGTCCAGCGCAGATGCGAACAACCACTAACAGGGGCATTTCAAAATGATCAGTATAGGGTCCAGCGAAGATGTGAACAACTACTAACAGGGGCATTTCAACAGGATCTGTATAGGGTCTAGCGCAGATCTGAACAACTACTAATAGGGAATTTCAACAGGATCAGTATAGGGTCAGCGCAGATGTGAACAACTACTAACAGGGGCATTTCAACAGGATTAGTATAGGGTACAGCGTAGATGTGAAACACTACTAACAGGGGCATTTCAACAGCATAAGTATACGGTCCAGCGTAGATGTGAACAACCACTAACAGGGGCATTTCAACAGGATCAGTATAGGGTCCAGCGCAGATGTGAAACACTACTAATAGGGGAATTTCAACAGGATCATTATAGGGTCCAGCGCAGATGTGAACAACTACTAACAGGGGCATTTCAACACGATGAGTATAGGGTCTAGCGCAGATGTGAACAACTACTAAAAGGGGCATTTCAACAGGATGAGTATAGGGTCCAGCGCAGATGTGAACAACTACTAACAGGGGCATTTCAACAGGATCAGTATAGGGTCCAGCGCATATGTAAACAACTACTACCAGGGGCATTTCAACAGGATCAGTATAGGGTCCAGCGCAGATGTGAACAACTACTAATAGGGGCATTTCAACAGCATCAGTATAGGGTCCAGCGCAGATGTGAACAACTACTACCAGGGCATTTCAACAGCATCAGTATAGGTTCCAGCGAAGATGTGAACAACTACTATAAGGGAATTTCGACAGGATGAGTTTAGGGTCCAGCGAAGATGTGAACAACCACTACCAGGGGCATTTCAGCAGGATCAATATAGGGTTCAGCGCAGATGTCAACAACTACTAATAGGGGCATTACAACAGGATCAGTATAGGGTCCAGCGCAGATGTGAACAACCACTACCAGGGGAATTTCAAAAGGATCAGTATAGGGTCCAGTGCAGATGTGAACAACCGCTACCAGGGGCATTTCAAAAGGATCAGTATAGGGTCCAGTGCAGATGTGAACAACTACTAATAGGGGCATTTCAACAGGATCAGTATAGCGTCCAGCGCAGATGTGAACAACTGTTAATAGGGAATTTCAACAGGATCAGTATAGGGTCCAGCGCAGATGTGAACAACTACTAATAGGGAAATTTCAACAGGATCAGTATATGGTTCAGCGCAGATGTGAACAACCACTACCATGGGCATTTCAACTGGATCAGTATAGGTTCCACGGCAGATGTGAACAACCACTACCATGGGTATTTCAACAGGATCAGTATAGGGTCCAGCGCAGATGTGAACAACCACTACCAGGGGCATTTCAACAGGATCAGTAAGGGGTCTAGTGCAGATGTGAACAACTACTAACAGGGGAGTTTCAACAGGATCTGTATAGGGTCCAGCGCAGATGTGAACAACCACTACCAGAGGCATTTCAAAATGAGCAGTATAGGGTCCAGTGCAGATGTGAACAACCGCTACCAGGGGCATTTCAAAAGGATCAGTATAGGGTCCACGGCAGATGTGAACAACCACTAACAGGGGCATTTCAAAAGGATCAGTATAGGGTCCAGCGCAGATGTGAACAACCACTACCAGGGGCATTTCTATACAGGATCAGTATAGTGTCCAGCGCGGATGTGAACAACCACTACCAGGGCATTTCAAAAGGATCAGTATAGGGTCCAGTGCAGATGTGAACAACCGCTACCAGGGGCATTTCAAAAGGATCAGTATAGGGACCAGCGCAGATGTGAACTACTACTACCAGGGGCATTTCAACAGGATCAGTATAGGGTCCAGCGCAGATGTGAACAACTACTAACAGGGACATTTCAACAGGATCTGTATAGGGTGTAGCGCAGATGTGAACAACTACTAATAGGGAATTTCAACAGGATCAGTATAGGGTCCAGCGCAGATGTAAACAACTACTAATAGGGAATTTCAACAGGATGAGTATAGGGTCTAGCGCAGATGTGAACAACTACTAACAGGGGCATTTCAACAGGATGAGTATAGGGTCCAGCGCAGATGAGAACAACTACTAAAAGGGGCATTTCAAAAGGATCAGTGTAGGGTCCATCGCAGATGTAAACAACTACTACCAGGGGCAATTCAACAGGATCAGTATATGGTCCAGCGCAGATGTGAACAACTACTAATAGGGAATTTCAACAGGATCAGTATAGGGTTAGCGCAGATGTGAACAACTACTAACAGGGGCATTTCAACAGGATCAGTATAGGGTCCAGCGCAGATGTGAACAACTACTAACAGGGGCATTTCAACAGCATAAGTATAGGGTCCAGCGCAGATGTGAACAACCATTACCAGGGGCCTTTCAACAGGATCAGTATAGGGTCCAGCGCAGATGTGAACAACTACTAATAGGGGAATTTCAACAGGATAAGTATAGGGTCCAGCGCAGATGTGAACAACTACTAACAGGGGCATTACAACATGATGAGTATAGGGTCCAGCGCAGATGTGAACAACTACTAACAGGGGCACTTCAACAGGATCAGTATAGGGTCCAGCGCAGATGTGAACAACTACTACCAGGGGCATTTCAACAGGATCATAATAGGGTCCAGCGCAGATGTGAACAACTACTAATATGGGAATTTCAACAGGATCAGTATAGGGTCCAGCGCAGATGTGAACAACTACTAACAGGGGCATTTCAACAGGATGAGTATAGGGTCCAGCGCAGATGTGAACCACTACTAACAGGGGCATTTCAACAGGATCAGTATAGGGTAAAGCGCAGATGTGAACAACTACTACCAGGGGCATTTCAACAGGATCAGTATAGGGTCCAGCGCAGATGTGAACAACTATTAACAGGGGAGTTTCAACAGGATCATTATAGGGTCCAGCGCAGATGTGAACAACTACTACCAGGGGCATTTCAACAGGATCAGTATAGGGTCCAGCGCAGATGTGAACAACTACTAACAGGGGCATTTCAACAGCATCAGTATGGGGTCCAGCGCAGATGTGACCAACTACTAAATGGGGCATTTCAACAGGATCAGTATAGGGTCTAGCGCAGATGTGAACAACTACTACCAGGGGCATTTCAACAGAATCATTATAGGGTCCAGCGCAGATGTGAACAACTACTACCAGGGGCATTTCAACAGGATCAGTATATGGTTCAGCGCAGATGTGAAAAACCACTACCAGGGGCATTTCGACAGGATCAGTATAGGGTAAAGCGCAGATGTGAACAACTACTACCAGGGGCATTTCAACAGGATCAGTATAGGGTCCAGCGCAGATGTGAACAACTGTTAATAGGGAATTTCAACAGGATCAGTTTAGGGTCCAGCGCAAATGTGAACAACTACTAACAGGGGCATTTCAACAGGATCAGTATAGGGTCCAGCGCAGATGTGAACAACTACTACCAGGGCATTTCAACAGGATCAGTATAGGGTCCAGCGCAGATGTGAACAACTACTAATAGGGGCATTTCAACAGGATCAGTATAGGGTCCAGCGCAGATGTGAACAACCACTACTAGGGGCATTTCTATACAGGATCAGTATAGGGTCCAGCGCAGAAGTGAACAACCACTACCAGGGGCATTTCAACAGGATCAGTATGGGGCCTAGTGCAGATGTGAACAACTACTAACAGGGGAGTTTCAACAGGAGCTGTATAGTGTCCAGCGCAGATGTGAACAACCACAACCAGAGGCATTTCAACAGGGTCAGTATGGGGACTGGTGATGATGTGAACAACTACTAATAGGGGCATTACAACAGGATCAAAATAGTGTCCAGCGCAGATGTGAACAACTACTAATAAGGAATTTCAACAGGATCAGTATAGGGTCCAGCGCAGATGAGAACAACTACTCATAGGGAATTTCAACAGGATCAGTATAGGGTCAGCGCAGATGTGAACAACTACTAACAGGGGCATTTCAACAGGATCAGTATAGGGTCCAGCGCAGATGTGAAGAACTACTAACATGGGCATTTCAACAGGATCTGTATAGGGTCTAGCGCAGATGTGAACAACTACTAGAAGGGAATTTCAACAGGATCAGTATAGGGTCCAGCGCAGATTTGAACAACTACTAATAGGGAATTTCAACAGGATCAGTATAGGGTTAGCGCAGATGTAAACAACCACTAACAGGGGCATTTCAACAGGATCAGCATAGGGTCCAGCGCAGATTTGAACAACTACTAACAGGGGCATTTCAACAGGATCAGTATAGGGTCCAGCGCAGAATTGAACAACTACTACCAGGGGCATTTCAACAGGATCAGTATAGGGTCCAGCGCAGATGTGAACAACTACTAGTAGGGGAATTTCAACATGATCAGTATAGGTTCCAGCGCAGATGTGAACAACTACTAACAGGGGCATTTCAACAGGATGAGTATAGGGTCCAGCGCAGATGTGAACAACTATTAACAGGGGCATTTCAACAGGATCAGTATAGGGTCCAGCGCAGATGTGAACAACTACTACCAGGGGCATTTCAACAGGATCAGTATAGGGTCCAGCGCAGATGTGAACAACTACTAACAGGGGCATTTCAACACGATCAGTATAGGGTCTAGCGCAGATGTGTACAAATACTACCAGGGGCATTTCAACAGGATCAGTATAGGGTCCAGCGCAGTTGTGAACAACTACTAACAGGGGCGTTTCAACAGCATCAGTATGGGGTCCAGCGCAGATGTGAACAACTACTAACAGGGGCATTTCAACAGGATAAGTATAGGGTCTAGCGCAGATGTGAACAAATACTACCAGGGGCATTTCAACAGGATCAGTATAGGGTCCAGCGCAGATGTGAACAACCACTACCAGGGGCATTTCAACAGGGTCAGTATGGGGACTGGTGATGATGTGAACAACTACTAATAGGGGCATTACAACAGGATGAGTATAGGGTCCAGCGCAGATGTGAACAACCACTACCAGGGGCAATTCAAAAGGATCAGAATAAGGTCCAATGCAGATGTGGACAACCGCTATCAGGGGCATTTCAAAAGGATCAGTATAGGGTCCAGCGCAGATGTGAACAACCACTACCAGGGGCATTTCAAGCGGATCAGTATAGGGTCCAGTGCAGATGTGAAGAACTACTAACATGGGCATTTCAACAGGATCTGTATAGGTTCTAGCGCAGATGTGAACAACTACTAATAAGGAATTTCAACAGGATCAGTATAGGGTCCAGCGCAGATGTGAACAACTACTAATAGGGAATTTCAACAGGATCAGTATAGGGTTAGCGCAGATGTGAACAACTACTAACAGGGGCATTTCAACAGGATCAGTATAGGTTCCAGCGCAGATGTGTACAACTACTAACAGGGGCATTTCAACAGCATAAGTATAGGGTTTAGCGCAGATGTGAACAACCACTACCAGGGGCATTTCAACAGGATCAGTATAGGGTCCAGCGTAGATGTGAACAACTACTAATAGGGGAATTTCAACAGGATCAGTATAGGGTCCAGCGCAGATGTGAAAAACTAATAACAGGGACATTTCAACAGGATGAGTATAGGGTCCAGCGCAGATGTGAACAACTACTAACAGGGGCATTTCAACAGGATGAGTATAGGGTCCAGCGCAGATGTGAACAACTACTAACAGGGGCACTTCAACAGGATCATAATAGGGTCCAGCGCAGATGTGAACAACTATTACCAGGGGCATTTCAACAGGTTCAGTATACGGTCCAGCGCAGATGTGAACAACTACTAACAGGGGCGTTTCAACAGCATCAGTATGGGGTCCAGCGCAGATGTGAACAACTACCAACAGGGGCATTTCAACAGAATCAGTATAGGGTCTAGCGCAGATGTGAACAAATACTACCAGGGGCATTTCAACAGGATCATTATAGGGTCCAGCGCAGATGTGAACAACTACTACCAGGGGCATTTCAACAGCATCAGTATGGGGTCCAGCGCAGATGTGAACAACTACTAATAGGGGTTTTCAACAGGATCAGTATATGGTTCAGCGCAGATGTGAACAACCACTACCAGGGGCATTTCAAAAGGAACAGTATAGGGTCCAGCGCAGATGTGAACAACCACTACCAGGGGCATTTCAACATGATCAGTATAGGGTCCAGCGCAGATGTGAACATCCACTACCAGGGGCATTTCAACAGGATCAGTATGGGGTCTAGTGCAGTTGTGAACAACTACTAACAGGGGAGTTTCAACAGGATCTGTATAGGGTCCAGCGCAGATGTGAACAACCACTACCAGGGGCATTTCAACAGGATCAGTATAAGGTTCAGTGCAGATGTGGACAACCGCTACCAGGGGCATTTCAAAAGGATCAGTATAGGGTCCAGCGCAGATGTGAACAACCACTACCAGGGGCATTTCAAAAGGATCAGTATAGGGTCCAGCGAAGTTGTGAACAACTACTAATAGGGGCATTTCAACAAGATCAGTATATGGTTCAGCGCAGATGTGAACAACCACTACCAGGGGCATTTCAACAGGATCAGTATAGGGTCCAGCGCAGATGTGAACAACCACTACCAGGGGCATTTCTATACAGGATCAGTATAGGGTCCAGCGCAGATGTGAACAACCACTACCAGGGGCATTTCAACAGGATCAGTATGGGGCCTAATGCAGAAATGAACAACTACTAACAGGGGAGTTTCAACAGGATCTGTATAGGGTCCAGCGCAGATGTGAACAACCACTACCAGAGGCATTTCAACAGGTTCAGTATGGGGACTGGTGATGATGTGAACAACTACTAATAGGGGCATTACAACAGGATCAGTATAGGGTCCAGCGCGGATGTGAGCAACCACTACCAGGGCATTTCAAAAGGATCAGTATAGGGTCCAATGCAGATGTGTACAACCGCTACCAGCGGCATTTCAAAAGGATCACTATGGGGTCCAGCGCAGAGGTGAACAACCACTACGAGGGGCATTTCAAAAGGATCACTATAGGGTACAGTGCAGATGTCAACAACCGCTACCAGGGGCATTTCAAAAGAATCAGTATAGGGTCTAGCGCAGATGTGAACAACTACTAATAGGGGCATTTCAACAGGATCAGTATATGGTTCAGCGCAGATGTGAACAACCACTACCAGGGGCATTTCAAGAGGATCAGTATAGGGTGCAGCGCAGATGTGAACAACCACTACCAGGGGCATTTCAACAGGATCAGTATAGGGTCCCGCGCAGATGTAAACAACTACTACCAGGGGCATTTCAACAAGATCACTGTAAGGTTCAGCGCAGATGTGAAAAACCACTACCTGGGGCATTTCAACAGGATCAATATAGGTTCCAGCGCAGATGTGAAGCACTACTAACAGGGGCATTTCAAAAGGATCAGTATAGGAACCAGCGCAGATGTGAACAACTACTAATAGGGGCATTTCAACAGAATGAGTATAGGGTCCAGCGCAAATGTGAAGAACTACTAACAGGGGTATTTCAACACGAAGAGTATAGGGTCAGCGCAGATGTGAACAACTACTAATAGGGGCATTTCAACAGGATCAGTATAGGGTCCAGTGAAAGATGCGAACAACTACTACCAGGGCATTTCAACAGGATCAGTATAGTGTCCAGCGCAGATGTGAACAACTACTAACAGGGGCATTTCAACAGGATCTGTATAGGGTTTAACGCAGATGTGAACAACTACTAATAGGGAATTTCAACAGGATCAGTATAGGGTCCAGCGCAGATGTGAACAACTACTAAGAGGGAATTTCAAAAGGATGAGTATAGGGTCTAGCGCCGATGTGAACAACTACTAACAGGGGCATTTCAACAGGATGAGTATAGGGTCCAGCGCAGATGTGAACAACTATTAACAGGGGCATTTCAACAGGATCATTATAGGGTCCAGCGCAGATGTAAACAACTACTACCAGGGCCATTTCAACAGGCTCAGTATAGTGTCCAGCGCAGATGTGAACAACCACTACCAGGGGCATTTCAACAGGATCAATATAGGGTCCAGCGCAGATGTGAACAACTTCTAATCGGGGCATTTCAACAGGATCAATATAGGGTCCAGCGCAGATGTGAACAACCACTACCAGGGGCATTTCAATAGCCACAGTATATGGTCCAGCGCAGATGTGAACAACCACTACCAGGGGCATTTCAACAGGATCAGTATAGGGTCCAGCGCAGATGTGAAACACTACTAATAGGGGAATTTCAACAGGATCAGTATAGGGTCCAGCGCAGATGTGAACAACTACTAATAGGGGCATTTCAATAGCATCAGTATATGGTCCAGCGCAGATGTGAACAACCACTACCAAGGGCATTTCAACAGGATCAGTATAGGTTCCAGCGCATATGTGAACAACCATTACCAGGGATATTTCAACAGGATCAGTATAGGGTCCAGCGCAGATGTGAACAACTACTAACACGGACATTTCAACAGGATCAGTATAGGATCCAGCGCAGATGTGAAACACTACTAATAGGGGAATTTCAACAGGATCAGTATAGGGTCCAGCGCAGATGTGAATAACCACTAACAGGGGCATTTCAACAGGATGAGTATAGGATCTAGCGCAGGTGTGAACAACCACTACCAGGGGCATTTAAAAAGGATCAGTATAGGGTCCAGTGCAGATGTGAACAACCGCTATCAGGGGCATTTCAAAAGGATCAGTATAGTGTCCAGCGCAGATGTGAACAACTACTAATTGGGGCATTTCAACAGGATCAGTAAATGGTTCAGCGCAGATGTGAACAACCACTACCAGGGGCATTTCAACAGGATCAGTATAGGGTCCAGCGAAGATGTGAACAACCACTACCAGGGGCATTTCTATACAGGATCAGTATAGGGTCCAGCGCGGATGTGAACAACCACTGCCAGGGCATTTCAAAAGGATCAGTATAGGGTCCAGTGCAGATGTGAACAACCGCTACCAGGGGCATTTCAAAAGGATCAGTATAGGGTCCAGCGCAGATGTGAACAACCACTACCAGGGGCATTTCAAAAGGATCAGTATAGGGTCCAGTGCAGATGTGAACAACGGCTACCAGGGGCATTTCAAAAGGATCAGTATAGGGACCAGCGCAGATGTGAACAACTACTAATAGGGGCATTTCATCAGGATTAGTATATGGTTCAGCGCAGATGTGAACAACCACTACCAGGGGAATTTCAAGACGATCAGTATAGGGTCCAGCGCAGATGTGAACAACAACTACCAGCGGCATTTCAACAGGATCAGTATAGGGTCCAGCGCAGATGTGAACAACTACTAACAGGGGCATTTCAACAGGATGAGTATAGGGTCCAGCGCAGATGTGAACAACTACTAAAAGGGGCATTTCAACAGGATCAGTATAGGGTCCATCGCAGATGTAAACAACTACTACCAGGGGCATTTCAACAGGATCAGTATAGGGTCCAGCGCAGATGTGAACAACTACTAATAGGGAATTTCAACAGGATCACTATAGGGTCCAGGGCAGATGAGAACAATTACTCATAGGGAATTTCAACAGGATCAGTATAGGGTCAGCGCAGATGTGAACAACTACTAACAGGGGCATTTCAACAGGATCAGTATAGGGTTCAGCGCAGATGTGAACAACAACTAACATGGGCATTTCAACAGGATCTGTATAGGGTCTAGCGCAGATGTGAACAACTACTAATAGGCAATTTCAACAGGATCAGTATAGGGTCCAGCGCAGATGTGAACAACTACTAATAGGGAATTTCAACAGGATCAGTATAGGGTTAGCGCAGATGTGAACAACTACTAACAGGGGCATTTCAACAGGATCAGTATAGGGTCCAGCGCAGATGTGAACAACTACTAACAGGGGCATTTCAACAGCATAAGTATGGGGTCCAGCGCAGATGTGAACAACCATTACCAGGGGCCTTTCAACAGGATCAGTATAGGGTCCAGCGCAGATGTGAACAACTACTAATAGGGAAATTTCAACAGGATCAGTATAGGGTCCAGCGCAGATGTGAACAACTACTAACAGGGGCATTTCAACAGGATGGGTATAGGGTCCAGCGCAGATGTGATCAACTACTAAAAGGGGCATTTCAACACGATCAGTATAGGGTCCAGCGCAGATGTGAACAACTACTAACAGGTGCACTTCAACAGGATCAGTATAGGGTCCAGCGCAGATGTGAACAACTACTACCAGGGGCATTTCAACAGGATCATAATAGGGTCCAGCGCAGATGTGAACTTCTACAAATAGGGGAATTTCAACAGGATCAGTATAGGGTCCAGCGCAGATGTGAACACCTACTAACAGGGGCATTTCAACAGGATCAGTATAGGGTCCAGCGCAGATGTGAACAACTAATACCAGGGGCATTTCAGCAGGATCAGTATAGGGTCTAGCGCAGATGTGAACAACTATTAACAGGGGAGTTTCAACAGGATCAGTATAGGGTCCAGCGCCGATGTGAACAACTACTACCAGGGGCATTTCAACAGGATCAGTATATGGTCCAGCGCAGATGTGAACAACTACTAACAGGGGCATTTCAAAAGCATCAGTATGAGGTCCAGCGCAGATGTGAACAACTACTAAATGGGGCATTTCAATAGGATCAGTATAGGGTCTAGCGCAGATGTGAACAACTCCTACATTGGGCATTTCAACAGGATCATTATAGGGTCCAGCGCAGTTGTGAACAACCACTACCAGGGGCATTTCAAAAGGATCAGTATATGGTTCAGCGCAGATGTGAACAACCACCACCAGGGGCATTTCAAGAGGATCAGTATAGGGTCCAGCGCAGTTGTGAATGACCACTACCAGGGGCATTTCAACAGAATCAGTATAGGGTCCAGCGCAGATGAGAACAACCACTACCAGGGGCATTTCAACAGGATCAGTATGGGGTCTAGTGCAGATGTGAACAACTACTAACAGGGGAGTTTCTACAGGATCTGTATAGGGTCCAGCGCAGATGTGAACAACCACTACCAGAGGCATTTCAACAGGGTCAGTATGGGGACTGGTGATGATGTGAACAACTACTAATAGGGGCATTACAACAGGATCAGTATAGGGTCCAGCGCAGATGTGAACAACCACTACCAGGGGCATTTCAAAAGGATCAGTATAGGGTCCAGCGCAGATGTGAACAACCACTACCAGGGGCATTTCAACAGGATCAGTATGGGGTCTAGTGCAGATGTGAACAACTACTAACAGGGGAGTTTCTACAGGATCTGTATAGGGTCCAGCGCAGATGTGAACAACCACTACCAGAGGCATTTCAACAGGGTCAGTATGGGGACTGGTGATGATGTGAACAACTACTAATAGGGGCATTACAACAGGATCAGTATAAGGTCCAGTGCAGATGTGGACAACCGCTATCAGGGGCTTTTCAAAAGGATCAGTATGGGGTCCAGCGCAGATGTGAACAATCACTACCAGGAGCATTTCAAACGGATCAGTATAGGGTCCAGTGCAGATGTGAACAACCGCTACCAGGGGCATTTCAAAAGGATCAGTATAGGGTCCAGCGCAGATGTGAACAACTACTAATAGGGGCATTTCAACAAGATCAGTATATGGTTCAGCGCAGATGTGAACAACCACTACCAGGGGCATTTCAACAGGATCAGTATAGGGTCCAGCGCAGATGTGAACAACCGCTACCAGGGGCATTTCTATATAGGATCAATATAGTCCATCGCAGATGTGAACAACCGCTACCAGGGCATTTCAACAGGATCAGTATGGGGTCTAGTGCAGATGTGAACAACTACTAACAGGGGAGTTTCAACAGGAGCTGTATAGTGTCCAGCGCAGATGTGAACAACCACTACCAGAGGCATTTCAACAGGGTCAGTATGGGGACTGGTGATGATGTGAAGAACTACTAATAGGGGCATTACAACAGGATCAAAATAGTGTCCAGCGCAGATGTGAACAACTACTAATAAGGAATTTCAACAGGATCAGTATAGGGTCCAGCGCAGATGAGAACAACTACTCATAGGGAATTTCAACAGGATCAGTATAGGGTCAGCGCAGAAGTGAACAACTACTAACAGGGGTATTTCAACAGGATCAGTATAGGGTCCAGCGCAGATGTGAAGAACTACTAACATGGGCATTTCAACAGGATCTGTATAGGGTCTAGCGCAGAAGAGAACAACTACTAATAGGGAATTTCAACAGGATCAGTATAGGGTCCAGCGCAGATATGAACAACTACTAATAGGGAATTTCAACAGGATCAGTATAGGGTTAGCGCAGATGTAAACAACTACTAACAGGGGCATTTCAACGGGATCAGTATAGGGTCCAGCGCAGATGTGAACAACTATTAACAGGGGCATTTCAACAGCATAAGTATAGGGTCCAGCGTAGATGTGAACAACCACTACCAGGGGCATTTCAACAGGATCAGTATATGGTCCAGCGCAGATGTGAACAACTACTAATAGGGGAATTTCAACAGGATCAGTATAGGGTCCAGCGCAGATGTGAACAACTACTAACAGGGGCATTTCAACAGGATGAGTATAGGGTCCAGCGCAGATGTGAACAACTACTAACAGGGCCACTTCAACAGGATCAGTATAGGGTCCAGCGCAGATGTGAACAACTAATACCAGGGGCATTTCAACAGGATCAGTATGGGTTCCAGCGCAGATGTGAACAACTACTAACAGGGGCATTTCAACAGGATGAGTATAGGGTCCAGCGCAGATGTGAACAACTACTAATAGAGGCATTTCAACAGGATCTGTATAGGGTCTAGCGCAGATGTGAACAACTTCTAATAGGGAATTTCAACAGGATCAGTATAGGATCTAGCGCAGATGTGATCAACTACTAATAGGGAATTTCAACAGGATCAGTATAGGTTCCAGCGCAGATGTGAACAACTACTAACAGGGGCATTTCAACAGGATCAGTATAGGGTCCAGCGCAGATGTGAACAACTACTAACAGGGGCATTTCAACAGGATCAGTATAGGGTCCAGCGCAGACATGAACAACTACTAATAGGGGAATTTCAACGGGATCCGTATAGGGTCCAGCGCAGATGTGAACAACTACTACCAGGGGCATTTCAACAGGATCAGTATGGGGTCTAGTGCAGATGTGAACAACTACTACCAGGGGAGTTTCAACAGGATCTGTATAGGGTCCAGCGCAGATGTGAACAACCACTACCAGAGGCATTTCAACAGGGTCAGTATGGGGACTGGTGATGATGTGAACAACTACTAATAGGGGCATTACAACAGGATCAGTATAGGTTCCAGCGCAGATGTGAACAACCAGTACCAGTGGCATTTCAAAAGGATCAGTATAAGGTCCAGTGCAGATGTGGACAACCGCTACCAGGGGCATTTCAAAAGGATCAGTATAGGGTCCAACGCAGATGTGAACATCTACTAATAGGGGCATTTCAACAAGTTCAGTATATGGTTCAGCGCAGATGTGAACAACCACTACCAGGGGCATTTCAACAGGATCAGTATAGGGTCCAGCGCAGATGTGAACAACCACTACCAGGGGCATTTCAACAGGATCAGTATAGGGTCCAGCGCAGATGTGAATGACCACTACCAGGGGCATTTCAACAGAATCAGTATAGGGTCCAGCGCAGATGTGAACAACCACTACCAGAGGCATTTCAACAGGGTCAGTATGGGGAATGGTGATGATGTGAACAACTACTAATAGGGGCATTACAACAGGATCAGTATAGGGTCCAGCGCAGATGTGAACAACTACTAAGAGGGAATTTCAAAAGGATGAGTATAGGGTCTAGCGCCGATGTGAACAACTACTAACAGGGGCATTTCAACAGGATGAGTATAGGGTCCAGCGCAGATGTGAACAACTATTAACAGGGGCATTTCAACAGGATCATTATAGGGTCCAGCGCAGATGTAAACAACTACTACCAGGGCCATTTCAACAGGCTCAGTATAGTGTCCAGCGCAGATGTGAACAACCACTACCAGGGGCATTTCAACAGGATCAATATAGGGTCCAGCGCAGATGTGAACAACTTCTAATCGGGGCATTTCAACAGGATCAATATAGGGTCCAGCGCAGATGTGAACAACCACTACCAGGGGCATTTCAATAGCCACAGTATATGGTCCAGCGCAGATGTGAACAACCACTACCAGGGGCATTTCAACAGGATCAGTATAGGGTCCAGCGCAGATGTGAAACACTACTAATAGGGGAATTTCAACAGGATCAGTATAGGGTCCAGCGCAGATGTGAACAACTACTAATAGGGGCATTTCAATAGCATCAGTATATGGTCCAGCGCAGATGTGAACAACCACTACCAAGGGCATTTCAACAGGATCAGTATAGGTTCCAGCGCATATGTGAACAACCATTACCAGGGATATTTCAACAGGATCAGTATAGGGTCCAGCGCAGATGTGAACAACTACTAACACGGACATTTCAACAGGATCAGTATAGGATCCAGCGCAGATGTGAAACACTACTAATAGGGGAATTTCAACAGGATCAGTATAGGGTCCAGCGCAGATGTGAATAACCACTAACAGGGGCATTTCAACAGGATGAGTATAGGATCTAGCGCAGGTGTGAACAACCACTACCAGGGGCATTTAAAAAGGATCAGTATAGGGTCCAGTGCAGATGTGAACAACCGCTATCAGGGGCATTTCAAAAGGATCAGTATAGTGTCCAGCGCAGATGTGAACAACTACTAATTGGGGCATTTCAACAGGATCAGTAAATGGTTCAGCGCAGATGTGAACAACCACTACCAGGGGCATTTCAACAGGATCAGTATAGGGTCCAGCGAAGATGTGAACAACCACTACCAGGGGCATTTCTATACAGGATCAGTATAGGGTCCAGCGCGGATGTGAACAACCACTGCCAGGGCATTTCAAAAGGATCAGTATAGGGTCCAGTGCAGATGTGAACAACCGCTACCAGGGGCATTTCAAAAGGATCAGTATAGGGTCCAGCGCAGATGTGAACAACCACTACCAGGGGCATTTCAAAAGGATCAGTATAGGGTCCAGTGCAGATGTGAACAACGGCTACCAGGGGCATTTCAAAAGGATCAGTATAGGGACCAGCGCAGATGTGAACAACTACTAATAGGGGCATTTCATCAGGATTAGTATATGGTTCAGCGCAGATGTGAACAACCACTACCAGGGGAATTTCAAGACGATCAGTATAGGGTCCAGCGCAGATGTGAACAACAACTACCAGCGGCATTTCAACAGGATCAGTATAGGGTCCAGCGCAGATGTGAACAACTACTAACAGGGGCATTTCAACAGGATGAGTATAGGGTCCAGCGCAGATGTGAACAACTACTAAAAGGGGCATTTCAACAGGATCAGTATAGGGTCCATCGCAGATGTAAACAACTACTACCAGGGGCATTTCAACAGGATCAGTATAGGGTCCAGCGCAGATGTGAACAACTACTAATAGGGAATTTCAACAGGATCACTATAGGGTCCAGGGCAGATGAGAACAATTACTCATAGGGAATTTCAACAGGATCAGTATAGGGTCAGCGCAGATGTGAACAACTACTAACAGGGGCATTTCAACAGGATCAGTATAGGGTTCAGCGCAGATGTGAACAACAACTAACATGGGCATTTCAACAGGATCTGTATAGGGTCTAGCGCAGATGTGAACAACTACTAATAGGCAATTTCAACAGGATCAGTATAGGGTCCAGCGCAGATGTGAACAACTACTAATAGGGAATTTCAACAGGATCAGTATAGGGTTAGCGCAGATGTGAACAACTACTAACAGGGGCATTTCAACAGGATCAGTATAGGGTCCAGCGCAGATGTGAACAACTACTAACAGGGGCATTTCAACAGCATAAGTATGGGGTCCAGCGCAGATGTGAACAACCATTACCAGGGGCCTTTCAACAGGATCAGTATAGGGTCCAGCGCAGATGTGAACAACTACTAATAGGGAAATTTCAACAGGATCAGTATAGGGTCCAGCGCAGATGTGAACAACTACTAACAGGGGCATTTCAACAGGATGGGTATAGGGTCCAGCGCAGATGTGATCAACTACTAAAAGGGGCATTTCAACACGATCAGTATAGGGTCCAGCGCAGATGTGAACAACTACTAACAGGTGCACTTCAACAGGATCAGTATAGGGTCCAGCGCAGATGTGAACAACTACTACCAGGGGCATTTCAACAGGATCATAATAGGGTCCAGCGCAGATGTGAACTTCTACAAATAGGGGAATTTCAACAGGATCAGTATAGGGTCCAGCGCAGATGTGAACACCTACTAACAGGGGCATTTCAACAGGATCAGTATAGGGTCCAGCGCAGATGTGAACAACTAATACCAGGGGCATTTCAGCAGGATCAGTATAGGGTCTAGCGCAGATGTGAACAACTATTAACAGGGGAGTTTCAACAGGATCAGTATAGGGTCCAGCGCCGATGTGAACAACTACTACCAGGGGCATTTCAACAGGATCAGTATATGGTCCAGCGCAGATGTGAACAACTACTAACAGGGGCATTTCAAAAGCATCAGTATGAGGTCCAGCGCAGATGTGAACAACTACTAAATGGGGCATTTCAATAGGATCAGTATAGGGTCTAGCGCAGATGTGAACAACTCCTACATTGGGCATTTCAACAGGATCATTATAGGGTCCAGCGCAGTTGTGAACAACCACTACCAGGGGCATTTCAAAAGGATCAGTATATGGTTCAGCGCAGATGTGAACAACCACTACCAGGGGCATTTCAAGAGGATCAGTATAGGGTCCAGCGCAGTTGTGAATGACCACTACCAGGGGCATTTCAACAGAATCAGTATAGGGTCCAGCGCAGATGAGAACAACCACTACCAGGGGCATTTCAACAGGATCAGTATGGGGTCTAGTGCAGATGTGAACAACTACTAACAGGGGAGTTTCTACAGGATCTGTATAGGGTCCAGCGCAGATGTGAACAACCACTACCAGAGGCATTTCAACAGGGTCAGTATGGGGACTGGTGATGATGTGAACAACTACTAATAGGGGCATTACAACAGGATCAGTATAGGGTCCAGCGCAGATGTGAACAACCACTACCAGGGGCATTTCAAAAGGATCAGTATAGGGTCCAGCGCAGATGTGAACAACCACTACCAGGGGCATTTCAACAGGATCAGTATGGGGTCTAGTGCAGATGTGAACAACTACTAACAGGGGAGTTTCTACAGGATCTGTATAGGGTCCAGCGCAGATGTGAACAACCACTACCAGAGGCATTTCAACAGGGTCAGTATGGGGACTGGTGATGATGTGAACAACTACTAATAGGGGCATTACAACAGGATCAGTATAAGGTCCAGTGCAGATGTGGACAACCGCTATCAGGGGCTTTTCAAAAGGATCAGTATGGGGTCCAGCGCAGATGTGAACAATCACTACCAGGAGCATTTCAAACGGATCAGTATAGGGTCCAGTGCAGATGTGAACAACCGCTACCAGGGGCATTTCAAAAGGATCAGTATAGGGTCCAGCGCAGATGTGAACAACTACTAATAGGGGCATTTCAACAAGATCAGTATATGGTTCAGCGCAGATGTGAACAACCACTACCAGGGGCATTTCAACAGGATCAGTATAGGGTCCAGCGCAGATGTGAACAACCGCTACCAGGGGCATTTCTATATAGGATCAATATAGTCCATCGCAGATGTGAACAACCGCTACCAGGGCATTTCAACAGGATCAGTATGGGGTCTAGTGCAGATGTGAACAACTACTAACAGGGGAGTTTCAACAGGAGCTGTATAGTGTCCAGCGCAGATGTGAACAACCACTACCAGAGGCATTTCAACAGGGTCAGTATGGGGACTGGTGATGATGTGAAGAACTACTAATAGGGGCATTACAACAGGATCAAAATAGTGTCCAGCGCAGATGTGAACAACTACTAATAAGGAATTTCAACAGGATCAGTATAGGGTCCAGCGCAGATGAGAACAACTACTCATAGGGAATTTCAACAGGATCAGTATAGGGTCAGCGCAGAAGTGAACAACTACTAACAGGGGTATTTCAACAGGATCAGTATAGGGTCCAGCGCAGATGTGAAGAACTACTAACATGGGCATTTCAACAGGATCTGTATAGGGTCTAGCGCAGAAGAGAACAACTACTAATAGGGAATTTCAACAGGATCAGTATAGGGTCCAGCGCAGATATGAACAACTACTAATAGGGAATTTCAACAGGATCAGTATAGGGTTAGCGCAGATGTAAACAACTACTAACAGGGGCATTTCAACAGGATCAGTATAGGGTCCAGCGCAGATGTGAACAACTATTAACAGGGGCATTTCAACAGCATAAGTATAGGGTCCAGCGCAGATGTGAACAACCACTACCAGGGGCATTTCAACAGGATCAGTATATGGTCCAGCGCAGATGTGAACAACTACTAATAGGGGAATTTCAACAGGATGAGTATAGGGTCCAGCGCAGATGTGAACCACTACTAACAGGGGCATTTCAACAGGATGAGTATAGGGTCCAGCGCAGATGTGAACAACTACTAACAGGGGCATTTCAACAGGATGAGTATAGGGTCCAGCGCAGATGTGAACAACTACTAACAGGGCCACTTCAACAGGATCAGTATAGGGTCCAGCGCAGATGTGAACAACTAATACCAGGGGCATTTCAACAGGATCAGTATGGGTTCCAGCGCAGATGTGAACAACTACTAACAGGGGCATTTCAACAGGATGAGTATAGGGTCCAGCGCAGATGTGAACAACTACTAATAGGGGCATTTCAACAGGATCTGTATAGGGTCTAGCGCAGATGTGAACAACTTCTAATAGGGAACTTCAACAGGATCAGTATAGGGTCTAGCGCAGATGTGATCAACTACTAATAGGGAATTTCAACAGGATCAGTATAGGGTTAGCGCAGATGTGAACAACTACTAACAGGGGCATTTCAACAGGATCAGTATAGGGTCCAGCGCAGATGTGAACAACTACTAACAGGGGCATTTCAACAGGATCAGTATAGGGTCCAGCGCAGACATGAACAACTACTAATAGGGGAATTTCAACGGGATCCGTATAGGGTCCAGCGCAGATGTGAACAACTACTACCAGGGGCATTTCAACAGGATCAGTATGGGGTCTAGTGCAGATGTGAACAACTACTACCAGGGGAGTTTCAACAGGATCTGTATAGGGTCCAGCGCAGATGTGAACAACCACTACCAGAGGCATTTCAACAGGGTCAGTATGGGGACTGGTGATGATGTGAACAACTACTAATAGGGGCATTACAACAGGATCAGTATAGGTTCCAGCGCAGATGTGAACAACCAGTACCAGTGGCATTTCAAAAGGATCAGTATAAGGTCCAGTGCAGATGTGGACAACCGCTACCAGAGGCATTTCAAAAGGATCAGTATAGGGTCCAACGCAGATGTGAACATCTACTAATAGGGGCATTTCAACAAGTTCAGTATATGGTTCAGCGCAGATGTGAACAACCACTACCAGGGGCATTTCAACAGGATCAGTATAGGGTCCAGCGCAGATGTGAACAACCACTACCAGGGGCATTTCAACAGGATCAGTATAGGGTCCAGCGCAGATGTGAATGACCACTACCAGGGGCATTTCAACAGAATCAGTATAGGGTCCAGCGCAGATGTGAACAACCACTACCAGAGGCATTTCAACAGGGTCAGTATGGGGAATGGTGATGATGTGAACAACTACTAATAGGGGCATTACAACAGGATCAGTATAGGGTCCAGCGCAGATGTGAACAACCACTACCAGGGGCATTTCAAAAGGATCAGTATAGGGTCCAGCGCAGATGTGAACAACCACTACCAGGGGCATTTCAACAGGATCAGTATGGGGTCTAGTGCAGATGTGAACAACTATTAACAGGGGAGTTTCTACAGGATCTGTATAGGGTCCAGCGCAGATGTGAACAACCACTACCAGAGGCATTTCAACAGGGTCAGTATGGGGACTGGTGATGATGTGAACAACTACTAATAGGGGCATTACAACAGGATCAGTATAAGGTCCAGTGCAGATGTGGACAACCGCTACCAGGGGCATTTCAAAAGGATCAGTATAGGGTCCAGCGCAGATGTGAACAACCACTACCAGGAGCATTTCAAACGGATCAGTATAGGATCCAGTGCAGATGTGAACAACCGCTACCAGGGGCATTTCAAAAGGATCAGTATAGGGTCCAGCGCAGATGTGAACAACTACTAATAGGGGCATTTCAACAAGTTCAGTATATGGTTCAGCGCAGATGTGAACAACCACTACCAGGGGCATTTCAACAGGATCAGTATAGGGTCCAGCGCAGATGTGAAAAACCACTACCAGGGGCATTTCTATATAGGATCAATATACTCCAGCGCAGATGTGAACAACCGCTACCAGGGGCATTTCAACAGGATCAGTATGGGGTCCAGCGCAGATGTGAAGAACTACTAACATGGGCATTTCAACAGGATCTGTATAGGGTCTAGCGCAGAAGTGAACAACTACTAATAGGGAATTTCGACAGGATCAGTATAGGGTCCAGCGCAGATATGAACAACTACTAATAGGGAATTTCAACAGGATCAGTATAGGGTTAGCGCAGATGTGAACAACTACTAATTGGGAATTTCAACAGGATCAGTATAGGGTCCAGCGCAGATGTGAACAACTATTAACAGGGGCATTTCAACAGCATAAGTATAGGGTCCAGCGCAGATGTGAACAACCACTACCAGGGGCATTTCAACAGGATCAGTATATGGTCCAGCGCAGATGTGAACAACTACTAATAGGGGAATTTCAACAGGATGAGTATAGGGTCCAGCGCAGATGTGAACCACTACTAACAGGGGCATTTCAACAGGATGAGTATAGGGTCCAGCGCAGATGTGAACAACTACTAACAGGGGCATTTCAACAGGATGAGTATAGGGTCCAGCGCAGATGTGAACAACTACTAACAGGGCCACTTCAACAGGATCAGTATAGGGTCCAGCGCAGATGTGAACAACTAATACCAGGGGCATTTCAACAGGATCAGTATGGGTTCCAGCGCAGATGTGAACAACTACTAACAGGGGCATTTCAACAGGATGAGTATAGGGTCCAGCGCAGATGTGAACAACTACTAATAGGGGCATTTCAACAGGATCTGTATAGGGTCTAGCGCAGATGTGAACAACTTCTAATAGGGAACTTCAACAGGATCAGTATAGGGTCTAGCGCAGATGTGATCAACTACTAATAGGGAATTTCAACAGGATCAGTATAGGGTTAGCGCAGATGTGAACAACTACTAACAGGGGCATTTCAACAGGATCAGTATAGGGTCCAGCGCAGATGTGAACAACTACTAACAGGGGCATTTCAACAGGATCAGTATAGGGTCCAGCGCAGACATGAACAACTACTAATAGGGGAATTTCAACGGGATCCGTATAGGGTCCAGCGCAGATGTGAACAACTACTAACACGGGCATTTCCACAGGATGAGTATAGGGTACAGCGCAGATGTGAACAACTACTAACAGGGGCATTTCAACAGGATCAGTATAGGGTCCAGCGCAGATGTGAACAACTACTAACAGGGGCATTTCAACAGGATCAGTATAGGGTCCAGCGCAGATGTGAACAACTACTACCAGGGTCATTTCAACAGGATCAGTATAGGGTCCAGCGCAGATGTGAACATCCACTACCAGGGGCATTTCAACAGGATCAGTATGGGGTCTAGTGCAGATGTGAACAACTACTACCAGGGGAGTTTCAACAGGATCTGTATAGGGTCCAGCGCAGATGTGAACAACCACTACCAGAGGCATTTCAACAGGGTCAGTATGGGGACTGGTGATGATGTGAACAACTACTAATAGGGGCATTACAACAGGATCAGTATAGGTTCCAGAGCAGATGTGAACAACCAGTACCAGGGGCATTTCAAAAGGATCAGTATAAGGTCCAGTGCAGATGTGGACAACCGCTACCAGGGGCATTTCAAAAGGATCAGTATAGGGTCCAGCGCAGATGTGAACATCTACTAATAGGGGCATTTCAACAAGTTCAGTATATGGTTCAGCGCAGATGTGAACAACCACTACCAGGGGCATTTCAACAGGATCAGTATAGGGTCCAGCGCAGATGTGAACAACCACTACCAGGGGCATTTCAACAGGATCAGTATGGGGCCTAGTGCAGATGTGAACAACTACTAACAGGGGAGTTTCAACAGGAGCTGTATAGTGTCCAGCGCAGATGTGAACAACCACTACCAGAGGCATTTCAACAGGGTCAGTATGGGGACTGGTGATGATGTGAACAACTACTAATAGGGGCATTACAACAGGATCAGTATAGGGTCCAGCGCGGATGTGAACAACCGCTACCAGGGGCATTTCAAAAGGATCACTATAGGGTCCAGCGCAGAGGTGAACAACCACTACCAGGGGCATTTCAAAAGGATCAATATAGGGTCCAGTGCAGATGTGAACAACCGCTTCCAGGGGCATTTCAAAAGGATCAGTATAGGGTCCAGCGCAGATGTGAACAACTACTAATAGGGTCATTTCAACAGGATCAGTATATGGTTCAGCGCAGATGTGAAGAACCACTACTAGGGGCATTTCAAGAGGATCAGTATAGGGTGCAGCGCAGATGTGAACAACCACTACCAGGGGCATTTCAAAAGGATCAGTATATGGTTCAGCGCAGATGTGAACAACCACTACCAGGGGCATTTCAAGAGGATCAGTATAGGGTCCAGCGCAGTTGTGAATGACCACTACCAGGGGCATTTCAACAGAATCAGTATAGGGTCCAGCGCAGATGAGAACAACCACTACCAGGGGCATTTCAACAGGATCAGTATGGGGTCTAGTGCAGATGTGAACAACTACTAACAGGGGAGTTTCTACAGGATCTGTATAGGGTCCAGCGCAGATGTGAACAACCACTACCAGAGGCATTTCAACAGGGTCAGTATGGGGACTGGTGATGATGTGAACAACTACTAATAGGGGCATTACAACAGGATCAGTATAGGGTCCAGCGCAGATGTGAACAACCACTACCAGGGGCATTTCAAAAGGATCAGTATAGGGTCCAGCGCAGATGTGAACAACCACTACCAGGGGCATTTCAACAGGATCAGTATGGGGTCTAGTGCAGATGTGAACAACTACTAACAGGGGAGTTTCTACAGGATCTGTATAGGGTCCAGCGCAGATGTGAACAACCACTACCAGAGGCATTTCAACAGGGTCAGTATGGGGACTGGTGATGATGTGAACAACTACTAATAGGGGCATTACAACAGGATCAGTATAAGGTCCAGTGCAGATGTGGACAACCGCTATCAGGGGCTTTTCAAAAGGATCAGTATGGGGTCCAGCGCAGATGTGAACAATCACTACCAGGAGCATTTCAAACGGATCAGTATAGGGTCCAGTGCAGATGTGAACAACCGCTACCAGGGGCATTTCAAAAGGATCAGTATAGGGTCCAGCGCAGATGTGAACAACTACTAATAGGGGCATTTCAACAAGATCAGTATATGGTTCAGCGCAGATGTGAACAACCACTACCAGGGGCATTTCAACAGGATCAGTATAGGGTCCAGCGCAGATGTGAACAACCGCTACCAGGGGCATTTCTATATAGGATCAATATAGTCCATCGCAGATGTGAACAACCGCTACCAGGGCATTTCAACAGGATCAGTATGGGGTCTAGTGCAGATGTGAACAACTACTAACAGGGGAGTTTCAACAGGAGCTGTATAGTGTCCAGCGCAGATGTGAACAACCACTACCAGAGGCATTTCAACAGGGTCAGTATGGGGACTGGTGATGATGTGAAGAACTACTAATAGGGGCATTACAACAGGATCAAAATAGTGTCCAGCGCAGATGTGAACAACTACTAATAAGGAATTTCAACAGGATCAGTATAGGGTCCAGCGCAGATGAGAACAACTACTCATAGGGAATTTCAACAGGATCAGTATAGGGTCAGCGCAGAAGTGAACAACTACTAACAGGGGTATTTCAACAGGATCAGTATAGGGTCCAGCGCAGATGTGAAGAACTACTAACATGGGCATTTCAACAGGATCTGTATAGGGTCTAGCGCAGAAGAGAACAACTACTAATAGGGAATTTCAACAGGATCAGTATAGGGTCCAGCGCAGATATGAACAACTACTAATAGGGAATTTCAACAGGATCAGTATAGGGTTAGCGCAGATGTAAACAACTACTAACAGGGGCATTTCAACAGGATCAGTATAGGGTCCAGCGCAGATGTGAACAACTATTAACAGGGGCATTTCAACAGCATAAGTATAGGGTCCAGCGCAGATGTGAACAACCACTACCAGGGGCATTTCAACAGGATCAGTATATGGTCCAGCGCAGATGTGAACAACTACTAATAGGGGAATTTCAACAGGATCAGTATAGGGTCCAGCGCAGATGTGAACAACTACTAACAGGGGCATTTCAACAGGATGAGTATAGGGTCCAGCGCAGATGTGAACAACTACTAACAGGGCCACTTCAACAGGATCAGTATAGGGTCCAGCGCAGATGTGAACAACTAATACCAGGGGCATTTCAACAGGATCAGTATGGGTTCCAGCGCAGATGTGAACAACTACTAACAGGGGCATTTCAACAGGATGAGTATAGGGTCCAGCGCAGATGTGAACAACTACTAATAGAGGCATTTCAACAGGATCTGTATAGGGTCTAGCGCAGATGTGAACAACTTCTAATAGGGAATTTCAACAGGATCAGTATAGGGTCTAGCGCAGATGTGATCAACTACTAATAGGGAATTTCAACAGGATCAGTATAGGTTCCAGCGCAGATGTGAACAACTACTAACAGGGGCATTTCAACAGGATCAGTATAGGGTCCAGCGCAGATGTGAACAACTACTAACAGGGGCATTTCAACAGGATCAGTATAGGGTCCAGCGCAGACATGAACAACTACTAATAGGGGAATTTCAACGGGATCCGTATAGGGTCCAGCGCAGATGTGAACAACTACTACCAGGGGCATTTCAACAGGATCAGTATGGGGTCTAGTGCAGATGTGAACAACTACTACCAGGGGAGTTTCAACAGGATCTGTATAGGGTCCAGCGCAGATGTGAACAACCACTACCAGAGGCATTTCAACAGGGTCAGTATGGGGACTGGTGATGATGTGAACAACTACTAATAGGGGCATTACAACAGGATCAGTATAGGTTCCAGCGCAGAAGTGAACAACCAGTACCAGTGGCATTTCAAAAGGATCAGTATAAGGTCCAGTGCAGATGTGGACAACCGCTACCAGGGGCATTTCAAAAGGATCAGTATAGGGTCCAACGCAGATGTGAACATCTACTAATAGGGGCATTTCAACAAGTTCAGTATATGGTTCAGCGCAGATGTGAACAACCACTACCAGGGGCATTTCAACAGGATCAGTATAGGGTCCAGCGCAGATGTGAACAACCACTACCAGGGGCATTTCAACAGGATCAGTATAGGGTCCAGCGCAGATGTGAATGACCACTACCAGGGGCATTTCAACAGAATCAGTATAGGGTCCAGCGCAGATGTGAACAACCACTACCAGAGGCATTTCAACAGGGTCAGTATGGGGAATGGTGATGATGTGAACAACTACTAATAGGGGCATTACAACAGGATCAGTATAGGGTCCAGCGCAGATGTGAACAACCACTACCAGGGGCATTTCAAAAGGATCAGTATAGGGTCCAGCGCAGATGTGAACAACCACTACCAGGGGCATTTCAACAGGATCAGTATGGGGTCTAGTGCAGATGTGAACAACTATTAACAGGGGAGTTTCTACAGGATCTGTATAGGGTCCAGCGCAGATGTGAACAACCACTACCAGAGGCATTTCAACAGGGTCAGTATGGGGACTGGTGATGATGTGAACAACTACTAATAGGGGCATTACAACAGGATCAGTATAAGGTCCAGTGCAGATGTGGACAACCGCTACCAGGGGCATTTCAAAAGGATCAGTATAGGGTCCAGCGCAGATGTGAACAACCACTACCAGGAGCATTTCAAACGGATCAGTATAGGATCCAGTGCAGATGTGAACAACCGCTACCAGGGGCATTTCAAAAGGATCAGTATAGGGTCCAGCGCAGATGTGAACAACTACTAATAGGGGCATTTCAACAAGTTCAGTATATGGTTCAGCGCAGATGTGAACAACCACTACCAGGGGCATTTCAACAGGATCAGTATAGGGTCCAGCGCAGATGTGAAAAACCACTACCAGGGGCATTTCTATATAGGATCAATATACTCCAGCGCAGATGTGAACAACCGCTACCAGGGGCATTTCAACAGGATCAGTATGGGGTCCAGCGCAGATGTGAAGAACTACTAACATGGGCATTTCAACAGGATCTGTATAGGGTCTAGCGCAGAAGTGAACAACTACTAATAGGGAATTTCGACAGGATCAGTATAGGGTCCAGCGCAGATATGAACAACTACTAATAGGGAATTTCAACAGGATCAGTATAGGGTTAGCGCAGATGTGAACAACTACTAATTGGGAATTTCAACAGGATCAGTATAGGGTCCAGCGCAGATGTGAACAACTATTAACAGGGGCATTTCAACAGCATAAGTATAGGGTCCAGCGCAGATGTGAACAACCACTACCAGGGACATTTCAACAGGATCAGTATATGGTCCAGCGCAGATGTGAACAACTACTAATAGGGGAATTTCAACAGGATGAGTATAGGGTCCAGCGCAGATGTGAACCACTACTAACAGGGGCATTTCAACAGGATGAGTATAGGGTCCAGCGCAGATGTGAACAACTACTAACAGGGGCATTTCAACAGGATGAGTATAGGGTCCAGCGCAGATGTGAACAACTACTAACAGGGCCACTTCAACAGGATCAGTATAGGGTCCAGCGCAGATGTGAACAACTAATACCAGGGGCATTTCAACAGGATCAGTATGGGTTCCAGCGCAGATGTGAACAACTACTAACAGGGGCATTTCAACAGGATGAGTATAGGGTCCAGCGCAGATGTGAACAACTACTAATAGGGGCATTTCAACAGGATCTGTATAGGGTCTAGCGCAGATGTGAACAACTTCTAATAGGGAACTTCAACAGGATCAGTATAGGGTCTAGCGCAGATGTGATCAACTACTAATAGGGAATTTCAACAGGATCAGTATAGGGTTAGCGCAGATGTGAACAACTACTAACAGGGGCATTTCAACAGGATCAGTATAGGGTCCAGCGCAGATGTGAACAACTACTAACAGGGGCATTTCAACAGGATCAGTATAGGGTCCAGCGCAGACATGAACAACTACTAATAGGGGAATTTCAACGGGATCCGTATAGGGTCCAGCGCAGATGTGAACAACTACTAACACGGGCATTTACACAGGATGAGTATAGGGTACAGCGCAGATGTGAACAACTACTAACAGGGGCATTTCAACAGGATCAGTATAGGGTCCAGCGCAGATGTGAACAACTACTAACAGGGGCATTTCAACAGGATCAGTATAGGGTCCAGCGCAGATGTGAACAACTACTACCAGGGTCATTTCAACAGGATCAGTATAGGGTCCAGCGCAGATGTGAACATCCACTACCAGGGGCATTTCAACAGGATCAGTATGGGGTCTAGTGCAGATGTGAACAACTACTACCAGGGGAGTTTCAACAGGATCTGTATAGGGTCCAGCGCAGATGTGAACAACCACTACCAGAGGCATTTCAACAGGGTCAGTATGGGGACTGGTGATGATGTGAACAACTACTAATAGGGGCATTACAACAGGATCAGTATAGGTTCCAGAGCAGATGTGAACAACCAGTACCAGGGGCATTTCAAAAGGATCAGTATAAGGTCCAGTGCAGATGTGGACAACCGCTACCAGGGGCATTTCAAAAGGATCAGTATAGGGTCCAGCGCAGATGTGAACATCTACTAATAGGGGCATTTCAACAAGTTCAGTATATGGTTCAGCGCAGATGTGAACAACCACTACCAGGGGCATTTCAACAGGATCAGTATAGGGTCCAGCGCAGATGTGAACAACCACTACCAGGGGCATTTCAACAGGATCAGTATGGGGCCTAGTGCAGATGTGAACAACTACTAACAGGGGAGTTTCAACAGGAGCTGTATAGTGTCCAGCGCAGATGTGAACAACCACTACCAGAGGCATTTCAACAGGGTCAGTATGGGGACTGGTGATGATGTGAACAACTACTAATAGGGGCATTACAACAGGATCAGTATAGGGTCCAGCGCGGATGTGAACAACCGCTACCAGGGGCATTTCAAAAGGATCACTATAGGGTCCAGCGCAGAGGTGAACAACCACTACCAGGGGCATTTCAAAAGGATCAATATAGGGTCCAGTGCAGATGTGAACAACCGCTTCCAGGGGCATTTCAAAAGGATCAGTATAGGGTCCAGCGCAGATGTGAACAACTACTAATAGGGTCATTTCAACAGGATCAGTATATGGTTCAGCGCAGATGTGAAGAACCACTACTAGGGGCATTTCAAGAGGATCAGTATAGGGTGCAGCGCAGATGTGAACAACCACTACCAGGGGCATTTCAACAGGATCAGTATAGGGTCCAGCGCAGATGTAAACAACCACTACCAGGGGCATTTCAACAGGATCACTATAGGGTCCAGCGCAGATGTGAACAACCACTACCAGGGGCATTTCAACAGGATCAATATAGGGTCCAGCGCAGATGTGAAGCACTACTAACAGCGGGCATTTCAAAAGGATCAGTATAGGATCCAGCGCAGATGTGAACAACTACTAATAGGGGCATTTCAACAGAATGAGTATAGGGTCCAGCGCAGATGTGAAGAACTACTAACAGGGGAATTTCAACACGAAGAGTATAGGGTCAGCGCAGATGTGAACAACTACTAATAGGGGCATTTCAACAGGATCAGTATAGGGTCCAGTGCAGATGCGAACAACTACTACCAGGGCATTTCAACAGGATCAGTATAGGGTCCAGCGCAGATGTGAACAACTACTAACAGGGGAATTTCAACAGGATCTGTATAGGGTCTAGCGCAGATGTGAACAACTACTAATAGGGAATTTCAACAGGATCAGTATAGGGTCCAGCGCAGATGTGAACAACTACTAAGAGGGAATTTCAAAACGATGACAATAGGGTCTAGCGCCGATGTGAACAGCTACTAACAGGGGCATTTCAACAGGATGAGTATAGGGTCCAGCGCAGATGTGAACAACTATTAACAGGGGCATTTCAGCAGGATCAGTATAGGGTCCAGCGCAGATGTAAAAAACTACTACCAGGGGCATTTCAACAGGATCAGTATAGGGTCCAGCGCAGATGTGAACAACCAATACCAGGGGCATTTCAACAGGATCAATATAGTGTCCAGCGCAGATCTGAACAACATCTAATCGGGGCATTTCAACAGGATTAGTATAGGGTCCAGCGCAGATGTGAAACACTACTAATAGGGGAATTTCAACAGGATCAGTATAGGGTCCAGCGCAGATGTGAATAACCACTAACAGGGGCATTTCAACAGGATGAGTATAGGATCTAGCGCAGGTGTGAACAACCACTACCAGGGGCATTTAAAAAGGATCAGTATAGGGTCCAGTGCAGATGTGAACAACCGCTATCAGGGGCATTTCAAAAGGATCAGTATAGTGTCCAGCGCAGATGTGAACAACTACTAATTGGGGCATTTCAACAGGATCAGTAAATGGTTCAGCGCAGATGTGAACAACCACTACCAGGGGCATTTCAACAGGATCAGTATAGGGTCCAGCGAAGATGTGAACAACCACTACCAGGGGCATTTCTATACAGGATCAGTATAGGGTCCAGCGCGGATGTGAACAACCACTGCCAGGGCATTTCAAAAGGATCAGTATAGGGTCCAGTGCAGATGTGAACAACCGCTACCAGGGGCATTTCAAAAGGATCAGTATAGGGTCCAGCGCAGATGTGAACAACCACTACCAGGGGCATTTCAAAAGGATCAGTATAGGGTCCAGTGCAGATGTGAACAACGGCTACCAGGGGCATTTCAAAAGGATCAGTATAGGGTCCAGCGCAGATGTGAACAACTACTAATAGGGGCATTTCATCAGGATTAGTATATGGTTCAGCGCAGATGTGAACAACCACTACCAGGGGAATTTCAAGACGATCAGTATAGGGTCCAGCGCAGATGTGAACAACAACTACCAGCGGCATTTCAACAGGATCAGTATAGGGTCCAGCGCAGATGTAAACAACTACTACCAGGGGCATTTCAACAGGATCAGTATAGGGTCTAGCGCAGATGTGAACAACTACTAATAGGGAATTTCAACAGGATGAGTATAGGGTCCAGCGCAGATGTGAACAACTACTAACAGGGGCATTTCAACAGGATGAGTATAGGGTCCAGCGCAGATGTGAACAACTACTAAAAGGGGCATTTCAACAGGATCAGTATAGGGTCCATCGCAGATGTAAACAACTACTACCAGGGGCATTTCAACAGGATCAGTATAGGGTCCAGCGCAGATGTGAACAACTACTAATAGGGAATTTCAACAGGATCACTATAGGGTCCAGGGCAGATGAGAACAATTACTCATAGGGAATTTCAACAGGATCAGTATAGGGTCCAGCGCAGATGTGAACAACTGTTAATAGGGAATTTCAACAGGATCAGTTTAGGGTCCAGCGCAAATGTGAACAACTACTAACAGGGGCATTTCAACAGGATCAGTTTAGGGTCCAGCGCAAATGTGAACAACTACTAACAGGGGCATTTCAACAGGATCAGTATAGGGTCCAGCGCAGATGTGAACAACTACTACCAGGGCATTTCAACAGGATCAGTATAGGGTTAGCGCAGATGTAAACAACTACTAACAGGGGCATTTCAACAGGATCAGTATAGGGTCCAGCGCAGATGTGAACAACTACTAACAGGGGCATTTCAACAGCATAAGTATGGGGTCCAGCGCAGATGTGAACAACCATTACCAGGGGCCTTTCAACAGGATCAGTATAGGGTCCAGCGCAGATGTGAACAACTACTAATAGGGAAATTTCAACAGGATCAGTATAGGGTCCAGCGCAGATGTGAACAACTACTAACAGGGGCATTTCAACAGGATGGGTATAGGGTCCAGCGCAGATGTGATCAACTACTAAAAGGGGCATTTCAACACGATCAGTATAGGGTCCAGCGCAGATGTGAACAACTACTAACAGGTGCACTTCAACAGGATCAATATAGGGTCCAGCGCAGATGTGAACAACTACTACCAGGGGCATTTCAACAGGATCATAATAGGGTCCAGCGCAGATGTGAACTTCTACAAATAGGGGAATTTCAACAGGATCAGTATAGGGTCCAGCGCAGATGTGAACACCTACTAACAGGGGCATTTCAACAGGATCAGTATAGGGTCCAGCGCAGATGTGAACAACTAATACCAGGGGCATTTCAGCAGGATCAGTATAGGGTCTAGAGCAGATGTGAACAACTATTAACAGGGGAGTTTCAACAGGATCAGTATAGGGTCCAGCGCCGATGTGAACAACTACTACCAGGGGCATTTCAACAGGATCAGTATATGGTCCAGCGCAGATGTGAACAACTACTAACAGGGGCATTTCAAAAGCATCAGTATGAGGTCCAGCGCAGATGTGAACAACTACTAAATGGGGCATTTCAATAGGATCAGTATAGGGTCTAGCGCAGATGTGAACAACTCCTACATTGGGCATTTCAACAGGATCATTATAGGGTCCAGCGCAGTTGTGAACAACTACTACCAGGGGCATTTCAAAAGGATCAGTATATGGTTCAGCGCAGATGTGAACAACCACTACCAGGGGCATTTCAAGAGGATCAGTATAGGGTCCAGCGCAGTTGTGAATGACCACTACCAGGGGCATTTCAACAGAATCACTATAGGGTCCAGCGCAGATGTGAACAACCACTACCAGGGGCATTTCAACAGGATCAGTATGGGGTCTAGTGCAGATGTGAACAACTACTAACAGGGGAGTTTCTACAGGATCTGTATAGGGTCCAGCGCAGATGTGAACAACCACTACCAGAGGCATTTCAACAGGGTCAGTATGGGGACTGGTGATGATGTGAACAACTACTAATAGGGGCATTACAACAGGATCAGTATAGGGTCCAGCGCAGATGTGAACATCCACTACCAGGGGCATTTCAAAAGGATCAGTATAGGGTCCAGCGCAGATGTGAACAACCACTACCAGGGGCATTTCAACAGGATCAGTATGGGGTCTAGTGCAGATGTGAACAACTACTAACAGGGGAGTTTCTACAGGATCTGTATAGGGTCCAGCGCAGATGTGAACAACCACTACCAGAGGCATTTCAACAGGGTCAGTATGGGGACTGGTGATGATGTGAACAACTACTAATAGGGGCATTACAACAGGATCAGTATAAGGTCCAGTGCAGATGTGGACAACCGCTATCAGGGGCATTTCAAAAGGATCAGTATGGGGTCCAGCGCAGATGTGAACAATCACTACCAGGAGCATTTCAAACGGATCAGTATAGGGTCCAGTGCAGATGTGAACAACCGCTACCAGGGGCATTTCAAAAGGATCAGTATAGGGTCCAGCGCAGATGTGAACAACTACTAATAGGGGCATTTCAACAAGATCAGTATATGGTTCAGCGCAGATGTGAACAACCACTACCAGGGGCATTTCAACAGGATCAGTATAGGGTCCAGCGCAGATGTGAACAACCACTACCAGGGGCATTTCTATATAGGATCAATATAGTCCATCGCAGATGTGAACAACCGCTACCAGGGCATTTCAACAGGATCAGTATGGGGTCTAGTGCAGATGTGAACAACTACTAACAGGGGAGTTTCAACAGGAGCTGTATAGTGTCCAGCGCAGATGTGAACAACCACTACCAGAGGCATTTCAACAGGGTCAGTATGGGGACTGGTGATGATGTGAAGAACTACTAATAGGGGCATTACAACAGGATCAAAATAGTGTCCAGCGCAGATGTGAACAACTACTAATAAGGAATTTCAACAGGATCAGTATAGGGTCCAGCGCAGATGAGAACAACTACTCATAGGGAATTTCAACAGGATCAGTATAGGGTCAGCGCAGAAGTGAACAACTACTAACAGGGGTATTTCAACAGGATCAGTATAGGGTCCAGCGCAGATGTGAAGAACTACTAACATGGGCATTTCAACAGGATCTGTATAGGGTCTAGCGCAGAAGAGAACAACTACTAATAGGGAATTTCAACAGGATCAGTATAGGGTCCAGCGCAGATATGAACAACTACTAATAGGGAATTTCAACAGGATCAGTATAGGGTCCAGCGCAGATGTGAACAACCACTACCAGGGACATTTCAACAGGATCAGTATATGGTCCAGCGCAGATGTGAACAACTACTAATAGGGGAATTTCAACAGGATCAGTATAGGGTCCAGCGCAGATGTGAACAACTACTAACAGGGGCATTTCAACAGGATGAGTATAGGGTCCAGCGCAGATGTGAACAACTACTAACAGGGCCACTTCAACAGGATCAGTATAGGGTCCAGCGCAGATGTGAACAACTAATACCAGGGGCATTTCAACAGGATCAGTATGGGTTCCAGCGCAGATGTGAACAACTACTAACAGGGGCATTTCAACAGGATGAGTATAGGGTCCAGCGCAGATGTGAACAACTACAAATAGAGGCATTTCAACAGGATCTGTATAGGGTCTAGCGCAGATGTGAACAACTTCTAATAGGGAATTTCAACAGGATCAGTATAGGGTCTAGCGCAGATGTGATCAACTACTAATAGGGAATTTCAACAGGATCAGTATAGGTTCCAGCGCAGATGTGAACAACTACTAACAGGGGCATTTCAACAGGATCAGTATAGGGTCCAGCGCAGATGTGAACAACTACTAACAGGGGCATTTCAACAGGATCAGTATAGGGTCCAGCGCAGACATGAACAACTACTAATAGGGGAATTTCAACGGGATCCGTATAGGGTCCAGCGCAGATGTGAACAACTACTACCAGGGGCATTTCAACAGGATCAGTATGGGGTCTAGTGCAGATGTGAACAACTACTACCAGGGGAGCTTCAACAGGATCTGTATAGGGTCCAGCGCAGATGTGAACAACCACTACCAGAGGCATTTCAACAGGGTCAGTATGGGGACTGGTGATGATGTGAACAACTACTAATAGGGGCATTACAACAGGATCAGTATAGGTTCCAGCGCAGATGTGAACAACCAGTACCAGTGGCATTTCAAAAGGATCAGTATAAGGTCCAGTGCAGATGTGGACAACCGCTACCAGGGGCATTTCAAAAGGATCAGTATAGGGTCCAACGCAGATGTGAACATCTACTAATAGGGGCATTTCAACAAGTTCAGTATATGCTTCAGCGCAGATGTGAACAACCACTACCAGGGGCATTTCAACAGGATCAGTATAGGGTCCAGCGCAGATGTGAACAACCACTACCAGGGGCATTTCAACAGGATCAGTATAGGGTCCAGCGCAGATGTGAATGACCACTACCAGGGGCATTTCAACAGAATCAGTATAGGGTCCAGCGCAGATGTGAACAACCACTACCAGAGGCATTTCAACAGGGTCAGTATGGGGAATGGTGATGATGTGAACAACCACTACCAGGAGCATTTCAAACGGATCAGTATAGGGTCCAGTGCAGATGTGAACAACCGCTACCAGGGGCATTTCAAAAGGATCAGTATAGGGTCCAGCGCAGATGTGAACAACTACTAATAGGGGCATTTCAACAAGTTCAGTATATGGTTCAGCGCAGATGTGAACAACCACTACCAGGGGCATTTCAACAGGATCAGTATAGGGTCCAGCGCAGATGTGAAAAACCACTACCAGGGGCATTTCTATATAGGATCAATATACTCCAGCGCAGATGTGAACAACCGCTACCAGGGGCATTTCAACAGGATCAGTATGGGGTCTAGTGCAGATGTTAAAAACTACTAACAGGGGAGTTTCAACAGGAGCTGTATAGTGTCCAGCGCAGATGTGAACAACCACTACCAGAGGCATTTCAACAGGGTCAGTATGGGGACTGGTGATGATGTGAAGAACTACTAATAGGGGCATTACAACAGGATCAAAATAGTGTCCAGCGCAGATGTGAACAACTACTAATAATGAATTTCAACAGAATCAGTATAGGGTCCAGCGCAGATGAGAACAACTACTCATAGGGATTTCAACAGGATCAGTATAGGGTCAGCGCAGAAGTGAACAACTACTAACAGGGGCATTTCAACAGGATCAGTATAGGGTCCAGCGCAGATGTGAAGAACTACTAACATGGGCATTTCAACAGGATCTGTATAGGGTCTAGCGCAGAAGTGAACAACTACTAATAGGGAATTTCGACAGGATCAGTATAGGGTCCAGCGCAGATATGAACAACTACTAATAGGGAATTTCAACAGGATCAGTATAGGGTTAGCGCAGATGTGAACAACTACTAATTGGGAATTTCAACAGGATCAGTATAGGGTCCAGCGCAGATGTGAACAACTATTAACAGGGGCATTTCAACAGCATAAGTATAGGGTCCAGCGCAGATGTGAACAACCACTACCAGGGGCATTTCAACAGGATCAGTATATGGTCCAGCGCAGATGTGAACAACTACTAATAGGGGAATTTCAACAGGATGAGTATAGGGTCCAGCGCAGATGTGAACCACTACTAACAGGGGCATTTCAACAGGATGAGTATAGGGTCCAGCGCAGATGTGAACAACTACTAACAGGGGCATTTCAACAGGATGAGTATAGGGTCCAGCGCAGATGTGAACAACTACTAACAGGGCCACTTCAACAGGATCAGTATAGGGTCCAGCGCAGATGTGAACAACTAATACCAGGGGCATTTCAACAGGATCAGTATGGGTTCCAGCGCAGATGTGAACAACTACTAACAGGGGCATTTCAACAGGATGAGTATAGGGTCCAGCGCAGATGTGAACAACTACTAATAGGGGCATTTCAACAGGATCTGTATAGGGTCTAGCGCAGATGTGAACAACTTCTAATAGGGAACTTCAACAGGATCAGTACAGGGTCTAGCGCAGATGTGATCAACTACTAATAGGGAATTTCAACAGGATCAGTATAGGGTTAGCGCAGATGTGAACAACTACTAACAGGGGCATTTCAACAGGATCAGTATAGGGTCCAGCGCAGATGTGAACAACTACTAACAGGGGCATTTCAACAGGATCAGTATAGGGTCCAGCGCAGACATGAACAACTACTAATAGGGGAATTTCAACGGGATCCGTATAGGGTCCAGCGCAGATGTGAACAACTACTAACACGGGCATTTCCACAGGATGAGTATAGGGTACAGCGCAGATGTGAACAACTACTAACAGGGGCATTTCAACAGGATCAGTATAGGGTCCAGCGCAGATGTGAACAACTACTAACAGGGGCATTTCAACAGGATCAGTATAGGGTCCAGCGCAGATGTGAACAACTACTACCAGGGTCATTTCAACAGGATCAGTATAGGGTCCAGCGCAGATGTGAACATCCACTACCAGGGGCATTTCAACAGGATCAGTATGGGGTCTAGTGCAGATGTGAACAACTACTACCAGGGGAGTTTCAACAGGATCTGTATAGGGTCCAGCGCAGATGTGAACAACCACTACCAGAGGCATTTCAACAGGGTCAGTATGGGGACTGGTGATGATGTGAACAACTACTAATAGGGGCATTACAACAGGATCAGTATAGGTTCCAGAGCAGATGTGAACAACCAGTACCAGGGGCATTTCAAAAGGATCAGTATAAGGTCCAGTGCAGATGTGGACAACCGCTACCAGGGGCATTTCAAAAGGATCAGTATAGGGTCCAGCGCAGATGTGAACATCTACTAATAGGGGCATTTCAACAAGTTCAGTATATGGTTCAGCGCAGATGTGAACAACCACTACCAGGGGCATTTCAACAGGATCAGTATAGGGTCCAGCGCAGATGTGAACAACCACTACCAGGGGCATTTCAACAGGATCAGTATGGGGCCTAGTGCAGATGTGAACAACTACTAACAGGGGAGTTTCAACAGGAGCTGTATAGTGTCCAGCGCAGATGTGAACAACCACTACCAGAGGCATTTCAACAGGGTCAGTATGGGGACTGGTGATGATGTGAACAACTACTAATAGGGGCATTACAACAGGATCAGTATAGGGTCCAGCGCGGATGTGAACAACCGCTACCAGGGGCATTTCAAAAGGATCAGTATAGGGTCCAGCGCAGATGTGAACAACTACTAATAGGGGCATTTCAACAGGATCAGTATATGGTTCAGCGCAGATGTGAAGAACCACTACTAGGGGCATTTCAAGAGGATCAGTATAGGGTGCAGCGCAGATGTGAACAACCACTACCAGGGGCATTTCAACAGGATCAGTATAGGGTCCAGCGCAGATGTAAACAACTACTACCAGGGGCATTTCAACAGGATCACTATAGGGTCCAGCGCAGATGTGAACAACCACTACCAGGGGCATTTCAACAGGATCAATATAGGGTCCAGCGCAGATGTGAAGCACTACTAACAGCGGGCATTTCAAAAGGATCAGTATAGGATCCAGCGCAGATGTGAACAACTACTAATAGGGGCATTTCAACAGAATGAGTATAGGGTCCAGCGCAGATGTGAAGAACTACTAACAGGGGAATTTCAACACGAAGAGTATAGGGTCAGCGCAGATGTGAACAACTACTAATAGGGGCATTTCAACAGGATCAGTATAGGGTCCAGTGCAGATGCGAACAACTACTACCAGGGCATTTCAACAGGATCAGTATAGGGTCCAGCGCAGATGTGAACAACTACTAACAGGGGCATTTCAACAGGATCTGTATAGGGTCTAGCGCAGATGTGAACAACTACTAATAGGGAATTTCAACAGGATCAGTATAGGGTCCAGCGCAGATGTGAACAACTACTAAGAGGGAATTTCAAAACGATGAGTATAGGGTCTAGCGCCGATGTGAACAGCTACTAACAGGGGCATTTCAACAGGATGAGTATAGGGTCCAGCGCAGATGTGAACAACTATTAACAGGGGCATTTCAGCAGGATCAGTATAGGGTCCAGCGCAGATGTAAACAACTACTACCAGGGGCATTTCAACAGGATCAGTATAGGGTCCAGCGCAGATGTGAACAACCAATACCAGGGGCATTTCAACAGGATCAATATAGTGTCCAGCGCAGATCTGAACAACATCTAATCGGGGCATTTCAACAGGATTAGTATAGGGTCCAGCGCAGATGTGAACATCTACTAATAGGGGCATTTCCATAGCATCAGTATAGGGTCCAGCGCAGATGTGAACAACCACTACCAGGGGCATTTCAACAGGATCAGTATAGGTTTTCAGCGCATATGTAAACAACCACTACCAGGGGTGTTTCAACAGGATCAGTATAGGGTCCAGCGCAGATGTGAACAACTACTAACAGGGGCATTTCAACAGGATCAGTATAGGGTCCAGCGCACATGTGAAACACTAATAATAGGGGAATTTCAACAGGATCAGTATAGGGTCCAGCGCAGATGTGAACAACTACTAACAGGGGCATTTCAACAGGATGAGTATAGGGTCTAGCGCAGATGTGAACAACTACTAACAGAGGCATTTCAACAGGATGAGTATAGGGTCCAGCGCAGATGTGAACCACTACTAACAGGGGAATTTCAACAGGATCAGTATAGGTTCCAGCGCAGATGTGAACAACTACTACCAGGAGCATTTCAACAGGATCAGTATTGGGTGCAGCGCAGATGTGAGCAACCACTACCAGGGGCATTTCAACAGGATCAATATAGGGTCCAGCGCAGATGTAAACAACTACTAATAGGGGCATTTCAACAGGATCAGTATAGAGTCCAGCGTAAAATTGAACAACCACTACCAGGGGCAATTAAAAAGCATCTGTATAGGGTCCAGCGCAGATGTGAACAACCACTACGAGGGGCATTTCAGCAGGATCAGTATAGGGTCCAGCGCAGATGTGAAGACTCACTACCAGGGGCATTTCAACAGGATCAGTATAGGGCCCAACGCAGATGTGAACAACCACTACCAGGTACATTTCAACAGGATCAGTATAGGGCCCAGCGCAGATGTGAACAACCACTACCAGGGGCATTTCAACAGGATCAGTATAGGGTCCAGCGCAGATGTGAACAACCACTACTAGGGGCATTTCAACAGGATCAGTATGGTGTCTTGTGCAGATGTGAACAACTACTAATAGGGGCATTTCAACAGGATGAGTATAGGTTCAGCGCAGATGTGAACAACTACTAATAGGGGCATTCCACCAGGATGAGTATAGGGTCCAGCGCAGATGTGAACAGCTATTAAAAGGGGCATTTCAACAGGATCAGTATAGGGTCCACCGCAGATGTGAACAACTACTACCAGGGCATTTCAACAGGATCAGTATAGGGTCAGCGCAGATGTGAACAACTACTAATAGGGGCATTTCAACAGGATCAGTATAGGGTCCAGCGCAGATGTGAACAACTACTAATAGGGGCATTTCAACAGGATCAGTATAGGGTCCAGCGCAGATGTGAACAACTACTACCAGGGGTATTTCAACAGGATCAGTATAAGGTCCAGCGCAGATGTGAACAACTACTTATATGGAATTTCAACAGGATCAGTATAGGGTCTAGCGCAGATGTGAACAACTACTAATAGGGAATTTCAACAGGATCACTATAGGGTCCAGCGCAGATGAGAACAACTACCCATAGGGAATTTCAACAGGATCAGTATAGGGTCAGCGCAGATGTGAATAACTACTAACAGGGGCATTTCCACAGGATCAGTATAGGGTCCAGCGCAGATGTGAACAACTACTAACAGGGGCATTTCAACAGGATCTGTATAGGGTCTAGCGCAGATGTGAACAACTTCTAATAGGGAATTTCAACAGGATCAGTATAGGGTCTAGCGCAGATGTGAACAACTACTAACAGGGGCATTTCAACAGGATCAGTATAGGGTCCAGCGCAGATGTGAACAACTACTAACAGGGGCATTTCAACAGGATCAGTATAGGGTTAGCGCAGATGTGAACAACTACTAACAGGGGCATTTCAACAGGATCAGTATAGGGTCCAGCGCAGACATGAACAACTACTAATAGGGGAATTTCAACAGGATCCGTATAGGGTCCAGCGCAGATGTGAACAACTACTAACAGGGGCATTTCCACAGGATGAGTATAGGGTCCAGCGCAGATGTGAACAACTACTAACAGGGGCATTTCAACAGGATCAGTATACGGTCCAGCGCAGATTTGAACAACTACTACCAGGGGCATTTCAACAGGATCAGTATAGGGTCCAGCGCAGATGTGAACAACTACTAACAGGGGCATTTCAACAGGATCAGTATAGGGTCCAGCGCAGATGTGAACAACTACTAATAGGGAATTTCAACAGGATGAGTATAGGGTCCAGCGCAGATGTGAACAACTACTAACAGGGGCATTTCAACAGGATGAGTATAGGGTCCAGCGCAGATGTGAACAACTACTAAAAGGGGCATTTCAACAGGATCAGTATAGGGTCCATCGCAGATGTAAACAACTACTACCAGGGGCATTTCAACAGGATCAGTATAGGGTCCAGCGCAGATGTGAACAACTACTAATAGGGAATTTCAACAGGATCACTATAGGGTCCAGGGCAGATGAGAACAATTACTCATAGGGAATTTCAACAGGATCAGTATAGGGTCAGCGCAGATGTGAACAACTACTAACAGGGGCATTACAACAGGATCAGTATTGGGTCCAGCGCAGATGTGAACAACTGTTAATAGGGAATTTCAACAGGATCAGTTTAGGGTCCAGCGCAAATGTGAACAACTACTAACAGGGGCATTTCAACAGGATCAGTATAGGGTCCAGCGCAGATGTGAACAACTACTACCAGGGCATTTCAACAGGATCAGTATAGGGTTAGCGCAGATGTGAACAACTACTAACAGGGGCATTTCAACAGGATCAGTATAGGGTCCAGCGCAGATGTGAACAACTACTAACAGGGGCATTTCAACAGCATAAGTATGGGGTCCAGCGCAGATGTGAACAACCATTACCAGGGGCCTTTCAACAGGATCAGTATAGGGTCCAGCGCAGATGTGAACAACTACTAATAGGGAAATTTCAACAGGATCAGTATAGGTTCCAGCGCAGATGTGAACAACTACTAACAGGGGCATTTCAACAGGATGGGTATAGGGTCCAGCGCAGATGTGATCAACTACTAAAAGGGGCATTTCAACACGATCAGTATAGGGTCCAGCGCAGATGTGAACAACTACTAACAGGTGCACTTCAACAGGATCAGTATAGGGTCCAGCGCAGATGTGAACAACTACTACCAGGGGCATTTCAACAGGATCATAATAGGGTCCAGCGCAGATGTGAACTTCTACAAATAGGGGAATTTCAACAGGATCAGTATAGGGTCCAGCGCAGATGTGAACACCTACTAACAGGGGCATTTCAACAGGATCAGTATAGGGTCCAGCGCAGATGTGAACAACTAATACCAGGGGCATTTCAGCAGGATCAGTATAGGGTCTAGCGCAGATGTGAACAACTATTAACAGGGGAGTTTCAACAGGATCAGTATAGGGTCCAGCGCCGATGTGAACAACTACTACCAGGGGCATTTCAACAGGATCAGTATATGGTCCAGCGCAGATGTGAACAACTACTAACAGGGGCATTTCAAAAGCATCAGTATGAGGTCCAGCGCAGATGTGAACAACTACTAAATGGGGCATTTCAATAGGATCAGTATAGGGTCTAGCGCAGATGTGAACAACTCCTACATTGGGCATTTCAACAGGATCATTATAGGGTCCAGCGCAGTTGTGAACAACTACTACCAGGGGCATTTCAAAAGGATCAGTATATGGTTCAGCGCAGATGTGAACAACCACTACCAGGGGCATTTCAAGAGGATCAGTATAGGGTCCAGCGCAGTTGTGAATGACCACTACCAGGGGCATTTCAACAGAATCACTATAGGGTCCAGCGCAGATGTGAACAACCACTACCAGGGGCATTTCAACAGGATCAGTATGGGGTCTAGTGCAGATGTGAACAACTACTAACAGGGGAGTTTCTACAGGATCTGTATAGGGTCCAGCGCAGATGTGAACAACCACTACCAGGGGCATTTCAACAGGGTCAGTATGGGGACTGGTGATGATGTGAACAACTACTAATAGGGGCATTACAACAGGATCAGTATAGGGTCCAGCGCAGATGTGAACAACCACTACCAGGGGCATTTCAAAAGGATCAGTATAGGGTCCAGCGCAGATGTGAACAACCACTACCAGGGGCATTTCAACAGGATCAGTATGGGGTCTAGTGCAGATGTGAACAACTACTAACAGGGGAGTTTCTACAGGATCTGTATAGGGTCCAGCGCAGATGTGAACAACCACTACCAGAGGCATTTCAACAGGGTCAGTATGGGGACTGGTGATGATGTGAACAACTACTAATAGGGGCATTACAACAGGATCAGTATAAGGTCCAGTGCAGATGTGGACAACCGCTATCAGGGGCATTTCAAAAGGATCAGTATGGGGTCCAGCGCAGATGTGAACAATCACTACCAGGAGCATTTCAAACGGATCAGTATAGGGTCCAGTGCAGATGTGAACAACCGCTACCAGGGGCATTTCAAAAGGATCAGTATAGGGTCCAGCGCAGATGTGAACAACTACTAATAGGGGCATTTCAACAAGATCAGTATATGGTTCAGCGCAGATGTGAACAACCACTACCAGGGGCATTTCAACAGGATCAGCATAGGGTCCAGCGCAGATGTGAACAACCACTACCAGGGGCATTTCTATATAGGATCAATATAGTCCATCGCAGATGTGAACAACCGCTACCAGGGCATTTCAACAGGATCAGTATGGGGTCTAGTGCAGATGTGAACAACTACTAACAGGGGAGTTTCAACAGGAGCTGTATAGTGTCCAGCGCAGATGTGAACAACCACTACCAGAGGCATTTCAACAGGGTCAGTATGGGGACTGGTGATGATGTGAAGAACTACTAATAGGGGCATTACAACAGGATCAAAATAGTGTCCAGCGCAGATGTGAACAACTACTAATAAGGAATTTCAACAGGATCAGTATAGGGTCCAGCGCAGATGAGAACAACTACTCATAGGGAATTTCAACAGGATCAGTATAGGGTCAGCGCAGAAGTGAACAACTACTAACAGGGGTATTTCAACAGGATCAGTATAGGGTCCAGCGCAGATGTGAAGAACTACTAACATGGGCATTTCAACAGGATCTGTATAGGGTCTAGCGCAGAAGAGAACAACTACTAATAGGGAATTTCAACAGGATCAGTATAGGGTTAGCGCAGATGTAAACAACTACTAACAGGGGCATTTCAACAGGATCAGTATAGGGTCCAGCGCAGATGTGAACAACTATTAACAGGGGCATTTCAACAGCATAAGTATAGGGTCCAGCGCAGATGTGAACAACCACTACCAGGGGCATTTCAACAGGATCAGTATATGGTCCAGCGCAGATGTGAACAACTACTAATAGGGGAATTTCAACAGGATCAGTATAGGGTCCAGCGCAGATGTGAACAACTACTAACAGGGGCATTTCAACAGGATGAGTATAGGGTCCAGCGCAGATGTGAACAACTACTAACAGGGCCACTTCAACAGGATCAGTATAGGGTCCAGCGCAGATGTGAACAACTAATACCAGGGGCATTTCAACAGGATCAGTATGGGTTCCAGCGCAGATGTGAACAACTACTAACAGGGGCATTTCAACAGGATGAGTATAGGGTCCAGCGCAGATGTGAACAACTACAAATAGAGGCATTTCAACAGGATCTGTATAGGGTCTAGCGCAGATGTGAACAACTTCTAATAGGGAATTTCAACAGGATCAGTATAGGGTCTAGCGCAGATGTGATCAACTACTAATAGGGAATTTCAACAGGATCAGTATAGGTTCCAGCGCAGATGTGAACAACTACTAACAGGGGCATTTCAACAGGATCAGTATAGGGTCCAGCGCAGATGTGAACAACTACTAACAGGGGCATTTCAACAGGATCAGTATAGGGTCCAGCGCAGACATGAACAACTACTAATAGGGGAATTTCAACGGGATCCGTATAGGGTCCAGCGCAGATGTGAACAACTACTACCAGGGGCATTTCAACAGGATCAGTATGGGGTCTAGTGCAGATGTGAACAACTACTACCAGGGGAGCTTCAACAGGATCTGTATAGGGTCCAGCGCAGATGTGAACAACCACTACCAGAGGCATTTCAACAGGGTCAGTATGGGGACTGGTGATGATGTGAACAACTACTAATAGGGGCATTACAACAGGATCAGTATAGGTTCCAGCGCAGATGTGAACAACCAGTACCAGTGGCATTTCAAAAGGATCAGTATAAGGTCCAGTGCAGATGTGGACAACCGCTACCAGGGGCATTTCAAAAGGATCAGTATAGGGTCCAACGCAGATGTGAACATCTACTAATAGGGGCATTTCAACAAGTTCAGTATATGGTTCAGCGCAGATGTGAACAACCACTACCAGGGGCATTTCAACAGGATCAGTATAGGGTCCAGCGCAGATGTGAACAACCACTACCAGGGGCATTTCAACAGGATCAGTATAGGGTCCAGCGCAGATGTGAATGACCACTACCAGGGGCATTTCAACAGAATCAGTATAGGGTCCAGCGCAGATGTGAACAACCACTACCAGAGGCATTTCAACAGGGTCAGTATGGGGAATGGTGATGATGTGAACAACTACTAATAGGGGCATTACAACAGGATCAGTATAGGGTCCAGCGCAGATGTGAACAACCACTACCAGGGGCATTTCAAAAGGATCAGTATAGGGTCCAGCGCAGATGTGAACAACCACTACCAGGGGCATTTCAACAGGATCAGTATGGGGTCTAGTGCAGATGTGAACAACTATTAACAGGGGAGTTTCTACAGGATCTGTATAGGGTCCAGCGCAGATGTGAACAACCACTACCAGAGGCATTTCAACAGGGTCAGTATGGGGACTGGTGATGATGTGAACAACTACTAATAGGGGCATTACAACAGGATCAGTATAAGGTCCAGTGCAGATGTGGACAACCGCTACCAGGGGCATTTCAAAAGGATCAGTATAGGGTCCAGCGCAGATGTGAACAACCACTACCAGGAGCATTTCAAACGGATCAGTATAGGGTCCAGTGCAGATGTGAACAACCGCTACCAGGGGCATTTCAAAAGGATCAGTATAGGGTCCAGCGCAGATGTGAACAACTACTAATAGGGGCATTTCAACAAGTTCAGTATATGGTTCAGCGCAGATGTGAACAACCACTACCAGGGGCATTTCAACAGGATCAGTATAGGGTCCAGCGCAGATGTGAAAAACCACTACCAGGGGCATTTCTATATAGGATCAATATACTCCAGCGCAGATTTGAACAACCGCTACCAGGGGCATTTCAACAGGATCAGTATGGGGTCTAGTGCAGATGTTAAAAACTACTAACAGGGGAGTTTCAACAGGAGCTGTATAGTGTCCAGCGCAGATGTGAACAACCACTACCAGAGGCATTTCAACAGGGTCAGTATGGGGACTGGTGATGATGTGAAGAACTACTAATAGGGGCATTACAACAGGATCAAAATAGTGTCCAGCGCAGATGTGAACAACTACTAATAATGAATTTCAACAGAATCAGTATAGGGTCCAGCGCAGATGAGAACAACTACTCATAGGGAATTTCAACAGGATCAGTATAGGGTCAGCGCAGAAGTGAACAACTACTAACAGGGGCATTTCAACAGGATCAGTATAGGGTCCAGCGCAGATGTGAAGAACTACTAACATGGGCATTTCAACAGGATCTGTATAGGGTCTAGCGCAGAAGTGAACAACTACTAATAGGGAATTTCGACAGGATCAGTATAGGGTCCAGCGCAGATATGAACAACTACTAATAGGGAATTTCAACAGGATCAGTATAGGGTTAGCGCAGATGTGAACAACTACTAATTGGGAATTTCAACAGGATCAGTATAGGGTCCAGCGCAGATGTGAACAACTATTAACAGGGGCATTTCAACAGCATAAGTATAGGGTCCAGCGCAGATGTGAACAACCACTACCAGGGGCATTTCAACAGGATCAGTATATGGTCCAGCGCAGATGTGAACAACTACTAATAGGGGAATTTCAACAGGATCAGTATAGGGTCCAGCGCAGATGTGAACAACTACTAACAGGGGCATTTCAAAAGCATCAGTATGAGGTCCAGCGCAGATGTGAACAACTACTAAATGGGGCATTTCAATAGGATCAGTATAGGGTCTAGCGCAGATGTGAACAACTCCTACATTGGGCATTTCAACAGGATCATTATAGGGTCCAGCGCAGTTGTGAACAACTACTACCAGGGGCATTTCAAAAGGATCAGTATATGGTTCAGCGCAGATGTGAACAACCACTACCAGGGGCATTTCAAGAGGATCAGTATAGGGTCCAGCGCAGTTGTGAATGACCACTACCAGGGGCATTTCAACAGAATCACTATAGGGTCCAGCGCAGATGTGAACAACCACTACCAGGGGCATTTCAACAGGATCAGTATGGGGTCTAGTGCAGATGTGAACAACTACTAACAGGGGAGTTTCTACAGGATCTGTATAGGGTCCAGCGCAGATGTGAACAACCACTACAAGAGGCATTTCAACAGGGTCAGTATGGGGACTGGTGATGATGTGAACAACTACTAATAGGGGCATTACAACAGGATCAGTATAGGGTCCAGCGCAGATGTGAACAACCACTACCAGGGGCATTTCAAAAGGATCAGTATAGGGTCCAGCGCAGATGTGAACAACCACTACCAGGGGCATTTCAACAGGATCAGTATGGGGTCTAGTGCAGATGTGAACAACTACTAACAGGGGAGTTTCTACAGGATCTGTATAGGGTCCAGCGCAGATGTGAACAACCACTACCAGAGGCATTTCAACAGGGTCAGTATGGGGACTGGTGATGATGTGAACAACTACTAATAGGGGCATTACAACAGGATCAGTATAAGGTCCAGTGCAGATGTGGACAACCGCTATCAGGGGCATTTCAAAAGGATCAGTATGGGGTCCAGCGCAGATGTGAACAATCACTACCAGGAGCATTTCAAACGGATCAGTATAGGGTCCAGTGCAGATGTGAACAACCGCTACCAGGGGCATTTCAAAAGGATCAGTATAGGGTCCAGCGCAGATGTGAACAACTACTAATAGGGGCATTTCAACAAGATCAGTATATGGTTCAGCGCAGATGTGAACAACCACTACCAGGGGCATTTCAACAGGATCAGTATAGGGTCCAGCGCAGATGTGAACAACCACTACCAGGGGCATTTCTATATAGGATCAATATAGTCCATCGCAGATGTGAACAACCGCTACCAGGGCATTTCAACAGGATCAGTATGGGGTCTAGTGCAGATGTGAACAACTACTAACAGGGGAGTTTCAACAGGAGCTGTATAGTGTCCAGCGCAGATGTGAACAACCACTACCAGAGGCATTTCAACAGGGTCAGTATGGGGACTGGTGATGATGTGAAGAACTACTAATAGGGGCATTACAACAGGATCAAAATAGTGTCCAGCGCAAATGTGAACAACTACTAATAAGGAATTTCAACAGGATCAGTATAGGGTCCAGCGCAGATGAGAACAACTACTCATAGGGAATTTCAACAGGATCAGTATAGGGTCAGCGCAGAAGTGAACAACTACTAACAGGGGTATTTCAACAGGATCAGTATAGGGTCCAGCGCAGATGTGAAGAACTACTAACATGGGCATTTCAACAGGATCTGTATAGGGTCTAGCGCAGAAGAGAACAACTACTAATAGGGAATTTCAACAGGATCAGTATAGGGTCCAGCGCAGATATGAACAACTACTAATAGGGAATTTCAACAGGATCAGTATAGGGTTAGCGCAGATGTAAACAACTACTAACAGGGGCATTTCAACAGGATCAGTATAGGGTCCAGCGCAGATGTGAACAACTATTAACAGGGGCATTTCAACAGCATAAGTATAGGGTCCAGCGCAGATGTGAACAACCACTACCAGGGGCATTTCAACAGGATCAGTATATGGTCCAGCGCAGATGTGAACAACTACTAATAGGGGAATTTCAACAGGATCAGTATAGGGTCCAGCGCAGATGTGAACAACTACTAACAGGGGCATTTCAACAGGATGAGTATAGGGTCCAGCGCAGATGTGAACAACTACTAACAGGGCCACTTCAACAGGATCAGTATAGGGTCCAGCGCAGATGTGAACAACTAATACCAGGGGCATTTCAACAGGATCAGTATGGGTTCCAGCGCAGATGTGAACAACTACTAACAGGGGCATTTCAACAGGATGAGTATAGGGTCCAGCGCAGATGTGAACAACTACAAATAGAGGCATTTCAACAGGATCTGTATAGGGTCTAGCGCAGATGTGAACAACTTCTAATAGGGAATTTCAACAGGATCAGTATAGGGTCTAGCGCAGATGTGATCAACTACTAATAGGGAATTTCAACAGGATCAGTATAGGTTCCAGCGCAGATGTGAACAACTACTAACAGGGGCATTTCAACAGGATCAGTATAGGGTCCAGCGCAGATGTGAACAACTACTAACAGGGGCATTTCAACAGGATCAGTATAGGGTCCAGCGCAGACATGAACAACTACTAATAGGGGAATTTCAACGGGATCCGTATAGGGTCCAGCGCAGATGTGAACAACTACTACCAGGGGCATTTCAACAGGATCAGTATGGGGTCTAGTGCAGATGTGAACAACTACTACCAGGGGAGCTTCAACAGGATCTGTATAGGGTCCAGCGCAGATGTGAACAACCACTACCAGAGGCATTTCAACAGGGTCAGTATGGGGACTGGTGATGATGTGAACAACTACTAATAGGGGCATTACAACAGGATCAGTATAGGTTCCAGCGCAGATGTGAACAACCAGTACCAGTGGCATTTCAAAAGGATCAGTATAAGGTCCAGTGCAGATGTGGACAACCGCTACCAGGGGCATTTCAAAAGGATCAGTATAGGGTCCAACGCAGATGTGAACATCTACTAATAGGGGCATTTCAACAAGTTCAGTATATGGTTCAGCGCAGATGTGAACAACCACTACCAGGGGCATTTCAACAGGATCAGTATAGTGTCCAGCGCAGATGTGAACAACCACTACCAGGGGCATTTCAACAGGATCAGTATAGGGTCCAGCGCAGATGTGAATGACCACTACCAGGGGCATTTCAACAGAATCAGTATAGGGTCCAGCGCAGATGTGAACAACCACTACCAGAGGCATTTCAACAGGGTCAGTATGGGGAATGGTGATGATGTGAACAACTACTAATAGGGGCATTACAACAGGATCAGTATAGGGTCCAGCGCAGATGTGAACAACCACTACCAGGGGCATTTCAAAAGGATCAGTATAGGGTCCAGCGCAGATGTGAACAACCACTACCAGGGGCATTTCAACAGGATCAGTATGGGGTCTAGTGCAGATGTGAACAACTATTAACAGGGGAGTTTCTACAGGATCTGTATAGGGTCCAGCGCAGATGTGAACAACCACTACCAGAGGCATTTCAACAGGGTCAGTATGGGGACTGGTGATGATGTGAACAACTACTAATAGGGGCATTACAACAGGATCAGTATAAGGTCCAGTGCAGATGTGGACAACCGCTACCAGGGGCATTTCAAAAGGATCAGTATAGGGTCCAGCGCAGATGTGAACAACCACTACCAGGAGCATTTCAAACGGATCAGTATAGGGTCCAGTGCAGATGTGAACAACCGCTACCAGGGGCATTTCAAAAGGATCAGTATAGGGTCCAGCGCAGATGTGAACAACTACTAATAGGGGCATTTCAACAAGTTCAGTATATGGTTCAGCGCAGATGTGAACAACCACTACCAGGGGCATTTCAACAGGATCAGTATAGGGTCCAGCGCAGATGTGAAAAACCACTACCAGGGGCATTTCTATATAGGATCAATATACTCCAGCGCAGATGTGAACAACCGCTACCAGGGGCATTTCAACAGGATCAGTATGGGGTCTAGTGCAGATGTTAAAAACTACTAACAGGGGAGTTTCAACAGGAGCTGTATAGTGTCCAGCGCAGATGTGAACAACCACTACCAGAGGCATTTCAACAGGGTCAGTATGGGGACTGGTGATGATGTGAAGAACTACTAATAGGGGCATTACAACAGGATCAAAATAGTGTCCAGCGCAGATGTGAACAACTACTAATAATGAATTTCAACAGAATCAGTATAGGGTCCAGCGCAGATGAGAACAACTACTCATAGGGAATTTCAACAGGATCAGTATAGGGTCAGCGCAGAAGTGAACAACTACTAACAGGGGCATTTCAACAGGATCAGTATAGGGTCCAGCGCAGATGTGAAGAACTACTAACATGGGCATTTCAACAGGATCTGTATAGGGTCTAGCGCAGAAGTGAACAACTACTAATAGGGAATTTCGACAGGATCAGTATAGGGTCCAGCGCAGATATGAACAACTACTAATAGGGAATTTCAACAGGATCAGTATAGGGTTAGCGCAGATGTGAACAACTACTAATTGGGAATTTCAACAGGATCAGTATAGGGTCCAGCGCAGATGTGAACAACTATTAACAGGGGCATTTCAACAGCATAAGTATAGGGTCCAGCGCAGATGTGAACAACCACTACCAGGGGCATTTCAACAGGATCAGTATATGGTCCAGCGCAGATGTGAACAACTACTAATAGGGGAATTTCAACAGGATGAGTATAGGGTCCAGCGCAGATGTGAACCACTACTAACAGGGGCATTTCAACAGGATGAGTATAGGGTCCAGCGCAGATGTGAACAACTACTAACAGGGGCATTTCAACAGGATGAGTATAGGGTCCAGCGCAGATGTGAACAACTACTAACAGGGCCACTTCAACAGGATCAGTATAGGGTCCAGCGCAGATGTGAACAACTAATACCAGGGGCATTTCAACAGGATCAGTATGGGTTCCAGCGCAGATGTGAACAACTACTAACAGGGGCATTTCAACAGGATGAGTATAGGGTCCAGCGCAGATGTGAACAACTACTAATAGGGGCATTTCAACAGGATCTGTATAGGGTCTAGCGCAGATGTGAACAACTTCTAATAGGGAACTTCAACAGGATCAGTATAGGGTCTAGCGCAGATGTGATCAACTACTAATAGGGAATTTCAACAGGATCAGTATAGGGTTAGCGCAGATGTGAACAACTACTAACAGGGGCATTTCAACAGGATCAGTATAGGGTCCAGCGCAGATGTGAACAACTACTAACAGGGGCATTTCAACAGGATCAGTATAGGGTCCAGCGCAGACATGAACAACTACTAATAGGGGAATTTCAACGGGATCCGTATAGGGTCCAGCGCAGATGTGAACAACTACTAACACGGGCATTTCCACAGGATGAGTATAGGGTACAGCGCAGATGTGAACAACTACTAACAGGGGCATTTCAACAGGATCAGTATAGGGTCCAGCGCAGATGTGAACAACTACTAACAGGGGCATTTCAACAGGATCAGTATAGGGTCCAGCGCAGATGTGAACAACTACTACCAGGGTCATTTCAACAGGATCAGTATAGGGTCCAGCGCAGATGTGAACATCCACTACCAGGGGCATTTCAACAGGATCAGTATGGGGTCTAGTGCAGATGTGAACAACTACTACCAGGGGAGTTTCAACAGGATCTGTATAGGGTCCAGCGCAGATGTGAACAACCACTACCAGAGGCATTTCAACAGGGTCAGTATGGGGACTGGTGATGATGTGAACAACTACTAATAGGGGCATTACAACAGGATCAGTATAGGTTCCAGAGCAGATGTGAACAACCAGTACCAGGGGCATTTCAAAAGGATCAGTATAAGGTCCAGTGCAGATGTGGACAACCGCTACCAGGGGCATTTCAAAAGGATCAGTATAGGGTCCAGCGCAGATGTGAACATCTACTAATAGGGGCATTTCAACAAGTTCAGTATATGGTTCAGCGCAGATGTGAACAACCACTACCAGGGGCATTTCAACAGGATCAGTATAGGGTCCAGCGCAGATGTGAACAACCACTACCAGGGGCATTTCAACAGGATCAGTATGGGGCCTAGTGCAGATGTGAACAACTACTAACAGGGGAGTTTCAACAGGAGCTGTATAGTGTCCAGCGCAGATGTGAACAACCACTACCAGAGGCATTTCAACAGGGTCAGTATGGGGACTGGTGATGATGTGAACAACTACTAATAGGGGCATTACAACAGGATCAGTATAGGGTCCAGCGCGGATGTGAACAACCGCTACCAGGGGCATTTCAAAAGGATCACTATAGGGTCCAGCGCAGAGGTGAACAACCACTACCAGGGTCATTTCAAAAGGATCAATATAGGGTCCAGTGCAGATGTGAACAACCGCTTCCAGGGGCATTTCAAAAGGATCAGTATAGGGTCCAGCGCAGATGTGAACAACTACTAATAGGGGCATTTCAACAGGATCAGTATATGGTTCAGCGCAGATGTGAAGAACCACTACTAGGGGCATTTCAAGAGGATCAGTATAGGGTGCAGCGCAGATGTGAACAACCACTACCAGGGGCATTTCAACAGGATCAGTATAGGGTCCAGCGCAGATGTAAACAACTACTACCAGGGGCATTTCAACAGGATCACTATAGGGTCCAGCGCAGATGTGAACAACCACTACCAGGGGCATTTCAACAGGATCAATATAGGGTCCAGCGCAGATGTGAAGCACTACTAACAGCGGGCATTTCAAAAGGATCAGTATAGGATCCAGCGCAGATGTGAACAACTACTAATAGGGGCATTTCAACAGAATGAGTATAGGGTCCAGCGCTGATGTGAAGAACTACTAACAGGGGAATTTCAACACGAAGAGTATAGGGTCAGCGCAGATGTGAACAACTACTAATAGGGGCATTTCAACAGGATCAGTATAGGGTCCAGTGCAGATGCGAACAACTACTACCAGGGCATTTCAACAGGATCAGTATAGGGTCCAGCGCAGATGTGAACAACTACTAACAGGGGCATTTCAACAGGATCTGTATAGGGTCTAGCGCAGATGTGAACAACTACTAATAGGGAATTTCAACAGGATCAGTATAGGGTCCAGCGCAGATGTGAACAACTACTAAGAGGGAATTTCAAAACGATGAGTATAGGGTCTAGCGCCGATGTGAACAGCTACTAACAGGGGCATTTCAACAGGATGAGTATAGGGTCCAGCGCAGATGTGAACAACTATTAACAGGGGCATTTCAGCAGGATCAGTATAGGGTCCAGCGCAGATGTAAACAACTACTACCAGGGGCATTTCAACAGGATCAGTATAGGGTCCAGCGCAGATGTGAACAACCAATACAAGGGGCATTTCAACAGGATCAATATAGTGTCCAGCGCAGATCTGAACAACATCTAATCGGGGCATTTCAACAGGATTAGTATAGGGTCCAGCGCAGATGTGAACATCTACTAATAGGGGCATTTCCATAGCATCAGTATAGGGTCCAGCGCAGATGTGAACAACCACTACCAGGGGCATTTCAACAGGACCAGTATAGGTTCCAGCGCATATGTAAACAACCACTACCAGGGGTGTTTCAACAGGATCAGTATAGGGTCCAGCGCAGATGTGAACAACTACTAACAGGGGCATTTCAACAGGATCAGTATAGGGTCCAGCGCACATGTGAAACACTAATAATAGGGGAATTTCAACAGGATCAGTATAGGGTCCAGCGCAGATGTGAACAACTACTAACAGGGGCATTTCAACAGGATGAGTATAGGGTCTAGCGCAGATGTGAACAACTACTAACAGAGGCATTTCAACAGGATGAGTATAGGGTCCAGCGCAGATGTGAACCACTACTAACAGGGGAATTTCAACAGGATCAGTATAGGTTCCAGCGCAGATGTGAACAACTACTACCAGGAGCATTTCAACAGGATCAGTATTGGGTGCAGCGCAGATGTGAGCAACCACTACCAGGGGCATTTCAACAGGATCAATATAGGGTCCAGCGCAGATGTAAACAACTACTAATAGGGGCATTTCAACAGGATCAGTATAGAGTCCAGCGCAAAATTGAACAACCACTACCAGGGGCAATTAAAAAGCATCTGTATAGGGTCCAGCGCAGATGTGAACAACCACTACCAGGGGCATTTCAACAGGATCAGTATAGGGTCCAGCGCAGATGTGAAGACTCACTACCAGGGGCATTTCAACAGGATCAGTATAGGGCCCAACGCAGATGTGAACAACCACTACCAGGTACATTTCAACAGGATCAGTATAGGGCCCAGCGCAGATGTGAACAACCACTACCAGGGGCATTTCAACAGGATCAGTATAGGGTCCAGCGCAGATGTGAACAACCACTACTAGGGGCATTTCAACAGGATCAGTATGGTGTCTTGTGCAGATGTGAACAACTACTAATAGGGGCATTTCAACAGGATGAGTATAGGTTCAGCGCAGATGTGAACAACTACTAATAGGGGCATTCCACCAGGATGAGTATAGGGTCCAGCGCAGATGTGAACAACTACTAACAGCGGCATTTCAACAGGATCAGTATAGGGTCCAGCGCAGATGTGAACAACTATTAAAAGGGGCATTTCAACAGGATCAGTATAGGGTCCACCGCAGATGTGAACAACTACTACCAGGGCATTTCAACTTGATCAGTATAGGGTCAGCGCAGATGTGAACAACTACTAATAGGGGCATTTCAACAGGATCAGTATAGGGTCCAGCGCAGATGTGAACAACTACTAATAGGGGCATTTCAACAGGATCAGTATAGGGTCCAGCGCAGATGTGAACAACTACTACCAGGGGTATTTCAACAGGATCAGTATAAGGTCCAGCGCAGATGTGAACAACTACTTATATGGAATTTCAACAGGATCAGTATAGGGTCTAGCGCAGATGTGAACAACTACTAATAGGGAATTTCAACAGGATCACTATAGGGTCCAGCGCAGATGAGAACAACTACCCATAGGGAATTTCAACAGGATCAGTATAGGGTCAGCGCAGATGTGAATAACTACTAACAGGGGCATTTCCACAGGATGAGTATAGGGTCCAGCGCAGATGTGAACAACTACAAATAGAGGCATTTCAACAGGATCTGTATAGGGTCTAGCGCAGATGTGAACAACTTCTAATAGGGAATTTCAACAGGATCAGTATAGGGTCTAGCGCAGATGTGATCAACTACTAATAGGGAATTTCAACAGGATCAGTATAGGTTCCAGCGCAGATGTGAACAACTACTAACAGGGGCATTTCAACAGGATCAGTATAGGGTCCAGCGCAGATGTGAACAACTACTAACAGGGGCATTTCAACAGGATCAGTATAGGGTCCAGCGCAGACATGAACAACTACTAATAGGGGAATTTCAACGGGATCCGTATAGGGTCCAGCGCAGATGTGAACAACTACTACCAGGGGCATTTCAACAGGATCAGTATGGGGTCTAGTGCAGATGTGAACAACTACTACCAGGGGAGCTTCAACAGGATCTGTATAGGGTCCAGCGCAGATGTGAACAACCACTACCAGAGGCATTTCAACAGGGTCAGTATGGGGACTGGTGATGATGTGAACAACTACTAATAGGGGCATTACAACAGGATCAGTATAGGTTCCAGCGCAGATGTGAACAACCAGTACCAGTGGCATTTCAAAAGGATCAGTATAAGGTCCAGTGCAGATGTGGACAACCGCTACCAGGGGCATTTCAAAAGGATCAGTATAGGGTCCAACGCAGATGTGAACATCTACTAATAGGGGCATTTCAACAAGTTCAGTATATGGTTCAGCGCAGATGTGAACAACCACTACCAGGGGCATTTCAACAGGATCAGTATAGGGTCCAGCGCAGATGTGAACAACCACTACCAGGGGCATTTCAACAGGATCAGTATAGGGTCCAGCGCAGATGTGAATGACCACTACCAGGGGCATTTCAACAGAATCAGTATAGGGTCCAGCGCAGATGTGAACAACCACTACCAGAGGCATTTCAACAGGGTCAGTATGGGGAATGGTGATGATGTGAACAACTACTAATAGGGGCATTACAACAGGATCAGTATAGGGTCCAGCGCAGATGTGAACAACCACTACCAGGGGCATTTCAAAAGGATCAGTATAGGGTCCAGCGCAGATGTGAACAACCACTACCAGGGGCATTTCAACAGGATCAGTATGGGGTCTAGTGCAGATGTGAACAACTATTAACAGGGGAGTTTCTACAGGATCTGTATAGGGTCCAGCGCAGATGTGAACAACCACTACCAGAGGCATTTCAACAGGGTCAGTATGGGGACTGGTGATGATGTGAACAACTACTAATAGGGGCATTACAACAGGATCAGTATAAGGTCCAGTGCAGATGTGGACAACCGCTACCAGGGGCATTTCAAAAGGATCAGTATAGGGTCCAGCGCAGATGTGAACAACCACTACCAGGAGCATTTCAAACGGATCAGTATAGGGTCCAGTGCAGATGTGAACAACCGCTACCAGGGGCATTTCAAAAGGATCAGTATAGGGTCCAGCGCAGATGTGAACAACTACTAATAGGGGCATTTCAACAAGTTCAGTATATGGTTCAGCGCAGATGTGAACAACCACTACCAGGGGCATTTCAACAGGATCAGTATAGGGTCCAGCGCAGATGTGAAAAACCACTACCAGGGGCATTTCTATATAGGATCAATATACTCCAGCGCAGATGTGAACAACCGCTACCAGGGGCATTTCAACAGGATCAGTATGGGGTCTAGTGCAGATGTTAAAAACTACTAACAGGGGAGTTTCAACAGGAGCTGTATAGTGTCCAGCGCAGATGTGAACAACCACTACCAGAGGCATTTCAACAGGGTCAGTATGGGGACTGGTGATGATGTGAAGAACTACTAATAGGGGCATTACAACAGGATCAAAATAGTGTCCAGCGCAGATGTGAACAACTACTAATAATGAATTTCAACAGAATCAGTATAGGGTCCAGCGCAGATGAGAACAACTACTCATAGGGAATTTCAACAGGATCAGTATAGGGTCAGCGCAGAAGTGAACAACTACTAACAGGGGCATTTCAACAGGATCAGTATAGGGTCCAGCGCAGATGTGAAGAACTACTAACATGGGCATTTCAACAGGATCTGTATAGGGTCTAGCGCAGAAGTGAACAACTACTAATAGGGAATTTCGACAGGATCAGTATAGGGTCCAGCGCAGATATGAACAACTACTAATAGGGAATTTCAACAGGATCAGTATAGGGTTAGCGCAGATGTGAACAACTACTAATTGGGAATTTAACAGGATCAGTATAGGGTCCAGCGCAGATGTGAACAACTATTAACAGGGGCATTTCAACAGCATAAGTATAGGGTCCAGCGCAGATGTGAACAACCACTACCAGGGGCATTTCAACAGGATCAGTATATGGTCCAGCGCAGATGTGAACAACTACTAATAGGGGAATTTCAACAGGATCAGTATAGGGTCCAGCGCAGATGTGAACAACTACTAACAGGGGCATTTCAAAAGCATCAGTATGAGGTCCAGCGCAGATGTGAACAACTACTAAATGGGGCATTTCAATAGGATCAGTATAGGGTCTAGCGCAGATGTGAACAACTCCTACATTGGGCATTTCAACAGGATCATTATAGGGTCCAGCGCAGTTGTGAACAACTACTACCAGGGGCATTTCAAAAGGATCAGTATATGGTTCAGCGCAGATGTGAACAACCACTACCAGGGGCATTTCAAGAGGATCAGTATAGGGTCCAGCGCAGTTGTGAATGACCACTACCAGGGGCATTTCAACAGAATCACTATAGGGTCCAGCGCAGATGTGAACAACCACTACCAGGGGCATTTCAACAGGATCAGTATGGGGTCTAGTGCAGATGTGAACAACTACTAACAGGGGAGTTTCTACAGGATCTGTATAGGGTCCAGCGCAGATGTGAACAACCACTACAAGAGGCATTTCAACAGGGTCAGTATGGGGACTGGTGATGATGTGAACAACTACTAATAGGGGCATTACAACAGGATCAGTATAGGGTCCAGCGCAGATGTGAACAACCACTACCAGGGGCATTTCAAAAGGATCAGTATAGGGTCCAGCGCAGATGTGAACAACCACTACCAGGGGCATTTCAACAGGATCAGTATGGGGTCTAGTGCAGATGTGAACAACTACTAACAGGGGAGTTTCTACAGGATCTGTATAGGGTCCAGCGCAGATGTGAACAACCACTACCAGAGGCATTTCAACAGGGTCAGTATGGGGACTGGTGATGATGTGAACAACTACTAATAGGGGCATTACAACAGGATCAGTATAAGGTCCAGTGCAGATGTGGACAACCGCTATCAGGGGCATTTCAAAAGGATCAGTATGGGGTCCAGCGCAGATGTGAACAATCACTACCAGGAGCATTTCAAACGGATCAGTATAGGGTCCAGTGCAGATGTGAACAACCGCTACCAGGGGCATTTCAAAAGGATCAGTATAGGGTCCAGCGCAGATGTGAACAACTACTAATAGGGGCATTTCAACAAGATCAGTATATGGTTCAGCGCAGATGTGAACAACCACTACCAGGGGCATTTCAACAGGATCAGTATAGGGTCCAGCGCAGATGTGAACAACCACTACCAGGGGCATTTCTATATAGGATCAATATAGTCCATCGCAGATGTGAACAACCGCTACCAGGGCATTTCAACAGGATCAGTATGGGGTCTAGTGCAGATGTGAACAACTACTAACAGGGGAGTTTCAACAGGAGCTGTATAGTGTCCAGCGCAGATGTGAACAACCACTACCAGAGGCATTTCAACAGGGTCAGTATGGGGACTGGTGATGATGTGAAGAACTACTAATAGGGGCATTACAACAGGATCAAAATAGTGTCCAGCGCAAATGTGAACAACTACTAATAAGGAATTTCAACAGGATCAGTATAGGGTCCAGCGCAGATGAGAACAACTACTCATAGGGAATTTCAACAGGATCAGTATAGGGTCAGCGCAGAAGTGAACAACTACTAACAGGGGTATTTCAACAGGATCAGTATAGGGTCCAGCGCAGATGTGAAGAACTACTAACATGGGCATTTCAACAGGATCTGTATAGGGTCTAGCGCAGAAGAGAACAACTACTAATAGGGAATTTCAACAGGATCAGTATAGGGTCCAGCGCAGATATGAACAACTACTAATAGGGAATTTCAACAGGATCAGTATAGGGTTAGCGCAGATGTAAACAACTACTAACAGGGGCATTTCAACAGGATCAGTATAGGGTCCAGCGCAGATGTGAACAACTATTAACAGGGGCATTTCAACAGCATAAGTATAGGGTCCAGCGCAGATGTGAACAACCACTACCAGGGGCATTTCAACAGGATCAGTATATGGTCCAGCGCAGATGTGAACAACTACTAATAGGGGAATTTCAACAGGATCAGTATAGGGTCCAGCGCAGATGTGAACAACTACTAACAGGGGCATTTCAACAGGATGAGTATAGGGTCCAGCGCAGATGTGAACAACTACTAACAGGGCCACTTCAACAGGATCAGTATAGGGTCCAGCGCAGATGTGAACAACTAATACCAGGGGCATTTCAACAGGATCAGTATGGGTTCCAGCGCAGATGTGAACAACTACTAACAGGGGCATTTCAACAGGATGAGTATAGGGTCCAGCGCAGATGTGAACAACTACAAATAGAGGCATTTCAACAGGATCTGTATAGGGTCTAGCGCAGATGTGAACAACTTCTAATAGGGAATTTCAACAGGATCAGTATAGGGTCTAGCGCAGATGTGATCAACTACTAATAGGGAATTTCAACAGGATCAGTATAGGTTCCAGCGCAGATGTGAACAACTACTAACAGGGGCATTTCAACAGGATCAGTATAGGGTCCAGCGCAGATGTGAACAACTACTAACAGGGGCATTTCAACAGGATCAGTATAGGGTCCAGCGCAGACATGAACAACTACTAATAGGGGAATTTCAACGGGATCCGTATAGGGTCCAGCGCAGATGTGAACAACTACTACCAGGGGCATTTCAACAGGATCAGTATGGGGTCTAGTGCAGATGTGAACAACTACTACCAGGGGAGCTTCAACAGGATCTGTATAGGGTCCAGCGCAGATGTGAACAACCACTACCAGAGGCATTTCAACAGGGTCAGTATGGGGACTGGTGATGATGTGAACAACTACTAATAGGGGCATTACAACAGGATCAGTATAGGTTCCAGCGCAGATGTGAACAACCAGTACCAGTGGCATTTCAAAAGGATCAGTATAAGGTCCAGTGCAGATGTGGACAACCGCTACCAGGGGCATTTCAAAAGGATCAGTATAGGGTCCAACGCAGATGTGAACATCTACTAATAGGGGCATTTCAACAAGTTCAGTATATGGTTCAGCGCAGATGTGAACAACCACTACCAGGGGCATTTCAACAGGATCAGTATAGTGTCCAGCGCAGATGTGAACAACCACTACCAGGGGCATTTCAACAGGATCAGTATAGGGTCCAGCGCAGATGTGAATGACCACTACCAGGGGCATTTCAACAGAATCAGTATAGGGTCCAGCGCAGATGTGAACAACCACTACCAGAGGCATTTCAACAGGGTCAGTATGGGGAATGGTGATGATGTGAACAACTACTAATAGGGGCATTACAACAGGATCAGTATAGGGTCCAGCGCAGATGTGAACAACCACTACCAGGGGCATTTCAAAAGGATCAGTATAGGGTCCAGCGCAGATGTGAACAACCACTACCAGGGGCATTTCAACAGGATCAGTATGGGGTCTAGTGCAGATGTGAACAACTATTAACAGGGGAGTTTCTACAGGATCTGTATAGGGTCCAGCGCAGATGTGAACAACCACTACCAGAGGCATTTCAACAGGGTCAGTATGGGGACTGGTGATGATGTGAACAACTACTAATAGGGGCATTACAACAGGATCAGTATAAGGTCCAGTGCAGATGTGGACAACCGCTACCAGGGGCATTTCAAAAGGATCAGTATAGGGTCCAGCGCAGATGTGAACAACCACTACCAGGAGCATTTCAAACGGATCAGTATAGGGTCCAGTGCAGATGTGAACAACCGCTACCAGGGGCATTTCAAAAGGATCAGTATAGGGTCCAGCGCAGATGTGAACAACTACTAATAGGGGCATTTCAACAAGTTCAGTATATGGTTCAGCGCAGATGTGAACAACCACTACCAGGGGCATTTCAACAGGATCAGTATAGGGTCCAGCGCAGATGTGAAAAACCACTACCAGGGGCATTTCTATATAGGATCAATATACTCCAGCGCAGATGTGAACAACCGCTACCAGGGGCATTTCAACAGGATCAGTATGGGGTCTAGTGCAGATGTTAAAAACTACTAACAGGGGAGTTTCAACAGGAGCTGTATAGTGTCCAGCGCAGATGTGAACAACCACTACCAGAGGCATTTCAACAGGGTCAGTATGGGGACTGGTGATGATGTGAAGAACTACTAATAGGGGCATTACAACAGGATCAAAATAGTGTCCAGCGCAGATGTGAACAACTACTAATAATGAATTTCAACAAAATCAGTATAGGGTCCAGCGCAGATGAGAACAACTACTCATAGGGAATTTCAACAGGATCAGTATAGGGTCAGCGCAGAAGTGAACAACTACTAACAGGGGCATTTCAACAGGATCAGTATAGGGTCCAGCGCAGATGTGAAGAACTACTAACATGGGCATTTCAACAGGATCTGTATAGGGTCTAGCGCAGAAGTGAACAACTACTAATAGGGAATTTCGACAGGATCAGTATAGGGTCCAGCGCAGATATGAACAACTACTAATAGGGAATTTCAACAGGATCAGTATAGGGTTAGCGCAGATGTGAACAACTACTAATTGGGAATTTCAACAGGATCAGTATAGGGTCCAGCGCAGATGTGAACAACTATTAACAGGGGCATTTCAACAGCATAAGTATAGGGTCCAGCGCAGATGTGAACAACCACTACCAGGGGCATTTCAACAGGATCAGTATATGGTCCAGCGCAGATGTGAACAACTACTAATAGGGGAATTTCAACAGGATGAGTATAGGGTCCAGCGCAGATGTGAACCACTACTAACAGGGGCATTTCAACAGGATGAGTATAGGGTCCAGCGCAGATGTGAACAACTACTAACAGGGGCATTTCAACAGGATGAGTATAGGGTCCAGCGCAGATGTGAACAACTACTAACAGGGCCACTTCAACAGGATCAGTATAGGGTCCAGCGCAGATGTGAACAACTAATACCAGGGGCATTTCAACAGGATCAGTATGGGTTCCAGCGCAGATGTGAACAACTACTAACAGGGGCATTTCAACAGGATGAGTATAGGGTCCAGCGCAGATGTGAACAACTACTAATAGGGGCATTTCAACAGGATCTGTATAGGGTCTAGCGCAGATGTGAACAACTTCTAATAGGGAACTTCAACAGGATCAGTATAGGGTCTAGCGCAGATGTGATCAACTACTAATAGGGAATTTCAACAGGATCAGTATAGGGTTAGCGCAGATGTGAACAACTACTAACAGGGGCATTTCAACAGGATCAGTATAGGGTCCAGCGCAGATGTGAACAACTACTAACAGGGGCATTTCAACAGGATCAGTATAGGGTCCAGCGCAGACATGAACAACTACTAATAGGGGAATTTCAACGGGATCCGTATAGGGTCCAGCGCAGATGTGAACAACTACTAACACGGGCATTTCCACAGGATGAGTATAGGGTACAGCGCAGATGTGAACAACTACTAACAGGGGCATTTCAACAGGATCAGTATAGGGTCCAGCGCAGATGTGAACAACTACTAACAGGGGCATTTCAACAGGATCAGTATAGGGTCCAGCGCAGATGTGAACAACTACTACCAGGGTCATTTCAACAGGATCAGTATAGGGTCCAGCGCAGATGTGAACATCCACTACCAGGGGCATTTCAACAGGATCAGTATGGGGTCTAGTGCAGATGTGAACAACTACTACCAGGGGAGTTTCAACAGGATCTGTATAGGGTCCAGCGCAGATGTGAACAACCACTACCAGAGGCATTTCAACAGGGTCAGTATGGGGACTGGTGATGATGTGAACAACTACTAATAGGGGCATTACAACAGGATCAGTATAGGTTCCAGAGCAGATGTGAACAACCAGTACCAGGGGCATTTCAAAAGGATCAGTATAAGGTCCAGTGCAGATGTGGACAACCGCTACCAGGGGCATTTCAAAAGGATCAGTATAGGGTCCAGCGCAGATGTGAACATCTACTAATAGGGGCATTTCAACAAGTTCAGTATATGGTTCAGCGCAGATGTGAACAACCACTACCAGGGGCATTTCAACAGGATCAGTATAGGGTCCAGCGCAGATGTGAACAACCACTACCAGGGGCATTTCAACAGGATCAGTATGGGGCCTAGTGCAGATGTGAACAACTACTAACAGGGGAGTTTCAACAGGAGCTGTATAGTGTCCAGCGCAGATGTGAACAACCACTACCAGAGGCATTTCAACAGGGTCAGTATGGGGACTGGTGATGATGTGAACAACTACTAATAGGGGCATTACAACAGGATCAGTATAGGGTCCAGCGCGGATGTGAACAACCGCTACCAGGGGCATTTCAAAAGGATCACTATAGGGTCCAGCGCAGAGGTGAACAACCACTACCAGGGGCATTTCAAAAGGATCAATATAGGGTCCAGTGCAGATGTGAACAACCGCTTCCAGGGGCATTTCAAAAGGATCAGTATAGGGTCCAGCGCAGATGTGAACAACTACTAATAGGGGCATTTCAACAGGATCAGTATATGGTTCAGCGCAGATGTGAAGAACCACTACTAGGGGCATTTCAAGAGGATCAGTATAGGGTGCAGCGCAGATGTGAACAACCACTACCAGGGGCATTTCAACAGGATCAGTATAGGGTCCAGCGCAGATGTAAACAACTACTACCAGGGGCATTTCAACAGGATCACTATAGGGTCCAGCGCAGATGTGAACAACCACTACCAGGGGCATTTCAACAGGATCAATATAGGGTCCAGCGCAGATGTGAAGCACTACTAACAGCGGGCATTTCAAAAGGATCAGTATAGGATCCAGCGCAGATGTGAACAACTACTAATAGGGGCATTTCAACAGAATGAGTATAGGGTCCAGCGCTGATGTGAAGAACTACTAACAGGGGAATTTCAACACGAAGAGTATAGGGTCAGCGCAGATGTGAACAACTACTAATAGGGGCATTTCAACAGGATCAGTATAGGGTCCAGTGCAGATGCGAACAACTACTACCAGGGCATTTCAACAGGATCAGTATAGGGTCCAGCGCAGATGTGAACAACTACTAACAGGGGCATTTCAACAGGATCTGTATAGGGTCTAGCGCAGATGTGAACAACTACTAATAGGGAATTTCAACAGGATCAGTATAGGGTCCAGCGCAGATGTGAACAACTACTAAGAGGGAATTTCAAAACGATGAGTATAGGGTCTAGCGCCGATGTGAACAGCTACTAACAGGGGCATTTCAACAGGATGAGTATAGGGTCCAGCGCAGATGTGAACAACTATTAACAGGGGCATTTCAGCAGGATCAGTATAGGGTCCAGCGCAGATGTAAACAACTACTACCAGGGGCATTTCAACAGGATCAGTATAGGGTCCAGCGCAGATGTGAACAACCAATACCAGGGGCATTTCAACAGGATCAATATAGTGTCCAGCGCAGATCTGAACAACATCTAATCGGGGCATTTCAACAGGATTAGTATAGGGTCCAGCGCAGATGTGAACATCTACTAATAGGGGCATTTCCATAGCATCAGTATAGGGTCCAGCGCAGATGTGAACAACCACTACCAGGGGCATTTCAACAGGACCAGTATAGGTTCCAGCGCATATGTAAACAACCACTACCAGGGGTGTTTCAACAGGATCAGTATAGGGTCCAGCGCAGATGTGAACAACTACTAACAGGGGCATTTCAACAGGATCAGTATAGGGTCCAGCGCACATGTGAAACACTAATAATAGGGGAATTTCAACAGGATCAGTATAGGGTCCAGCGCAGATGTGAACAACTACTAACAGGGGCATTTCAACAGGATGAGTATAGGGTCTAGCGCAGATGTGAACAACTACTAACAGAGGCATTTCAACAGGATGAGTATAGGGTCCAGCGCAGATGTGAACCACTACTAACAGGGGAATTTCAACAGGATCAGTATAGGTTCCAGCGCAGATGTGAACAACTACTACCAGGAGCATTTCAACAGGATCAGTATTGGGTGCAGCGCAGATGTGAGCAACCACTACCAGGGGCATTTCAACAGGATCAATATAGGGTCCAGCGCAGATGTAAACAACTACTAATAGGGGCATTTCAACAGGATCAGTATAGAGTCCAGCGCAAAATTGAACAACCACTACCAGGGGCAATTAAAAAGCATCTGTATAGGGTCCAGCGCAGATGTGAACAACCACTACCAGGGGCATTTCAACAGGATCAGTATAGGGTCCAGCGCAGATGTGAAGACTCACTACCAGGGGCATTTCAACAGGATCAGTATAGGGCCCAACGCAGATGTGAACAACCACTACCAGGTACATTTCAACAGGATCAGTATAGGGCCCAGCGCAGATGTGAACAACCACTACCAGGGGCATTTCAACAGGATCAGTATAGGGTCCAGCGCAGATGTGAACAACCACTACTAGGGGCATTTCAACAGGATCAGTATGGTGTCTTGTGCAGATGTGAACAACTACTAATAGGGGCATTTCAACAGGATGAGTATAGGTTCAGCGCAGATGTGAACAACTACTAATAGGGGCATTCCACCAGGATGAGTATAGGGTCCAGCGCAGATGTGAACAACTACTAACAGCGGCATTTCAACAGGATCAGTATAGGGTCCAGCGCAGATGTGAACAACTATTAAAAGGGGCATTTCAACAGGATCAGTATAGGGTCCACCGCAGATGTGAACAACTACTACCAGGGCATTTCAACAGGATCAGTATAGGGTCAGCGCAGATGTGAACAACTACTAATAGGGGCATTTCAACAGGATCAGTATAGGGTCCAGCGCAGATGTGAACAACTACTAATAGGGGCATTTCAACAGGATCAGTATAGGGTCCAGCGCAGATGTGAACAACTACTACCAGGGGTATTTCAACAGGATCAGTATAAGGTCCAGCGCAGATGTGAACAACTACTTATATGGAATTTCAACAGGATCAGTATAGGGTCTAGCGCAGATGTGAACAACTACTAATAGGGAATTTCAACAGGATCACTATAGGGTCCAGCGCAGATGAGAACAACTACCCATAGGGAATTTCAACAGGATCAGTATAGGGTCAGCGCAGATGTGAATAACTACTAACAGGGGCATTTCCACAGGATCAGTATAGGGTCCAGCGCAGATGTGAACAACTACTAACAGGGGCATTTCAACAGGATCTGTATAGGGTCTAGCGCAGATGTGAACAACTTCTAATAGGGAATTTCAACAGGATCAGTATAGGGTCTAGCGCAGATGTGATCAACTACTAATAGGGAATTTCAACAGGATCAGTATAGGGTTAGCGCAGATGTAAACAACTACTAACAGGGGCATTTCAACAGGATCAGTATAGGGTCCAGCGCAGACATGAACAACTACTAATAGGGGAATTTCAACAGGATCCGTATAGGGTCCAGCGCAGATGTGAACAACTACTAACAGGGGCATTTCCACAGGATGAGTATAGGGTCCAGCGCAGATGTGAACAACTACTAACAGGGGCATTTCAACAGGATCAGTATACGGTCCAGCGCAGATTTGAACAACTACTACCAGGGGCATTTCAACAGGATCAGTATAGGGTCCAGCGCAGATGTGAACAACTACTAACAGGGGCATTTCAACAGGATCAGTATAGGGTCCAGCGCAGATGTGAAGAACTACTACCAGGGTCATTTCAACAGGATCAGTATAGGGTCCAGCGCAGATGTGAACAACTACTAACAGGGGCATTTCAACAGCATCAGTATGGGGTCCAGCGCAAATGTGAACAACTACTAACAGGGGCATTTCAACAGGATCAGTATAGGGTCTAGCGCAGATGTGAACAACTACTACCAGGGGCATTTCAACAGGATCTTATAGGGTCCAGCGCAGATGTGAACAACTACTACCAGGGGCATTTCAACAGGATCAGTATGGGTTCCAGCGCAGATGTGAACAACTATTACCAGGGCATTTCAACAAGATCAGTATGGGGTCCAGCGCAGATGTGAACAACTACTACCAGGGGCATTTCAACAGGATCAGTATAGGGTCCAGCGCAGATGTGAACAACTACTAATAGGGGCATCTCAACAGGATCAGTGTAAGATCCAGCGTAGATGTGAACAACTACTAATAGGGGCATTTCAACAGGATCAGTATGGGGTCCAGCGCAGATGTGAACAACTACTACCAGGGCATTTCAACAGGATCAGTATATGGTCTAGCGCAGATGTGAACAACTACTAATAGGGGCTTTTCAAAAGGATCAGTAAAGGGTCAGCGCAGATGTGAACAACTACTAATAGGGAATTTCAACAGGATCAGTATAGGGTCAGCGCAGATGTGAACAACCACTACCAGGGGTATTTCAACAGGATCAGTATAGGGTCAGCGCAGATGTGAACAACCACTACCAGGGGTATTTCAACAGGATCAGTATAGGGTCCAGCGCAGATGTGAACAACTACTAACAGGGGTATTTCAACAGGATCAGTATAGGGTCAGTGCAAATGTGAACAACTACTACCAGGGCATTTCAACAGGATCAGTATAGGGTCCAGCGCAGATGTGAACAACTACTAACAGGGGCATTTCAACAGGATCAGTATAGGGTCCAGCGCAGATGTGAACAACTACTAATAGGGGCATTTCAACAGTATCAGTATAGGGTCCAGCGCAGATGTGAACAACTACTAACAGGGGCATTTCAACAGGATCAGTATAGGGTCCAGCGCAGATGTGAACAGCTACTAACAGGGGCATTTCAACAGGATCAGTATAGGGTCCAGCGCAGATGTGAACAACTACTAATAGGGGCATTTCAACAGTATCAGTATAGGGTCCAGCGCAGATGTGAACAACTACTAACAGGGGCATTTCAACAGGATCAGTATAGGGTCCAGCGCAGATGTGACATGTCAAGTTCGCTCACTGTAATTTATACATCAATGTAAACAAATGACTGTGTAATATAGATATATGCGCGAATGCCTGCTTATTTTTTACGATCATATACCTTCTGGTTTCAATGAAAAAAAAAATCTGACGTGTTCCATTCACATGACTTTCTCTATATCTCTACAACAAATTATTGTTAAAAAGTTTATGCTTCTATTTACTTCAGGCTAATCGAGAAAACATTAGCAGAAATAGTCTTATTACTTCCTTCCTTGTAGGTAGAAGCGAAATAAGAGAGTACCATAGGTTAAAGTGATAGTCAAAAGCTGGTTGCTAACAGACTGAAGTTCCTTTTCTTGTATGGACACGAGTTGACAAATGCCTGTATGAGAAATGTATAAGTTTTAAACCTGAAACCAATAACAAGGAATTTCGAAAAAACGATCAACTCCATGAAAAAAATGTAAAACTCATGAATTGTGTGTTTTTGCGTGTTCTACATTTTTTATGTGTAAGCTTTTGTCCATCTTTTACGGTTTAGCAGTTATGAAAAATTCTGTAAAATTCGTCCAGAGTGAAGTACTCTTCAGAGGCTATTTCCAGAAAATTCATGGTATTCATTTTATTTGTCAGGTAAATATCTTTAGTATACGATATTTTAATCAAAATCTTTACAGCTATTTTTGAGAAAATAAAAAATTTAGGAAAAAAGGACCATCAAGGGTAGTTTGGGGTGGGGGATTTTCTTGAAAATCTTCGTGTCGCATTCTTGGAAAATATCAAACTTAAATACCAAATTAGGTATTCAACGGTCTTTTCGTTTTTGAGCTATGCTGCCCACAGACACACACACACACACACACACACACGGACATTTTTCTAAAAATGTTTTTTTTTTAATTCAGGGGGTCTCAAAACATATATTTTCGGTGAAATCTCGGTATTGAATTTTTGGTACAATACAATACCTTCTCTATACACTATGTACATAGTACGTGTAGAGAAAGTAAAAATAAACTTCAAAGATAATTTGCTAAATAAATGACAAAAATTGGATATATTTATGTTCCCTTTTCTCAGAAACCAGAAGTACCAGAAAGCTGAAATGTTTGCTAAATAAGGACATTCTGCCTTATACAACTGAACTAGGGAAATTCAGCTACATATGACATTTCTGATCTGAAACATGTTAATGTCTGTAACAAAATAAATACGTACATTTGTTCAGAAAATCCTCAATTTTTAACAAAAAAATGTATTACACTTAAAAATATAACTCAAGTTGAGTGTATGTGATAGATTATCTCGCACAAGTTTGCAAAATTTGAGCTTTTATAGTTTTTCATAAAAAGAAACATATGATACAGAAAAAGTATTTTTTAATTAATCGCAGTGGAAGATAACCAGAGTTAACTCGACCAGAGGTATTTGAAACGGTCAAACCATCAGCAAACCATATTTTTGAATTAATCGCAGTTGAAGATAACCAGAGCTAACTCGACCGGAGGTATTTGAAACGGTCAAACCATCAGCAAACCATATTTTTGAATAAATCGCAGTTGAAGATAACCAGAGCTAACTCGACCGGAGGTATTTGAAACGGTCAAACCATCAGCAAACCATATTTTTGAATTAATCGCAGTTGAAGATAACCAGAGCTAACTCGACCGGAGGTATTTGAAACGGTCAAACCATCAGCAAACCATATTTTTGAATTAATCGCAGTTGAAGATAACCAGAGTTAACTCGACCGCAGGTATTTGAAACGGTCAAACCATCAGCAAACCATATTTTTGAATTAATCGCAGTTGAAGATAACCAGAGTTAACTCGACCGCAGGTATTTGAAACGGTCAAACCATCAGCAAACCATATTTTTGAATTAATCGCAGTTGAAGATAACCAGAGCTAACTCGACCGGAGGTATTTGAAACGGTCAAACCATCAGCAAACCATATTTTTGAATTAATCGCAGTTGAAGATAACCAGAGCTAACTCGACCGGAGGTATTTGAAACGGTCAAACCATCAGCAAACCATATTTTTGAATTAATCGCAGTTGAAGATAACCAGAGCTAACTCGACCGGAGGTATTTGAAACGGTCAAACCATCAGCAAACCATATTTTTGAATTAATCGCAGTTGAAGATAACCAGAGCTAACTCGACCGGAGGTATTTGAAACGGTCAAACCATCAGCAAACCATATTTTTGAATTAATCGCAGTTGAAGATAACCAGAGTTAACTCGACCGCAGGTATTTGAAACGGTCAAACCATCAGCAAACCATATTTTTGAATTAATCGCAGTTGAAGATAACCAGAGTTAACTCGACCGCAGGTATTTGAAACGGTCAAACCATCAGCAAACCATATTTTTTAATTAATCGCAGTTGAAGATAACCAGAGCTAACTCGACCGGAGGTATTTGAAACGGTCAAACCATCAGCAAACCATATTTTTGAATTAATCGCAGTTGAAGATAACCAGAGCTAACTCGACCGGAGGTATTTGAAACGGTCAAACCATCAGCAAACCATATTTTTGAATAAATCGCAGTTGAAGATAACCAGAGCTAACTCGACCGGAGGTATTTGAAACGGTCAAACCATCAGCAAACCATATTTTTGAATTAATCGCAGTTGAAGATAACCAGAGCTAACTCGACCGGAGGTATTTGAAACGGTCAAACCATCAGCAAACCATATTTTTGAATTAATCGCAGTTGAAGATAACCAGAGTTAACTCGACCGCAGGTATTTGAAACGGTCAAACCATCAGCAAACCATATTTTTGAATTAATCGCAGTTGAAGATAACCAGAGTTAACTCGACCGCAGGTATTTGAAACGGTCAAACCATCAGCAAACCATATTTTTTAATTAATCGCAGTTGAAGATAACCAGAGCTAACTCGACCGGAGGTATTTGAAACGGTCAAACCATCAGCAAACCATATTTTTGAATTAATCGCAGTTGAAGATAACCAGAGTTAACTCGACCGGAGGTATTTGAAACGGTCAAACCATCAGCAAACCATATTTTTGAATTAATCGCAGTTGAAGATAACCAAAGTTAACTCGACCGCAGGTATTTGAAACGGTCAAACCATATTTTTTTTTAATTAGAAAGAATCAAACAATGTTTTTCGTTACAAACAGAAAACGACATGTTTTGTTATTTGACACTACCCCTTAAGCGCAGGTACAGAAAGAAACGTTTAACCTTTAGGCCTCCATTACAGTTTTTGCTTCAGCTGGTATCACTGGAGACACAGCCCAGAGAACAGGCTTACAACAGAAACGTCTTATTGGGACGAAGAGCTACTGTTTCGAGAGCGACTAAACAATATTTACCAGAATTACTTTTGAACTTATTTAGGCAGACTATATTTTTAAAATGTGTGTGGGAAAGTGAAAAGAGTCGCAGTATCAGATTGTACATTTTTTTAACTTTATGATGGATTCTGACACAAGGAATGTAAAAAAGTCTGATGTGTTCCATTCACATGACTTTCTCTACATCCCTGCAACAAATTATTGTTAAAAAGCTTATGCTTCTATTTACTTCATGCTAATCGAGGAAACAATTAGCAAATAGTCTTATTATTTGCTTCCTTGTAAGTAGAAGCGAAAAAAGGGAGTACCATAGGTTAAAGTGATAGTCAAAAGCTGTTTGCTATGTGACTGATGTTCCTTTGTTTGTATGGACAGGAGTTGACAAATTCCTGTATGAGAAAGTATAACTGTTTTAAACATGAAACTAATAACAATCAATATCTCAAAAACGATCAACTCTACGAAAAAAAATATCTGACATAAATTGTGCGTTTAAACGTGCTCTACATTTGTTGTGTGGTAAGTTTTTGTCCATCTCTTCTGGTTTAGCAGTTATGCAAAATTCTGTAAAATGCATCCAGAATAAAGATATCTTCACAGGCTATTCCTAGAAAATTCAAAATATACATTTTATTTGTCAGGTAAATATATTTAATGTACGATACTTTAATCAAACTCGTTAGAGCCATTTTGAGAAAATCAAAATTTTCGAAAAAAGTTCCATGGAAAGCCAAAGTGAGGGGGATTTTCTTGAAGATCTTCGTATCGCATCTTGGAAGATACCAAACTTAAGTACCAATTTCGTATTTAACGGTCTTTTCTTTTTGAGCTATGCTACCCCCCCCCCACACACACACACGCACATGGACCTTTCCTTAAAATCCTTTTTGGATTCAGGGGAATCCAAAACATATAATCCTGGTGGAATTTTTGGGTACAATGGAATATCTTCTATATACACTATGTACGGTACGTGCGGGCCAGAAGAAGTAAAAATGAAATTTGAAAATGTTGAATAGTTTGTTGTGTATTGCTGCAGCTTCCTTTTGGTGCGGGAATAGCAGCGTTCTTTACGACATTCGCGAGAGAGCCATATGTAAAGTAGCAGTGAAACTGCCGCATTTCAACGAAAAAAACATTCCTTAACTTTCTTGTCGCTGTTTTTGGCCCCAAGAGCGAAAGTTCGTGGCTGGCCTTGACTTGAGTGTGGAGCAACACACCATCACTTTATGTTCCATAAATGTTTTACTATTGTAAACTTGCTGACTTTTACCAACAACTGCTCATTTCATGGGGAAATGCACACAGTAATAATAATAATAATAATAATAATAATAATAATCACAATATTGCTACGCTAATCATTTTTACTTTATCTACACGTACTATGTACATAGAATATAGACAAGGTATTGTACTGCACCCAAAATTTTGATACCGAGATTTCACTGGAAATACATGTTTTGAGACCCCATGAATCCAAAACAAATGTTTAGAAAAATGTCCGTGTCTGTGTGTATGTGTCTTTGAGCAGCATAGCTCAAAAACGAAAAGTCCGTTAAGAAGCAAACTTGGTATTTAGGTTTGTTATCTTCCAAGGATGCGACACGCAGATTTTCAAAAAATTCCCCCCACCCCAAACTACCCTTTACATGGATTTTGATTTTCTCAAAAATGGCTCTAACGATATTGATTAAAATATCGTATATTAAAGATATTTACCTGACAAACAAAATGTATATCTTGAATTTTCTGGGAATAGCCTCTGAAGACTACTTTATTCTGGATGAATTTTACGGAATTTTGCATAACTGCTAAACCGTAAGAGATGGACAGAAACTTATCAGACAGAAAATGCAGGGCACGTTAAAACACACAAATTATACATTTTTTCGTGGAGTTGATCGTTTTTGACATATTCCTTGTTTTCCAGCTGTAGCTGTTAGGGGCCCCGTCCGTGCTTGCGACTAGATTGGCGAATTGCACATTTAATAGGTCCGCCGGGAACACGAGGAGGCATTCCAGCTGTAGCTGTTAGGGACCCCGTCCATGCTTGCGCCCGTCGCCATTCGGATCTCTTACGTCATCCCTCCCTCTCCGGGGTCACATTAGAGAGAAAGGGCCCTGCCGCAGTGTCTAATCCTAATTCTAATCTATATTTAAATAAAATTCTTCTCAATGATAATGCTAATAATATTACTAAAATAGGAATTATTTTTGTGAAAGAAAGGAACAAACAAATAAAGGAAGAAATACTACACAGTTAAAATTGCATATGATTGGATAAGAATAATAACTAATACTGTCGAACAATGAATTACAACAGTGAAACTCGTCGTTGTGTGTTCCACTCACATGACTTTCTCTACATCACAAATGTAATAAATTATTGTTAAACAGCATATTCTTCTCTGTAATGAATATAAACATTAACAGAAATTGTCTTATTACTTGCTTCCCTGTAACGCTAGGCTAAAGTGATAGTCAAGTCTTGTAAAACCCGGTTGTCATGTGGTTGAAATCTGTTTCTATGCAGGGTCAACTTTCCGTGTAAGAAAAGTATTTTGAATTTGAAACAAATAACAAGTTCCACGTAAAAGACAAGTATAACAAGTTTTAACGTCATCCACATTTTTGTGTAGCAAGTTTCTGTATATCTCTTACGCTTTGCCAGCTACACAGAATTCAGAATAAAGAGGTCTTAGACGCTATTCCCAGAAAATTGAACATATACATTTTATTTGTCATGTAAATATCTCTAATATACTCAAAATCGTTAGAGCAATTTTTGATAAAATCAAAATTTTCCAAACTTTTTGCCCCCTAAAGGGTAGTTTGGGGTGGGGAAATTTTTCTCAAAAATACTCGTGTCGCATCCCTGGAAGATACTAAACTTACATGCCAAGTTTGGTACTTTACCGATTTTTCGTTTTTGTGTTGTCGTATTCACGGACACACGGACCTTTTTCTAAAAGTTTTTTTTATTCAAAGGGTCCCAAAAAATGTATTTCCGGTGAAATCTCGGAATCGAAATTTTGAGCGGAATACAATACCTTATCTAATAAGTATGTACATAGTGCGTGCGGAGGGGGTCATAAAATAATAGAATATGTTGGGTAAAATGATAGTTTCATAGTGAAATGGCAAAGAAACAGTAGTGTAGTGCAATTGTTTTAAAGATGTTGTGGGTGAGTTACGTGGCCTGAGGTCGAGCAACAAGTAGGTCGCGGGTTCCATTACCAAGGGAGTGGCCATGTTAGTCCAACAACATGCATTTATCGTAACTATATGACGAGCTTTTATCGATAAACTTGTATTTAATAAGAACTGGTGAAGAATGACGTGTATTTGCTGATGTCACGTGTCTTTACAGTCTATTGCAACTTGCGCCATTATGTGCGGGAATATCACTGCACACTGATAATTAGAGAAAAATGCACTGCGTACCAAAACAATTGCAAGTACCTGTGATAAAAAAATCTGATGTGTTACACTCACATGACTTTCTCTAGCTACTCTACAAACCTCTTACTTCTTCCAACACCTTGCTAATCTGATCTGTTACACTCACATGACTTTCTCTAGCTACTCTACAAACCTCTTACTTCTTCCAACACCTTGCTAATCGAGATAAACATTCGCACAATTGTATTACTTACTTCCTTATAAATAGAATGGAACTAAGGGAATGCACTAGGCTAAAGTGATAGTCAAATGTTTTAAAAGCTGTCGTTACGCGATTGCAAATCACCTCTTTGCTTGGCCAAGAGTAGAACAAAAGAAAAACGGATACTTCCCTCTGAGAAAAGTTTAAGTACTTAACAAGGAATATCTCGAAAAAGCGAAAAAAGCGCATATGACATAACTTGTGTATTTTAACAAGATCTACATTTGTTGTATACTAAGTTTTTATCTATCTCTTACGGTTTACTAGTTATGCCAAGTTAAGCAAAATTCATCCAGAATAAATAGATCTATAGAAGCTATTCCCAGAAAATTCAAGATATACATTTTGTGATAGAAATGGCTTTAATATGTGGTATTTTAATCAAAATCGTTAGAGCCATTTTTAAGAAAAACAAAATTTTCGAAAATGTTTCCATGTAAAGGGCTGGTTAGAGTGAGGGGATTTTGTTGAAAAGCTTCGTGTCGCATCCTTGGAAGTTACCAAACTTAAATACTAAGTTTCGTATTTAACCGTTTTTGAGCTATGCTGTCCACACACACACACACACGGACCTGTTTCTGCAAATGCTTTTTTTGGACTCGGTGGGTCCTAAAACATGTATTTCCGGTGAAATCTTGACATCCAATTTTTGGGTGGAATACAATACTTCTCTATCCCTATGTACATTGTACAAACGGGGCTAGAGAAAGCAAAAAACGATTAAATGCAGAGATGAGTTGCTATTGTTTGGAAGCAATGAACCAGATTGGCCAGTTGCTACGATCACGTGACTATTAATTGTGAGTAAGCTTTGACAGTCGCAACTTTTGTTACTTCTCAGGAAGCAATGAACCAGATTGGCCAGTTGCTACGATCACGTGACTATTAATTATGAGCAAGCTTTGACAGTCGCAACTTTTGTTACTTCTCAGGAAGCAATGAACCAGATTGGCCAGTTGCTACGATCACGTGACTATTAATTATGAGTAAGCTTTGACAGTCGCAACTTTTGTTACTTCTCAGGAAGCAATGAACCAGATTGGCCAGTTGCTACGATCACGTGACTATTAATTATGAGTAAGCTTTGACAGTCGCAACTTTTGTTACTTCTCAGGAAGCAATGAACCAGATTGGCCAGTTGCTACGATCACGTGACTATTAATTATGAGCAAGCTTTGACAGTTGCAACTTTTGTTACTTCTCAGGAAGCAATGAACCAGATTGGCCAGTTGCTACGATCACGTGACTATTAATTATGAGTAAGCTTTGACAGTCGCAACTTTTGTTACTTCTCAGGAAGCAATGAACCAGATTGGCCAGTTGCTACGATCACGTGACTATTAATTATGAGCAAGCTTTGACAGTTGCAACTTTTGTTACTTCTCAGGAAGCAATGAACCAGATTGGCCAGTTGCTACGATCACGTGACTATTAATTATGAGTAAGCTTTGACAGTCGCAACTTTTGTTACTTCTCAGGAAGCAATGAACCAGATTGGCCAGTTGCTACGATCACGTGACTATTAATTATGAGTAAGCTTTGACAGTCGCAACTTTTGTTACTTCTCAGGAAGCAATGAACCAGATTGGCCAGTTGCTACGATCACGTGACTATTAATTATGAGCAAGCTTTGACAGTCGCAACTTTTGTTACTTCTCAGGAAGCAATGAACCAGATTGGCCAGTTGCTACGATCACGTGACTATTAATTGTGAGTAAGCTTTGACAGTCGCAACTTTTGTTACTTCTCAGGAAGCAATGAACCAGATTGGCCAGTTGCTACGATCACGTGACTATTAATTATGAGTAACCTTTGACAGTCGCAACTTTTGTTACTTCTCAGGAAGCAATGAACCAGATTGGCCAGTTGCTACGATCACGTGACTATTAATTATGAGTAACCTTTGACAGTCGCAACTTTTGTTACTTCTCAGGAAGCAATGAACCAGATTGGCCAGTTGCTACGATCACGTGACTATTAATTATGAGCAAGCTTTGACAGTCGCAACTTTTGTTACTTCTCAGGAAGCAATTAATGATTCATGCTTCTCTCTTCTGTACAGTAATGTGTCTAGACAAAGGCGTTTTCTCACAAGCGAATATTGTTTGTGTCGATATTTTAACAATACTTATATCTGACGAGAAAAGGAAGCAAATTGCACTTCTGGTCATGAAGATGGATCCTAGCGACTGAAATAATTCAGCTATACTGGCAACATTGTTGTTGTCAGACGTGGAAATGAAACTGTCAGTATGGCATTACGTATCAAACATGTAAATGTTTCTAATTAAAGCTTCTTGCTTCAATGTTTTAATTTATTTTTCATGGTATTTGAAACCCTTGGAATATATTCGAGAGATTATGTATGATACATGAGCCTTTTTTGGGGAGGGGTAATAAAATACCATCATATTTTAATGAAATTGCTTGTCTCTAAACCTTCTTAGATTAAAAAGTTAAATGGTGTGACCACTGCCCTATTATTATTATTATTATTATTACTATTATTTTTATAATTATTTTATTGTTGTTATTATTAATATTAAAAATATTATTTTTATTATTATCATTACTATTATTATTCCTATCATTAGCATTATATTTATCATTATTTTTATTATCATTATTATTATCATTGTTATTATTATTAATATCATTACTATCATTATTACTATTATTATGTTAGTTTAAGTATGGCCTTCAACAAGAATCATGGACTGAAATGTATGAAATAAATGGAGCAAATGACAAGTTCAATCATTTCCTACATTTCAACTCTCACTTTGTAGCATCATTTCCAGTCAAATATCGTAAAATGCATAATCAGAAGGAAAATAACACCTGGATTACAACAGGCATTAAAACTTCTTGCAAACGTAAGGGAAAATTATACCAAGAACTGAAACATAATAAGACCCCAAACTTTGAATGTCATTACAAAACGTACTGTAAAATTCTAAAAGAAACAATAAAAGCTGCTAAAATATTGCATTATAATAAAAAGATGCCCAATTATGATAATAAAATAAAAACTATCTGGATTATATAAAAAGAGAAACAGGTAAAGGCTCTCAAGAAAGCTCTTCAATTGCACTGAATTCCGGTAATCAAAAAATTAATGATCCTCAAAACGTCGCAGATATTTTCAACAAGTTCTTTTTGAATGTAACAGACAAATTAAATATAAATTATGGATGTAAAGAATCAGCATTAAGTTTTTTGAAAAATTTAAACAATTAAATTTATAACTACTCGCTCACCTCAAACGCACATAGACTTCAATTTAACTCACATTCTAGGAATATAAGCAACAAAATTGAAACGTTATATAAATGCGCAAATATTAAAAAAAAATTGTTCACGAATACAAAATTATACATTAATATATTTATATACATTTGCGAAAAGTAAGCTAGAGTAAATAAAATGAGGTAAGTAAAATTGAAGTTCCAAAGCTGACTTGAAGATGAAAAAGAGGAAAATAAATTTTGATACCTATATTTAAAACAAAGTCTTGCTAAAATACCCACTGAAATGCATGGTTAATATTTCTCCACACGTACTATCTACAAAATGGTACTGTATTGCAACAAAAATTCAATACCGACATTTCTACGCAAATACATGTTTTGGGTTCCCCTGAATCGAAAACGCATTTTTAGAAAAAAGTCCATGTGTGTCTATCAGTGTGTGTGAGTGAGTGTGTGAGTGCGTGTGTGAGTGTGTCCGAGTGTATGTGTGTGAATATGTGAGTGTGTGTGAGAGTGTGTGTGTGAGTGTTTGTGAGAGTGTGTGTGAGTGTGTGTGAGTGTGTGGGAGTGTGTGTTAGCTGTGTGTGAGAGTGTGTGTGCGTTTGTGTGAGAGTATGTGTTTAATTGTGTGAGTGTGTGTCAGAGTGTGTGTGTAAGAGTGTGTGTGAGTGTGTGTGTGGGAGTGTGTGTGAGTGTGAGAATGTGCGTGAGAGTGGGTGTGTAAGTGTGTGAGTATGTGTGTGAGTGTACGTAAGAGTGTATGTGTTAGTGTGTGTGCGAGTGTGTGTGAGAGTGTGCGTGTGTGTGAGAGTGTGCGTGAGAGTGTGCGTGAGAGTGTGCGTGATCGTGTGTGAGAGTGTGCATGAGAGTGGGTGTGTGAGATTGCGTGTGAGAATGTGCGTGAGAGTTGGTGTGTAAATGTGTGTGAGTATGTGTGTGAGTGTACGTGAGAGTGTGTGTGTTAGTGTGTGTGAGAGTGTGTGTGAGTGTATGTGAGTGTGTGAGAGTGTGTGTGAGTGTGTGTGTGAGTGTGCGTGAGAGTGGATGTGTGAGACTGTTTGTGTGAGTGTGCGTGAGAGTGGGTGTGTGAGTGTTTGTGAGTATTTGTGTGAGTATGTGTGGGTGAGTGTTTGTGAGAGTGTGTGTGAGTGTGTGTGTTAGTGTGTGTGAGTGTGTATGAGAGTGTGTGTTTCATTGTGTGACTGTGTGTGTGGAGAGTGCGTGTGAGTGTGTGTGTGTTTGAGTATGTGAGAGTGTGTGTGAGTGAGTGTGTGTGAGAGTGTGTGTGTAAGTGTGTGTCTATCAGTGTGTGTGAGTGTGTGTGACAGTGTCTGTGTGAGTGTGTGTGACAGTGTCTGTGTGAGTGTGTTTGAGTGCGTGTGTGTGAGTGAGTGTCTATCAGTGTGTGTGAATGTGCGTGAGAGTGTGGGTGCGAGTGTGTGTGAGTGCGTGTGAGTGAGTGTGTGTGAGTGTGTGTGTGAGTATTTGTGAGTGTATGTGTTTGAGTGTGTGAGTGTGTGTGAGTGCGTGTATGTGTGTGAGTGTTTGAGTGTGTGTGAGTGTTTGAGTGTGTGTGAGTGTTTTAGTGTGTGTGAGTTGTGAGAGTATGTGGGTGTGTGTGAGTGTGTGTGAGTTTTGAGATTGTGTGTGTTCGTTGTGAGTGTGCGTTGTGAGAGTGTGTAAAAGTGTGTGGGTGTGTATGTGAGTGAGTGTGAGTGTGTGTGGGTGTGTATGTGAGTGTGTATGAGTGAGTGTGTGTGAGATGTGAGAGTGTGTGTGAGTGTGTGTGAATGTATGTGACTGTGTGTGAGTGTGTGTGAAGTTGTGTGTGAGTGTGTATGTGAGTGTGAATGAGTGTGTGAGTTTGTGAGTGTGTGTCTGAGTGTGTGAGTGTGTGAATGCGAGTGAGTGTGAGAGAGTATGAGTTGAGTGTGTGAGTTTGAGTGTGTGAGTATGTGTATGTGCGAGTTTGAGTGTGTGAATGTGAGTTTCAGTGTAGGTATGTGTGAGTGTGTGTGAGTGAGTGTTAGTTTGAGTTCGTGTGTTTGAGTGTGTGAGTATGTGTATGTGCGAGTTTGTGTGTGTGAATGTGAGTTTAAGTGTAGGTATGTGTGAGTGTGTGTGAGTGAGTGTTAGTTTGAGTTCGTGTGTTTGAGTGTGTGAGTATGTGTTTGAGTGTTTGTCAGTGTAAGTTTGAGTGCGTGTGATTGTGAGTTTCAGTATTGTGAGTGTGTGTGCGTTTGAGTGTGATTGTGGGTTCGAGTGTGAGTGTATGTGTCAGTGTGAGTTTGAGTGTGAGTGAGTATGTGTGAGTGTGAGTTTGTGTCTACGTGTGTGAGTGTGTTTTTGAGTGTGAGTGAGTCTGTGTGTGAGTGTGTGTGTGACTGTGAGTTTGTGTGTGAGTGTGAGTATGTGTGAGTGAGTGTGAGTTTAGGTGTGTGAGTATGTGTGAGTGCGAGTTTGAGTGTGTGAGTGTGAGTTTGTGTGTATGTGTGTGATGGTGAGTTTGAGTGTAGGTGGGTGTTGTAGTGTGAGTCAGTGTGAGTTTGAGTGTGTGAGTATGAGTGAGTGTGATTTTGAGTGTGTGTGAGTTTGAGTGTGGGTGTGTGTGAGTGTGAGTTTGAGTTTGTGAATGTGTTTTTGTCTGTGTGAGTGTGTGTTAGAGTGTGTTCGTGAGTGTGAGTTTGAGTGTGTGAGTGGTGTGTGTGAGTTTGAGTGTGTGTGAGGGTGTGTGCGTGTGAGTGTGAGTGTCTGGGTGTGGGGGTGTGTGTGAGTCTGAATGTGTATGGAGTGTGCGTTTGCGTGTTTGAGTGTCTGTGAGTGTGAGTGTGTGTGAATGTGAGTGTGTATGATTTTGGGTGCGTGTAAGTGTGAGTGAGTTTGAGTGTGTGTGAGTGTATGTGAGTGTGAGTGTATGTGTGTGAGTTGAGTGTGTGAGTGTGAGTTTGAGTGTGAATGTGTGTGAGTGTGAGGGTGACGGTGAGTGTATGTGAGTGTGTGTGAGTGGGAGAGTGTGTGAATGTGACTGTGGGTGTGTGAGTGTGTGTGTGGGTGTTAGTATTAGTTTGAATGTGTGAGTGAGTGTGAGTTTGAGTGTGAGTGTGAGTTTGAGTGTGTGTGAGTGTGAGTGTGTAAGAGTGTGAGTTTGAGTGTGAATGTCAGTGTGTGAGTGTTAGTTTGAGTGTGAGTAAGTGGGTGAGTGTGAACTTGAGTGAGTGAGTTTGAGTGTGAGTGTGTGAGTGTGAGTTTGAGTGTACGTATGTGTGAGTGTGAGTTTCAGTGTGTGTGTGTGAATGTGAGTTTGTATGTATCCGTGTGAATTTATTGTGTGTATGAGTCTGAGTGTGTGTGAGTCTGTTAGTTTGAGTGAGATTGAGTGAGAGTGTGTGAGTTTGAGTGTGTGTGAGTGTGGAGGTTTGTGTGAGTGTGGGTTTGAGTGTGTGTGAAAATGAATTTGAGTGTGTGTGTGTGAGAGATTGAGTTTGAGTGTGTGTGTGAGTTTGAGTGTGAGTGTGTGTAGGAGATTGAGTGAGAATGTGTGAGTTTTAGTGAATGTGTCAGTGCGAGTGTGTGAGTGTGAGTTTGAGTGTGTGTGTGAGTGTGTGCGATTGTGTGTGAGTGTCTGTGAGTGAGTGTGTGTGAGTGTGGGAGAGTGTGTGAGTGTACGTTTGTGTTTTATTGTGAAAGTGTGTGTGTGTGAGTGTGAAATCGTGTGTGAGTGTGAGTGTGTGAGTATGTGATTGTGTATGTGTGAGTGTGTGAGTGTTAGTGTGTGTGAGTGAGATTGGGTGAATGTGAGTGTGTGTGTGTGAGGGTGTGAATATGTGAGAGTGTGAGTGTGTGAGTGTGAATGTGTGAGTTTTAGTGTTAGTGTGTGGTACTGTGTGAGTGAGTGTGAGTGTGTGTGAGTGTGTGAGACTGGGTGTATCAGTAAGTGTGAGTGTGTGAGTATATGTGAGTGTGTGAGTGTGAGTGTGTGTGAGTGTTAGTGTGTCTGTGAGAGCGTGTGTGAGTGTGAGTGAGTTTGAGTGGGTGTGAGTGTGAGTGTGTGAGATTGAGTGTGAGTGAGATGAGTGATAGTGAGAGTGAGTGTGAGTTGTGAGTGTGTGTGTCTGACAGTGAGTGAGTATAAGTGAGTGTGTTGGAGTGTGTGAATGCGTGTGAATGTGTGAGTGTATGTGAGTGTGATTAAATTTGTGAGTGTGTGGGTGTGTGAGTGTGTGTGAATTGTAGTTTGGGTGTGTGTGAGAGTTTGAATGTGCGTTTGAGTGTGTGGGTTTGAGTGTCTGTGTGTATGATGGTTTGTGTGAGTGTGGGTTTGAGTGTGTGTGAAAGTGAATTTGAGTGTGTGTGTGTGAGACATTTGGTTTAAATGTGTGTGTGTGAGTTTGAGTGTAAGTGTGTGTGAGTGTGTGTGTAGGAGATAGAGTGAGAATGTGTGAGTTTTAGAGTGTGTGAGTGCGACTGTGATCGTGTGAATGTGAGTTTGAGTGTGTGTGAGTTTGAGTGTGTGAATGTGAGTGTGTGTGAGATTATGTGAGTAAGTGTGTGAGTGTGGGAGTGTGTGTGTGAGTGGGAGTGTGTGTGAGTGTGCATTTGTGTTTTATTGTGTGTGTGAGTGTTATATCGTGTGTGAGTGAGTGTGAGTGTGTGTGAGTATGTGATTGTGTGTGACTGTGTGAGTGTTAGTATGGGTGAGTGTGTGAGTGTGGGTGAATGTGAGTGTGAGTGAGTGTGTGTGACTGTGTGAATCTGTGAGCGTGTGAGTGTGTGAGTTTTATTGTGAGTGTGTGTTACTGTGTGAGTGAGTGTGTGTGAATGAGTGTGTCTGAGTGAGTGTGTGTGGGTGTGTGAGTGTGGGTGTAAGGGTATGTGAGAGTGTGTGATTATTTGTGACTGTATTTGTGAGTGAGTGTGAGCGTGTGAGGGTGTCTGTGAGTGTGAGTGTGTGTGAATTTGAGTGTGTGAGTGTGAGTGTATGTGATTGAGTGTGAGTGTGTGTGAGAGTGAATGAGTGTGATTGTGAGTGTGAATGTTGTGTTTTCGAATGTGAGTGTGAGTGAGTTTGTGAGTACGTGTGAGTGAGTTTGTGAGTACGTGTGAGTGAATGTGAGTGTGTGGTTGTGTGAGTGTGTGATTGTGTGAGAGTGTGTGAATGTGTGAGTGTGAGAGTGTAGGTGAGTGTGAGTGTGTGTGAGTGAGAGTGAGTTTGAGTGGGTATGAGTGTGTGAGTGAGTGTGAGTTTGAGTGAGGTGAGTGTGTGAGCGTGTGTGAGTGTGTGTGAATGTGTAAGTGTGTGTGAATGTGTAAGTGTGTGTGAATGTGTAAGTGTGTGAGGGTGTGTGAGTGTGTTAGTGTGTTTGAGTGTGAGTGAGTGTGAGTGTGAGTTGTGAGTGTGTGACAGTTAGTGAGTGTGTTGGAGTGTGTGAATGTGTGTGAGTGTGATTAAATTTGTGAGTGTGTGTGATTGAGTGTGTATGAGCGTCAGTGTGAGTGAGTGTGTGTGTAGGTGTGTGAATGTTTGAGTGAGTGAATGTGTGTGAGTGTGCGTGAGTGTGTGTGAGTGTGTGTGTGAGTGTGTGTGAATGAGTGTGTGTGAATGAGTGTGTGAGTGTGAGTGTATATGAGTTTGGTAGTGTGAGTGATTGTGAGTTACGAGTGTGTCAGTGTGAGTGAGTGAGTGTGAGTGAGTGAGTGTGAGTGAGTGAATGTGAGTGAGTGTGTGAATTTTGTGTGTGTGTTTCAGAGTGAGCAGTGTGAGTGTGTGTGACGGAGTTTGAGTGAGTGAATTTGAACGAGTGTGTGTGAGTGTGAATTGTGAGCGTGGGAGTGAGTGAGTGAAAGATTGTGAGTTGTGAGTGTGAGTGTGTGAGTGAGTGTGAGTGTGAGAGTGTGTGTGAGTGTGTGAATGTTTGAGTGAGTCAGAATGTGTGAGTGTCTGAGTATGAGTGTGTCTGAATGTGTGAGTGTGTGTGTGAAAGTTTGAGTGTGTGAGTGTAAGAGTCAGTGAGTGTGTGAATTTATGTGAGTGTGAATGAGAATGTGAGTGTGTGCGTGTGTGTTTGTGAGTGTGTGTGAGTTTGTGAGTGTGAGTGAGTGTGAGTTGTGAGTGAATGAGTGTGAATTTGATTTGTGAGTGTGTGTGTGAATGCGTGAGTGTGAGTGAGTGTGTGTGAATTTGATTTGTGAGTGTGTGTGTGTGTGAGTGAGTGTGAGTAGTGGCTGTGAGTGAGTGACTGAGTTTGAGTTGTTAGTGTGAGTGTGTGAGTGAGTGTGAGTTGTGAGTGTGTCAGAGAATGAGAGTTGTGAGTGTGTGTGTGTTTGTGAGTGAGTGTGCGTGAGTTTTATTGTGAGTCTTTGTGAGTTGTGTGAGTGGGAGTGAGTGAGTGAGTGTGTGTGAGTGTGTGAGATTGTGTGTGTGAGTGATTTAGTGTGTGTGGGTGTGAATGAGTGTGAGTGTGTGAGTATGTTTTAGATTGTGAGTATGAGTGAGTGTGAGTGTGAGAATGTGAATGAGTGTGTGAGTGTATGAGTGAGTGTGCTAGTGTGTGTGAGTGTGTGTGAGTGTGTGTTTGAGTTTGTGAGTTTGTGTGTAAGTGTCAGTGTGTGAGTGTGTTTGAATGTGTGAGGGTGAGTGAGTGCGTGAGTGTGTTTTTGTGAGTGTGTGTGAGTGTGTGTGAGTGTGTGTGAGCGTGAGTGTGTGTGAGCGTGAGTGTGTGTGGGTGTGAGTGAGTGTGAGTGTGAAAGAGTGTGAGTGTTTGTGTGTGAGTGTGTGTAAGGGTCAGTGTGTGAGTGTGTTTGAATGTGTGAGGGTGAGTGAGTGCGTGAGTGTGTTTTTGTGAGTGTGTGGGAGTGTGTGTGAGTGTGTGTGAGCGTGAGTGAGTTTGAGTCTGTGTGAGTGTGTGTGGGTGTGAGTGAGTGTGAGTGTGTGAGTGTGAAAGAGTGTGAGTGTGTGTGTGAGTGTGTGTGAGTGTGAAAGAGTGTGAGTGTGAGTGTGTGTGTTTGAGTGTGAGTGTGAGTGTGTGTGTGTGTGTGAGTGTGAATGTGAGTGTGGGTGTGAGTGTGTGTTGAGTGTGAGTGTGTGAGTGTGAAAGAGTGTGAGTGTGAGTGTGTGAGTGTGTGTGAGTGTGAGTGTGTGAGTGTGAAAGAGTGTGTGTGTGTGAGTGTGAGTGTGTGTGTGTGAATGTGAGTGTGAAAGAGTGTGATTGTGAATGTGAGTGTGTTTGAGTGTGAATGTGAGTGTGTGTGTGAGTGTGTGAGTGAGTGTGAGTGTGTGTGAGTGTGAATGTGAGTGTGTGAGTGAGTGTGAGTGTGTGAGTGTGAAAGAGTGTGAGTGTGAATGTGAGTGTGAGTGTGAGTGTGTGTGTGTGAATGTGAGTGTGAAAGAGTGTGAGTGTGTTTGAGTGTGAATTGGAGTGTGTGTGTGAGTGTGTGAGTGTGTGTGTGTGTGAATTTGAGTGTGAAAGAGTGTGAGTGTGAATGTGAGTGTGTGTGTGAGTGAGTGTGAGTGTGTGTGAGTGTGGGTGTGAGTGTTAGAGTGAGTGTGAGTGTGTGAGTGTGAAAGAGTGTGAGTGTGTGTGAGTGTGAGTGTGTGAGTGTGAATGTGAGTGTGGGTGTGAGTGTGTGAGTGAGTGTGAGTGTGTGAGTGTGAAAGAGTGTGAGTGTGTGTGAGTGTGAGTGTGAGTGTGTGAGTGTGAAAGAGTGTGAGTGTGTGTGAGTGTGAGTGTGTGTGTGTGAATGTGAGTGTGAAAGAGTGTGAATGTGAATGTGAGTGTGAGTGTGTGTGTGTGAATGTGAGTGTGAAAGAGTGCGAGTGTGTTTGAGTGTGAATGTGAGTGTGTGTGTGAGTGTGTGAGTGTGTGTGTGTGTGTGTGTGAATTTGAGTGTGAAAGAGTGTGAGTGTGAATGTGAGTGTGTGTGTGAGTGAGTGTGAGTGTGTGTGAGTGTGAATGTGAGTGTGGGTGTGAGTGTGTGAGTGTGAAAGAGTGTGAGTGTGTGTGAGTGTGTGTGAATGTGAGTGTGAAAGAGTGTGAGTGTGAATGTGAGTGTGAGTGTGTGTGTTAATGTGAGTGTGAAAGAGTGTGAGTGTGTTTGAGTGTGAATGTGAGTGTGTGTGTGTGTGAGTGTGTGTGTGTGAATTTGAGAGGACAGCATAGATCAAAAACTAAAATTCTATTATATCCCAACAATGCGTCACTAAGATTTTCAAGAAAATCCCGCATATCCAACTACCCCTTTATATGGAACTTTTTTCTAAAATTTATGATTTTCAGAAAAATAGGTGTAAAAATTTTGATTAGCATGGCGTATATTATAAAGATATGTATATGTCAAAAGAAATGTATAATTTGAATATTCTGGGTATGTAGAGGTCTTTATTCAGGATGAGATTTTAAAGGTTTCAATTGCTAGTAAACCGTACGAGACAGACAAAAAGTTACTCAATAGATAATGTAGAGCTCATTAGAAAACACAATTTATGTTATATACATTTTTGTTGGTGGAGTTGATCGTTTTTGGGACATTCTTGTAATTGGTTTCACCTTTAAAATACTTATACCTTTCTCTTACAGGAATTTGTCAACACCTGTTCATACAAACAAAGGAGCTTTAGTCACATAGCAACGTGATTTTGACTATCACTTTAACCTGTGGTGCTGCCTTATTTCACTTCTACTTACAATGAAATAAGTAATAACACCATTTCTGTTAATTTTTCTCCATTAGCAAGAAGTAAATAGAAGAATAAGCTTTTTAACAATAATTTGTTACAGAGATGTAGAGAAAGTAATGTGAATGGAACATATTAGGTTTTTTTTTTACAAATCTGTGTTGATGCTTTATTATAAATGTGTTTTGTCTTTTAATTTGTTTTCTTAAATAGTAAGCAGGGCAAGTATTTTATTGCACCTCCGAAGTTTCATGTCCATTTATCACTCGAAGCAACCCCTTTGAGGCCACAAACAAACAAACAAAAAAAACAAACGAATACGTACCGTTTCAGAGAACGACAGTGTGTGTGAGCCACAAACAAACAAATACCTACCGTTTCAGAGAATGACAGTGTGTGTGGGCCACAAACAAACAAATACGTACCGTTTCAGAGAACGACAGTGTGTGTGTGGGCCACAAACAAACAAACAAATACGTACCGTTTCAGAGAATGACAGTGTGTGTGGGCCACAAACAAACAAATACGTACCGTTTCAGAGAACGACAGTGTGTGTGTGGGCCACAAACAAACAAACAAATACGTACCGTTTCAGAGAATGACAGTGTGTGTGGGCCACAAACAAACAAATACGTACCGTTTCAGAGAACGACAGTGTGTGTGGGCCACAAACAAACAAACAAATGCGTACCGTTTCAGAGAATGACAGTGTGTGTGGGCCACAAACAAACAAATATGTACCGTTTCAGAGAATGACAGTGTGTGTGGGCCACAAACAAACAAATACGTACCGTTTCAGAGAATGACAGTGTGTGTGGGCCACAAACAAACAAACAAACAAATACGTACCGTTTCAGAGAATGACAGTGCGTGTGGGCAACAAACAAACAAACAAATACGTACCGTTTCAGAGAATGACGGTGTGTGTGGGCCACAAACAAACAAATACGTAGCGTTTCAGAGAATGACAGTGTGTGTGTGGGCCACAAACAAACAAATACGTACCGTTTCAGAGAATGACAGTGTGTGTGGGCCACAAACAAACAAATACGTACCGTTTCAGAGAACGACAGTGTGTGTGGGCCACAAACAAACAAACAAATACGTACCGTTTCAGAGAATGACAGTGTGTGTGGGCCATAAACAAACAAATACGTACCGTTTCAGAGAATGACAGTGTGTGTGGGCCACAAACAAACAAATACGTACCGTTTCAGAGAACGAGAGTGTGTGTGGGCCACAAACAAACAAACAAATACGTACCGTTTCAGAGAACGACAGTGTGTGTGGGCCACAAACAAACTAATACCTACCGCTTCAGAGAACGACAGTGTGTGTGTGGGCCACAAACAAACAAATACGTACCGTTTCAGAGAATGACAGTGCGTGTGGGCAACAAACAAACAAACAAATACGTACCCTTTCAGAGAATGACAGTGTGTGTGGGCCACAAACAAACAAATACGTAGCGTTTCAGAGAATGACAGTGCGTGTGGGCCACAAACAAACAAACAAATACGTACCGTTTCAGAGAATGACAGTGTGTGTGGGCCACAAACAAACAAATACGTACCGTTTCAGAGAGTGACAGTGTGTGTGGGCCACAAACAAACAAATACGTACCGTTTCAGAGAATGAAGGTGTGTGTGGGCCACAATAAAACAAATACGTACCGTTTCAGAGAACGACAGTGTGAGTGGGCCACAAACAAACAAACAAATACGTACCGTTTCAGAGAATGACAGTGTGTGTGGGCCACAAACAAACAAACAAATACGTACCGTTTCAAAGAATGACAGTGTGAGTGGGCCACAAACAACCAAACAAATACGTACCGTTTCAGAGAACGACAGTATGTGTGGGCCACAAACAAACAAATACGTACCGTTTCAGAGAATGACAGTGTGTGTGGGCCACAAACAAACAAATACGTACCGTTTCAGAGAATGACATTGTGTGTGGGCCACAAACAAACAAACAAACAAACAAATACGTACTGTTTCAGAGAATGACAGTGTGTGTGGGCCACAAACAAACAAACAAACAAACAAATACGTACCGTTTCAGAGAATGACAGTGTGTGTGGGCCACAAACAAACAAACAAATACGTACCGTTTCAGAGAATGACAGTGTGTGTGGGCCACAAACAAACAAACAAATACGTACCATTTCAGAGAATGACAGTGTGTGTGGGCCACAAACAAACAAATACGTACCGTTTCAGAGAATGACAGTGTGTGTGGGCCACAAACAAACAAACAAACAAATACGTACCGTTTCAGAGAATGACAGTGTGTGTGGGCCACAAAGAAACAAACAAATACGTACCATTTCAGAGAATTACAGTGTGTGTGGGCCACAAACAAACAAATACGTACCGTTTCAGAGAATGACAGTGTGTGTGGGCCACAAACAAACAAACAAACAAATACGTACCGTTTCAGAGAATGACAGTGTGTGTGGGCCACAAACAAACAAATACGTACCGTTTCAGAGAATGACAGTGTGTGTGGGCCACAAACAAACAAATACGTACCGTTTCAGAGAATGAACGTGTGTGTGGGCCAAAATAAAACAAATACGTACCGTTTCAGAGAACGACAGTGTGAGTGGGCCACAAACAAACAAATACGTACCCTTTCAGAGAACGACAGTGTGAGTGTGGGCCACAAACAAACAAAGACGTACCATTTCAGAGAACGACAGTGTGTGTGGGCCACAAACAAACAAATACGTACCCTTTCAGAGAACGACAGTGTGAGTGTGGACAACAATCAAACAAACAAATACGTACCGTTTCAGAGAATGACAGTGTGTGTGGGCCACAAATAAAACAAATACGTACCGTTTCAGAGAACGACAGTGTGTGTGCGCCACAAACAAACAAATACGTACCGTTTCAGAGAACGACAGTGTGTGTGCGCCACAAACAAACAAATACCTACCGTTTCAGAGAACGACAGTGTCCGTGGGCCACAAACAAACAAATACGTACCGTTTCAGATAATGACAGTGTGTGTGGGCCACAAACAAACAAATATGTACCGATTCAGAGAACGACAGTGTGTAAGGGCCACAAACAAACAAATACGTACCGTTTCAGAGAACGACAGTGTGTGTGGGCCACAAACAAACAAATACGTACCGTTTCAGAGAATGACAGTGTGTGTGGGCCACAAACAAACAAATACGTACCGTTTCAGAGAACGACAGTGTGTGTGGGCCACAAACAAACAAACAAATACGTACCGTTTCAGAGAACGACAGTGTGTGTGGGCCACAAACAAACAAACAAATACGTACCGTTTCAGAGAACGACAGTGTGTGTGGGCCACAAACAAACAAACAAATACGTACCGTTTCAGAGAACGACAGTGTGTGTGGGCCACAAACAAACAAACAAATACGTACCGTTTCAGAGAACGACAGTGTGTGTGGGCCACAAACAAACAAATACGTACCGTTTCAGAGAATGACAGTGTGTGTGGGCCACAAACAAACAAATACGTACCGTTTCAGAGAATGACAGTGTGTGTGGGCCACAAACAAACAAATACGTACCGATTCAGAGAATGACAGTGTGTGTGTGGGCCACAAACAAATACCTACCGTTTCAGAGAACAACAGTGTGTGTGGGACAGAAACAAATAAATACGTACCGATTCAGAGAATGACAGTGTGTGGGGGCCACAAACAAACAAATACGTACCGTTTCAGAGAACGACAGTGTGTGTGGGCCACAAACAAATAAATACGTTCCGTTTTAGAGAATTGCAGTGTGTGTGTTTGCGCGCGCTTGTACTGGATTGCGTACTGAATTGAGTAAAATAAAATAAACGGCCTTACTCCAAAAAAAATAAATGAATGAAAAATAAAAGGAATTGCATTTCTATTACCACAAAATTCGTAATATACATTTTCATTGTACGTAAATATCTATAATATACGACATTTAAATCAAGATCATTAGAGCCATTTTTGAGAAAATCAATATTTTCGAAAGGTTTCCATTTTAAGCGTAGTTTGCGTTGGGGTAATTTTCCTCCAAATCTTGTCATATCCTTGGGAGTAATTAACTTAAATACCAACTTTGGTATTTTACTGACTTTTCGTTCTTGAGTTATCATTTTCACATACACATACAAGCACCTTTTTTTTTTTTTAATGTTCTTTTTTGATACAATGGACGCTGAAATGTGTATATCCGGTCAAATTTCGGTAGTGAGTTTCTGGATGGTGTCCAATATCTTTTCTACCTATGCAACATATGTTCAAAATGAAAAGTCAGTGAGCCACCAACTTGGTAGGTCAGTCGGACACCAACATTGTATGACAGACATACACCAACTTGATAAGTAAGTCAGATATTAACATGGCATGACAGTCAGACTCCAACTTGGAAGACAGTCAGACACCAACTTGTTAAGTCAGTCATGCAACAACTTGTTAAGTCAGTCAGACAACAACTTGTGTCAGTCAGATTCAAATAGGTAAGACAGGCACCAACTTGGTATGACAGTCAGACACTAACTTGGTATGACAGTCAGACACCGACTTGTTAAGTTAGTCAGACACCAACTTGGTAAGTCATTCAGACACCAGCTTGGTAAGTCATTGAGACACCAGGTTGGTAAGTCATTGAGACACCAGCTTGGTAAGTCATTGAGACACCAGGTTGGTAAGCCAGTCAGACACCAACTTGGTAAGTCAGTCAGACACGAACTTGGTAAATCATTGAGACACCAAATTGGTAAGACAGTCAGACACCAACTTGTTAAGTAAGTCAGACACCTACTTGGTAAGTCATTAAGGCACCAACTTGTTAAGTCATTAAGGCACCAACTTGTTAAGTCGGTGAGACACCAACTTGTTAAGTCAGTAGACACCAACTTGTTAAGTCAGTGAGACACCAACTTGTTAAGTCAGTTAGAAACCAACTTTTTAAGTAGGTGAGACACCAACTTGTTAAGTCACTGAACCACAAAAAGTTGTAAAGCCAGTGAGACACCAACTTGTTAAGTCAGTGAGACACCAACTTGTTAAGTCAGTGAGAAACCAACTTTTTAAGTAGGAGGGACACCAACTTGTTAAGTCAGTGACCCACACAAAGTTGTAAAGGCAGTGAGACACCAAATTGTTAAGTCAGTGAGACACCAAATTGTTAAGTCAGTGAGACACCAACTTGGTAAGTCAGTCAGACACCAACTTGGTATTTCGGTCAGACATCAACAAGTTAAGTCAGTAGGAGACCAACTTTGTGAGTCAGTCAGACGCCAACTTGGTAATTCGGTCAGACATCAACTTGGTAAGTCATTGAGACACCAAATTGTTAAGTCAGTCAGACACCAACTTGTATAGTCAGTCAGACACCAACTTGGTAATTCGGTCAGACATCAACTTGGTAAGTCATTGAGACACCAAATTGTTAAGTCAGTCAGACACCAACTTGTATAGTCAGTCAGACACCAACTTGGTAAGTCAGTCAGACGCCAACTTGGTAATTCGGTCATACACAAACTTGGTATGTCATTGAGACACCAAATTGTTAAGTCAGTCAGACGCCAACTTGGTAATTCGGTCAGACACCAACTAGGTAAGTCATTGATACACCAAATTGTTAAGTCAGTAACCCACCAACTTAGATAGTCAGTCAGACACCAACTTGTTAAGTCAGTCAGACACCTTCTTGGTAATTCGGTCAGACACCAACTTGGTAAGTCATTGAGACACCAACTTGTTAAGTCAGACAGACACCAAGTTGTTAAGTCAGACAGACACCAACTTGTTAAGTCAGTCAGACACCAACTTGGTAATTCGGTCAGACACCAACTTGGTAAGTCATTGAGGCACCAACTTGTTAAGTCAGTCAGAAACCAACTTGTATAGTCAGTCATAGACCAATATGTTAAGTCAGTCAGACACCAACTTGTTAATTCAGTCAGACACCAACTTGTTAAGTCAGTCGGACACAAACTTCTTAAGTCAGAGAGACACCAAGTTGTTAAGTCAGAATAACATAAACTTGTTAAATCAGTCAGACACCAAATTGTTAAGTCAATCAGACACCAACTTGTTAAGTCAGTCAGACACCAACTTGTTAAGTCAGTCAGACACCAACTTGATAAGTCATTGAGACACCAGCTTGGTAAATCAGTCAGACACCAACTTGTTAAGTCATTAAGACACCAAATTGTTAATTCAGTCAGACACGAACTTGGTAAGTCATTGAGACTCCAACTTGTTAATTCAGTCAGACACCAAATTGTTAAGTCAGTCAGACACCTACTTGGTAAGTCATTGAGACACCAGCTTGGTAAGTCATTGAAACACCGACTTGCTAAGTCATTGAGACACCAACTTGGTGAGTCACTGAGACACCAACGTGTTAAGTAAGTCAGACACCAACTTGGTAAATCAGTTAGACACCAACTTGTTAAGTCAGTCAGACGCCAACTTGTTAAGTCAGTGAGAACCCACTTGTTAAGTCAGTGAGACACCAATTTGTTAAGTCAGTAGACACCAACTTTTTAAGTCAGTGAGACACCATCTTGTTAAGTCAGTCAGACACCAACTTTGTAGGTCAGTGAGACACCAACTTCTTAAGTCAGTGAAATACCAACTTGTTAACTCAGTGAGGCACCAACTTTTTAAGTCAGTCAGATACCAATTTGTTAAGTCAGTAGACACCAAATTGTTAAGTTAGTGAGACACCAACTTGTTAAGTCAGTGAGACACCAACTTGTTTAGTCGTTTAGACACCTTTTTGGTAAGTCAGTTAGGCACCATCTTTGTAAGTCAGTGAGACACCAACTTGGTCGGTCAGTCAGACAACAACTTTTTAAGTCAGTCAGAAACCAACTTGTTAAGTCAGTGAGCAACCAATTTGTTAGGTCAGTGAGACGCCAAATTGTTAAGTCTATGAGACACCAACTTGTTAAGTCATTGAGACATCAACTTATTAATTCAGTCAGACACCCACTTTTTAAGTTAGTGAGACCCCAACTTGTTAAGTCAGTCAGACACCAACTTTGTAAATCAGTCAGACACTAACTTGTTAAGTCAGTCAGACACCAACTTTGTAAGTGAGTGAGACACCAACTTTAAAGTCAGTCAGACACCAACTTGTTAAGTCATTCACACAACCAACTTGTTAAGTCATTCAGACACCAACTTGTTAAGTCAGTCAGACACCAAATTTGTAAGTGAGTGAGACAGTAACTTTTTAAGTCAGTCAGACACCATCTTGTTAAGTCAGTGAGACACGAACTTGTTAAGTCAGTCAGACACCAACTTTGTAAATAAGTGAGACACCAACTTGTTAAGTCATTGAGACATCAACTTGTTAAGTCTATGAGACACCAACTTGTTAAGTCTATGAGACACCAACTTGTTAAGTCATTGAGACTCCAACTTGTTAATTCAGTCAGACATCAACTTGTTAAGTCAGTCAGACACCTACTTGGTAAGTCATTGAGACACCAGCTTGGTAAGTCATTGAAACACCGACTTGCTAAGTCATTGAGACACCAACTGGGTGAGTCACTGAGACACCAACTTGTTAAGTAAGTCAGACACCAACTTGGTAAATCAGTGAGACACCAACTTGTTAAGTCAGTCAAACACCAACTTGTTAAGTAAGTCTGACACCAACTTGTTAAGTCAGTGAGGCAGCAACTTTTTAAGTCAGTCAAACTTCAACTTTGTAAGTGAGTGCGACAGCAAATTTTTAAATCTGTCAGACACCAACTTGGTAAGTCATTAAGACAAAACTTGTTAAGTCAATGTGACACCAACTTGTGAAGTCATTGAGACACAAACTTTTAAGTCAGTCAGACACAAACTTCTTAAGTCAGTGAGACACCAACTTGTTAAGTCAGTCAGACACCAACTTGTTAAGTCAGTGAGACACCAACTTGTTAAGTCAGTCAGACACAAACTTGTTAAGTCAGTGAGACACCAACTTGTTAAGTCAGTGAGACACCAACTTGTTAAGTCAGTGAGACACCAACTTGTTAAGTCAGTCAGACACAAACGTGTTAAGTCAGTGAGACACCAACTTGTTAAGTCAGTCAGACACCAACTTTGTAAGTGAGTGAGACATTAACTTTTTAACTCAGTCAGATACAAACTTGATAAGTCAGTGAGACACCAAATTGTTAAGTCAGTCAGACACCAACTTGTTAAGTCAGTGAGACACCAACATGTTAAATCAGTCAGACAACAACTTGTTAAGTCAGTCAGATTCCAAATTGTTAAGTCAGTCAAACACCAACTTCTTAAGTAAGTCTGACAGCAACTTGTTAAGTCAGTCAGACACCAACTTGTTAAGTCAGTGAGACACCAACTTTTTAAGTCAGTCAAACTTCAACTTTGTAAGTGAGTGAGACAGCAACTTTTTAAGTCTGTCAGACACCAACTTGGTAAGTCATTGAGACACAACTTGTTAAGTCAATGTGACACCAACTTGTGAAGTCATTGAGACACCAACTTTTAAGTCAGTCAGACATAAACCTCTTAAGTCAGTGAGACACCAACTTGTTAAGTCAGTCAGACACCAACTTTGTAAGAGAGTGAGACACCAACTTTTTATGTCAGTCAGACACCAACTTAATAAGTCAGTCAGACACCAAATTGTTAAGTCCTCAGACACCATATTGTTAAGTCAGTCAGACACCAACTTGTTAAGTCAGTGAGACACCAACTTGTAAAGTCAGTCAGACACCAACTTGGTAAGTCAGTCAGACACCAACTTGTAAGTCAGTCAGACACCACCTTTGTAAGTGAGTGACACACCAACTTTTTAAGTCAGTCAGACACCAACTTGTTAAGTCATACAGACACCAACTTTTTAAGTGAGTCAGACACCAACTTGTTAAGTCAGTGAGACACCAACTTGTTAAGTCAGTGAAATACCAATTTGTTAACTCAGTGAGGCACCAACTTTTAAGTCAGTCAGACACAAACTTCCTAAGTCAGTGAGACACCAACTTGTTTAGTCAGTCAGACACCAACTTTGCAAGTGAGTGAGACACCAACTTTTTAAGTCAGTCAGAGACCAACATGATAAGTCAGTCAGACACCAAATTGTTAAATCGTCAGACACAAACTTGTTAAGTCAGTCAGACACCAACTTGTTAAGTCAGTGAGACACCAACTTGTAAAGTCAGTCAGACACCAACTTGTAAGTCAGTCAGACACCACCTTTGTAAGTGAGTGACACGCCACCTTTTTAAGTCAGTCAGACACCAACTGGTTAAGTCAGTGAGACACCAACTTTGTAAGTGAGTGAGATACCAACTTTTTAAGTCAGTGAGACACAACTTGTTAAGTTAGTCAGATACCAACTTGTTAAGTCAGTGAGACACCAGGTTGTTAAATCAGTGAGACACCAAATTTTTAAGTCAGTGAGACACCAACTTGTTAAGTCAGTGAGACACCAACTTGTTAAGTCAGTGAGACACCAACTTGTTAAGTCTTTGAGAAACCAACTTTTTAAGTAGGTGAAACACCAACTAATTAAGTCAGTGACCCACACAAAGTTGTAAAGGCAGTGAGACACCAACTTGTTAAGTCAGTGAGACACCAATTTGTTAAGTCAGTGAGACACAAACTTGTAAAGTCAGTCAGACACCAACTTGTAAGTCAGTCAGACACCACCTTTGTAAGTGAGTGACACGCCACCTTTTTAAGTCAGTCAGACACCAACTTGTTAAGTCAGTGAGACACAAACTTGTTAAGTCAATGACTAACCAACTTGTTAAGTCAGTGAGAAACCAACTTTTTAAGAAGGTGAGACACCAAATTGTTAAGTCAGTAACCCAAACAAAGTTTTAAAGGCAGTGAGACACCAACTTGTTAAGTCAGTGAGACACCAACTTGTTAAGTCAATCAGACACCTAATTTTTAAGTCAGTCAGACACCAACTTGTTAAGTCAGTCAGACACCAACTTGATAAGTCATTGAGACACCAGCTTGGTAAGTCAGTCAGACACCAACTTGTAAATTCAGTGAGACACCAACTTTTTAAGTCAGTCAAACTTCAACTTTGTAAGTGAGTGAGAGAGCAACTTTTTAAGTCAGTCAGACACCAGCTTGGTAAGGCATTGAGACACAACTTGTTAAGTCATTGAGACACCAAATTGTTAATTCAGTCAGACACGAACTTGGTAAGTCATTGAGATTCCAACTTTTTAATTCAGTCAGACATCAACTTGTTAAGTCAGTCAGACACCTACTTGGTAAGTCAGTGAGACACCAGCTTGGTAAGTCATTGAAACACCGACTTGCTAAGTCATTGAGACACCAACTTGGTGAGTCACTGAGACACCAACTTGTTAAGTAAGTCAGACACCAACTTGGTAAATCAGTGAGATACCAACTTGTTAAGTCAGTCAGACACCAACTTGTTAAGTCAGTGAGAACCCACTTGTTAAGTCAGTGAGACACCAATTTGTTAAGTCAGTAGACACCAACTTTTTAAGTCAGTGAGACACCATCTTGTTAAGTCAGTCAGACACCAACTTTGTAGGGCAGTGAGACACCAACTAGTTAAGTCAGTGAAATACCAACTTGTTAACTCAGTGAGGCACCAACTTTTTAAGTCAGTAAGATACTTACTTGTTAAGTCAGTGAGACACCAACTTGTTAAGTCAGTGATACACCAACTTTTTAAGTCAGTGAGACACCAACTTGTTAAGTCGGTTAGACACCTTCTTCGTAAGTCAGTGAGGCACCAACTTGTTAATTCAGTCAGACAACAACTTTTTAAGTCAGTCAGAAACCAACTTGTTAAGTCAGTGAGCAACCAATTTGTTAAGTCAGTGAGACGCCAACTTGTTAAGTCTATGAGACACCAACTTGTTAAGTCATTGAGACATCAACTTGTTAATTCAGTCAGACACCCACTTTTTAAATCAGTGAGACCCCAACTTGTTAAGTCAGTCAGACACCTACTTGGTTAATCAGTCAGACACTAACTTGTTCAGTCAGTCAGACACCAACTTTGTAAGTGAGTGAGACACCAACTTTTTAAGTCAGTCAGACACCAACTTGTTAAGTCAGTCAGACACCAACTTGTTAAGTCAGTCACACACCAACTTGTTAAGTCAGTCAGACACCAACTTGTTAAGTCAGTCACACACCAACTTGTTAAGTCAGTCAGACACCAACTTGTTAAGTCAGTCAGACACCAACTTGTTAAGTCAGTCAGACACCAACTTTGTAAGTGAGTGAGACAGCAACTTTTTAAGTCAGTCAGACACCATCTTGTTAAGTCAGTGAGACACCAACTTGTTAAGTCAGTCAGACACCAACTTTGTAAATCAGTGAGACACCAACTTGTTAAGTCAGTGAGACACCAATATGTTAAGTCAGTGACACACCAATTTGTTAAGTCAGTCAGATACCAACTTGTTATATCAGTGAGACACCAACTTGTTAAGTCAGTGAGACACCAACTTTGTAAGTGAGTGAGACACCAACTTTTTAAGTCAGTGAGACACCGACTTGTTAAGTCAGTCAGATACCAACTAGTTAAGTCAGTGAGACACCAACTTGTTAAGTCAGTGAGAAACCAACTTGTTAAGTCAGTGAGACACCAACTTGTTAAGTCAGTCAGATACCAACTTGTTAAGTCAGTGAGTCACCAGCTTGTTAAATCAGTGAGACACCAACTTTTTAAGTCAGTGAGACATCAACTTGTTAAGTCAGGCAGACACCAGCTTATTAACTCAGTCAGACACCAACTTGTTAAGTCAGTGTGACACCAACTTGTTAAGTCAGTCAGACGCCAACTTGTTAAGTCAGTCAAACACCAACTTGTTAAGTCTGTCAGAAACTAACTTTGTAAGTGAATGAGACACCAACTTGTTAAGTCATTCAGACACCAACTTGTTAAGTCAGTGAGACACCAACTTGTTAAGTCAGTCAGATACCTACTTTGTAAGTCAGTGAGACACCATCTTGTTAAGTCAGTGAAATACCGACTTGTTAAGTCAGTGAGACACCAACTTTTTAAGTCAGTCAGATACCAGCTTGTTAAATCAGTCAGACACCAACTTTTTGGTGAGTGAGACACCAACGTGGTATGATAGTTAATAATCTTCCCAAAAAGCAACAGTCAATGCTGATAAGAATCCCCCGCCCTAAACTAGTTTTTTATGCAATATTTTTTTTGTATTTTGAGTTTGTCAAAGTTAACTAATTATTTCATTTAAGTGCATGTATCCCTGACAAATGAAATGTGTAACTGGAATAGTTTTACACTCTTTACACGTACTATGGAAATAGTGTATATATACATAATCTTTACTGCCGGAAACAGTGTTACAGTGCAGAAACGTCAAATACAATAAAAGCTTAGAAATTAACACTAAAAAAACCAGTGTCACTATATAACGGATTAGCCAACAATGTATGGCGCATGATCCTTTTAAAGCTTAGGAAAGGGAGTTCTCTTCTTCTTGGTGGTAAAGCGTTAAACAACTTCAAAGAAAATACTAAGTAACTATTCTCAACTTTGGTGTACTTAGATTTGTTAATATATAAATTTGAACCATTTTGTGTTGAATAGTTATAAATATTTCAAGTAGTTAGAAAGCTATTTATATTTTCTTTGACAAATAAGAGGCAACTCAGCACGTACATCGATGGAAAAGACATAACTTCTAATTCAATAAAAAGTGGCTTATAGTCGTGTTTAAAATGAACTCCACAAATTATTCTAACAGCCTTCTTTTATAAAATAAAAATGTTATGTGCCAAAGGATGTTTACCCCAAAATATTGACATGAGAATAAATGTAAACATAATAAATCTTGATGAGGACATGCGGCTTAAGGTTCGTGTCATGAGAAGACCTGTAGAAACATAGTTAATATGAGTAGACCAACCAAAATCAGAACCAATGTGCACACCCACAAATGGTGCAGAAGAACTATCACCAGTGTTAAATTTCAATTGAAGATCAGTGGTTTTATTTCTGTTTACACTTAATTTATTGGCATAACACCAGTCTTGAACAATAGAAGTCATGGAATATAATTTGGTTTTTAATATATTTTTACTTTCTCTATACGCACTATGTACATAGTGTATACAGAAGGTATTGCACTCCACCAAAAAATTCGATCCCGAGATTTCACCGGAAATATATGTTTTAGGGTCCCCTGTATCCAAAAAAAGTATTTTCAGAAAAAGGTCCGTGTGTCCGTGTGTCTGTGAACACGATAACTCAATAACGAAAAGTCGGTAAAATACCAAACTTGGTATTTAAGTTCAGTATCTTCCAGAGATGCGACACGAATATTTTGAGAAAAATCCCTCCACCCCAAACTACCCTTTACATGGAACTTTTTTCGAAAATTTTGATTTTCAAAAAATGGCTCTAACGATTTTGATTAAAATATCAAATATTAAAGATATTTACCTGACAAATAACATTTATATTTTGAATTTTCTGGGAATAGCCTCTGAAGACTACTTTATTCTGGATGAATTTTGCATTAACTACTAAACCATAAGAGATGGACAAAAACTTAACCCACAAAAAATGCAGAGCACGTTAAAACACACAATTTATGTTATATACATTTTTTTCGTGGAGTTGATCGTTTTTGAAATATTCCTTTTTCTTGGTTTCGGCTTTGAAAATGATACAGGAATTTGTCAACTCCTGTCCATACAAACAAAGGAACTTCAGTCACATAGCAACCAGCTTTTGGCTTTCACTTTAACCTATGGTACTCCCTTATTTCGCTCCTACTTTCAAGGAAGCAAGTAATAAGATTATTTCTGCTAGTTTTTTTTTTTTTTTTTTTTTTTTCTCGATAGCATGAAATAAATGGAAGCATAAGCTTTTTAACAATAGTTTATTGCAGAGTTGTAGAGAAAGTCATGTGAATAGAACACATCAGATTTTTTTGTAATGTAAGCTTTTGTCCATCTTATATGGTTTAGCAGTTATGGACAATTTCGTAAAATTCATCCAGAATAAAGTAGTCTTCAGAGGCTATTTCCAGAAAATTCAAAATATACATTTTATTTGTTAGGTAAATATCTTTGATATAGGAAATTTTAATCAAAATCGTTAGAGCCATTTTTGATCGACTAGTCACGCCAGATAGTGCTGAAGCTGAGATGACTGCTTGGCTCGAAAGAGATGAATATAAGTGTTGCAGGATTTAAATTAAGATATCAGATATTATTATATTCAACAATAAGTAGAGATTTAAACACATGCTGTTAAGTTTGTGGCAAAGATTGAAAACTCGTGCAGTGCAGCAAACTCCATGCAGTGTAGAAAAACATTATTAGGTCAAAACGCATTTACTTATCACTATGGCTCGGATTTTTAGGTAAATATTTGTGATGCGTCCTAATATGAACTTGAAACTGAGTTTAATGTTGTGGATATGTACATTAGACCAAACATTTGAAGTTTTATTGCATATAAAAGTACATATTTTCTGATTTTATGAAAATAAATATTTTTCGTATATTCACATAAATTACACAAAAATCGCATAAAGGAAATCTTTTTAAAATAATTTTCACTTAATTTTTTATTTTGAACAAGTCACTATCCACTTCTGCAATGCTCAATTACACAGGTCAGATGACGTTATAAAGTATTGGAAGAACTGACATGTCAGCTGTAGTATCCCTTCCGTTTGAGGAACGCATTCCTTAGTTACATGAGCTCGCAAGATAAGAACGGGAATTCCTCCACTGTCACAGTCGAAACAAACAAACAGTGTTACGGCTAGTATATACACTGTTGAACTGTGTAGTCAGCCATTTGTGAGTCTGCAAACCTTCTAGTTGTGTCGGGAAGTTACATATCCACACTTTTGACTTCACACTGGATTAAATATGCCCAGAGAGAAAAGTGGTGCAACAATATGCTGCGCAATTTAAGGATATATTGAGTTTAGATGGCAGAATCCTGAAATTATTGATGTGAGAAACATTGCATGTTATAATTACGCGATCAGTTTCAAGGCACTTCTTCGTCAGAATCGTGAATCTCTGGGGATGGAACATTTGAGGAAGCTCGTGGTCGTGTACAGTATTTGGTGATCCCTCCCATGAATGATGACTGGTGAGTAACATGTACATTTCTATCAGAGCAGCCATTCACATCTTTAAAAAAATATTTTATTTGTTTTGGCACATATTTTACTTTCTCTACACGTACTATGTACATAGTGTATAGACAAGGAGTGTATAGACAAGGTATTGCATTCCACCCAAAAATACATGTTTTCGGTCTCCCTGAATCCAAAAAGAAAAATATTTCTAGAAAAAGGTCCGTGTGTATGTGTGTGTCTGTGGACAGCATAGCTTAAAAACGAAAAAACCGTTGAGTACCAAACTTGGTATTTAAGTTTAGTATCTGCCAGGGATGCGACATGAAGATTTCCAAGAAAATCCACCACCGTCAATTACCCTTTACATGGAAGTTTTTTCGAAAATTTTTATTTTCTCAAAAATGGCTCTAACAATTTTGATTAAAATATCGTATATTAAAGATATTTACCTGACAAATAATATGCATATTTTGAATTTTCTGGGAATAGCCTCTAAAGACTACTTTATTCTGGATGAATTTTACGGAATTTTGCATAACTGATAAACCGCAAGAGATGGACAAAAACTTACCACACAAAAAATGTAGAGCACATTAAAACACACAATTAATGTTGTACGTGTTTTTTTCGTGGAGTTGGTCGTTTTTTTTTTTTTTTTTAGATATTCCTTGTTATACAGGAATTTGTCAACTCGTGTCCATACAAACAAAGGAACTTCAGTCACATGGCAACCAGCTTTTGACTATCATTTTAACCTATGGTACTCCCTTATTTCACTTTACTAACAAGGAAGCAAGTAATAAGACTATTTCTGCTAATTTTTTTTTTCGATTAGCATGAAGGTAATAGACGCATGGGCTTTTTAACAATAATTTGTTGCAGAGATGTAGAGAAAGTCATGTGAATGGAACACATAAGATTTTTTACTTTTTAGCACATATTTTAACATTTTTATACACAAAAAATACAAACTTCCCAAGTTTTTAGCACATAAAAATCCGAGCCCTAACACATTTTCTACAACTGTCTTATAGATACTTACTAACGGCAATCTTTTGATTCACCAAACGTTTAAAACTTATTCAAGTGAAAACTACAGGGGTACAAAGGATGTATGTAGTTTTTAAATGTTGTGTTGCTATCATATAGAAAATGAAGTGACTGAGCTGTTCACGGCTTTCTGTAACTTTGATGTGGCACTCTCAAAGAAACACATTTCCTATTTTGAAAAGTATGAGACGCACAACATAATATTTAGGTTAAAAATCAGTTAGCCTGTTTTCACGCCACAACATAAATAGGAGCAAGAAACAATTGCCAGCAGTTTACGCTCCAGTTGGAGGACACAATCCCCCAAGAAAATGAGATCTAACAAGCTATTGTGTTTATTAGCCTGCAGCCTTCAGGTCAAGTGCAGAAAAACTCTTAAGTGTTTGTTCTTTTCTCAATATGATTTGACTTATTATATAATTAGAGTTTGTATCACTTTAGTTTGTAGAGTTTAAAGTTTAACTTATTACTTTCATAACAGCGTACTATGAAGGTATTGTATTGTACCCAAAAATTCAATACCGAGATTTCACCGGAAATATATATGTTTTCACATTTTTACAAAAATGTCCGTTTGTGTCTGTGTCTGTCTGTCTGTGGGCAGCATAGATCAAAAACGAAAAGAGCATTAAAATCCAAACTTGGTATTTAAGTTTGGTATCTTCCAAGGATGCGACACGAAGATTAAAAAAAAAAAAAACACACACTACAAACTATCGTTTACATGGAAAAAACTTCCAAAATTTTGAATCTATTAAAAATATCTCTTACGGTTTTTATTAAAATCTCTAATCTTTAAAATATTTACTTGCCAAATAAAATGTATATGTTGAAATTTTTGGGAATAGCCTCTGAAGACTACTTTATTCTGGATGAATTTTACGGAATTTTGTATAACTGCTAAACTGTAAGAGATGGACAAAAGCTCTGCACACAAAAAATGTAGAGGATGTTAATACAAATGATTTATGTTATATTCATTTTTTTCGTGGAGTTGACCGTTTTTGAGGTATTCCTTGTTTTTGGTTTCAGCTCTAAAAAAGTTAAACTTTTCTCATACGGGAATTTCACAACTCGAGTTCCACACAAACAAAGGAACTTCAGTCACATAGCAACCGGCTTTTGACTGTCACTTTAACCTGTGCTACTCCCTTATTTCGCTTCTACTTACAAGGAAGCAAGTAATAAGACTATTTCTGCTAACTTTTTTCTCGATTAGCATGAAGTAAATACGTAGAAGCATAAGTTTTTAGCAATAATTTGTTGCAGAGATGTAGAGGAAGTCATGTGAATGGAACACATCAGATTTGTTTTTATTTAGGGGGTCCCAAAATATCTATTTCCGGTGAAATCTCGGCATTGAATTTTTGGGTGCAATACAATACCGTCTCTATGTACATAGTACGTGTAGCGAAAGTAAAATGTGAACATTCTAGTTTATTGCTAGACGAGGTGTAGAGTAATTGCAGTCTCAATTTACGATGCCAGGACTTTGCAGGAGTGTTCAACTTTCTGCTGATGCTGACTTGTGCAATGAGAACCCATGACCTATGAGAGGAAAGATGTGCACGGAGAAGAAACCTTCTTGCTTTCTCACATTTCCTATTGACAAAACTTGTTTTACTAACTCCTCCATTTACCATTACAGCAAACCTTCTCAACTTGAGGTAATGCTTATTCCAGCCCTTGCTCCTTTTACTTTCTCTACATAGTGCATAGACAAGATATTGTATTGCACCGAAAAGTTGAATGGCACAGGCGGGGTTTGAACACGGTTCTCTTGCTCTCCGTGTGGTTACTGTGACAACTTGCTGGTGTGCCTCTCAGTCTCCGAACTACCAGGCAGCATGTCCCAGTAATATTAACTACATATAAAACAAAAACTGTACATCACATTAAAACACCCAATTTATTTCATATACATTTTTTGTAGAGTGGATCGTTTTTTAGATATTCCGGATTATTAGCTTCAATTTTAGCCACTTAAACTTTTCTCAAACGGGAAGACTTTTTTCTTCTCGCTTGTCGTTTGTTTTCTCGTAGAAATTAAAGAGATTGGAATTTCAGTTGTTTCACATAGCGACCAGCTTTTAAAGGACGAGACTATCCCTTTAGCCTAAGCATTTTTACTTTCTCTATACGCACTATGTACATAGTGTATAGAGAAGGTATTGCACTCCACCCAAAAATTCGATACCGAGATTTCACCGGAAATATGTTTTAGGATCCCCAATATCCCAAAAAAGCATTTTCACAAAAAGATCCGTGTGTGTATGTGTATGTGTGTGTGTGTCTGTGTACACGATAACTCAAAAACGAAAAGTCTGTAAAATACCAAACTTGGTATTTAAGTTTAGTATCTTTCAGGGATGCGACACGAAGATTTTGAGAAAAATCCCCCACCCCCAACTACCCTTTACATGGAACTTTTTTCGAAAATTTTGATTTTGTCAAAAATGGCTCTAACGATTTTGATTAAAATTTTGTATACTAAAGATATTTACCTGACAAATAAAAAGTATATCTTGAATTTTCCGGGAATAGCCTCTGAAGAGTACTTTATTCTGGATGAATTTTACTAAATTTTAAATAACTGCTAAACCGTAAGAGATGGCAAAAACTTACTACACAAAAGTGTAGAGCACGTTAAAACATACAATTTATGTTATATACATTTTTTTCGTAAGTTCGTCGTTTTTGAGACATTCCTTATTTTTGGTTTCTGCTATGAAAAACTTATACTTTTCTCATACAGGAACTTGTCAACTCCTATCCATATAAACAAACGAACCTCATTGACATACCAACCAGCTTTTGACTATCACTTTAACCTATGCTAGTCCCTTATTTCGCTTCTGCTTACTAGGAAGCAAGTAATAAGACTATTTCTGCTCATTTTTTCTGATGAGCATAAAGTAAATAGAAGTATAAGCTTTTTAAGAATAATTTGTTGCAGGGATACAGAGAAAGTCATGTGAATGGTATACATAATTTTTTTTTTAATTTCCCTTCTACTTACTTCTGGTTGTGTTTTATTACCATGATAACACATTAATGTTTGCATTAAAAGGTTTGTTTACCGAACAGCTAGAGGACATCATGTGAATGGACCACATCAGAATTTTTACTTTCTCTATAAGTACTATGTACATAGTGTATAGAGAAGCTATTATATTGTACCAAAAAATGCAATACTGAGATTTCACCGCAAATATATATATTTGGATCGCTCAGAAAACAAAAGAAGCGTTTTTAGAAACATGTCTATGTATGTGTGTTTGTGTCTGTGTGGACAGCATAGCTCAAAAACGAAAAGACCGTGGAATACCAAACTTAGTATTTAAGTTTGGTATCTTGCAAGAACGAGACACAAAGATTTTCAAGAAAATCCCCTACCGCCAACTACCCTTTACATGGAACTTTTTTCAAAATTTTGATTTTTCTTAAAAATGGCTCTAACGATTTTAATTAAAATATCGTATATTTAAGATATTTACCTGACAAACAAAATGTATATCTTGAATTTTCTGGGAATACCCTCTGAAGACTACTTTATTCTGGAGGAATTTTACGGAATGTTGCATAACTGCTAAACCGTAAGACATGGACAAAAACCTACCATACAAAAAATGTAGAGCACGTTAAAACACACACTTTATATAAATATGCATTTTTTTTTTTTTTTTGGAGTAGATTGATGTTTTAGATATTCCTTGTTTTTGGCTTCATCTTTGAAATACTTATACTTTTCTCATACAGGATTTTGTCAACTCCTGTCCATAGAAACAAAAGAACTTCAGTCACAAAGCAACCAGCTTTTGACTATCACTTTAACCTATGCTACTCCCTTATTTCGCTTCTACTTACAAGGAAGCAGGTAATAAGACTATTTCTGCTAATTTTTTCTCGATTAGCATGAAGGTATAGAAGCATAAGCTTTTTAACAATAATTCGTTGCAGAGAGCCATGTGAATGGAAAACATCAGATTTTTATTTAGTGAAATGCAATTTCTCGTCTACCTACGTACTATATAGATATGACGTAGAGAAAGTAATATGGTAATTTCAATAATAGAACTGTGTGGGCAATTTATATTATTTGCAATAGTATATTAGTACACTATATATTTTATTACTTTAATTATTAATTTACACAGGTTTAATATAGGGAATATATAAGCTTCAGTAGCCAAGACTGAGCAGAACACAAAACCTTAGGGTGAGAAGTTGCTATTGTATACGCCAAGCTTACTTCCTTTGTTCATACTGCAGTATAAAGGCTTTTGCAAGAGCGAGATCTTAGCGCATTAGAGACATAAGTAACGGTACTTTTTAGAGAAAGCTCTCTTCCCTAAAAATTAGCAGCTCGGGACTTCTCCATTATAAAGAGCGGTCACGTCAGTCTAATACAAAGAACTTCCAAAATCAATCATGTGACAACGTTATTTTCGCGTTTCTTTTCAACTAATCAGGAATGAGCTTCAAGATTGGATATTATAGATATATTGGCGATACGCTTATAAGAAATTGGCTTGTTACGGTGGTTATACGTGTGATGTACGCTGTATGTACGTGAATGCTCCAGTATGTGTTGTTATTACACGAAACATCGCATTAGTCGATATGTCGCGTAGTACACAGTAATTATCGCTGGCCTCGAAACAAGAACTTATTAAGCAAAAGACGCTAGATATTAACAAGAAGTCTTATGTCGGGAGTCGCTCGCAGGGTGAATAGTTCAGAGGAATCTCAAGTGAAGTACTTCTATTTGTGAGTCTACCGCGTGTCACATACCCCAGTCATTCTTTCTGCCCCAGTGAGAGTCAAACTTGTGTTCTACTTGGACGAGCAGCGCCAGCGCATCACAGAACTCCAAAGAGGTATGTACACGCCCGTTTATAAAGTATTTCACTGGTGCTAATCCACATCTACTCCAAGGTAGACGAAAAGGACAGCGACATATTATTATTACTGTTATTATTGTTATTATTATTATTGTTAATATTATTATTAAAGTGGTGGTCACCTTAGCGCGGCTGCTTGCCAAGCAGGAGACCTGGGTTCGTTTCCCCGTAGCAGCCTACTTGATAGAGAAGTAGCGGCTCCAGGTCGCGAAGACGCAGGGACTCGAGGCGGTGATCACCTCCCCCTCCCTGTCAGCGGCCGGGCGGCAGGGGGCTGTCGCGCAGCAGTTTAATTTAATTTAGCTTGAATTATTACTAAAATGGAAGTAGTACAGAATGAAATGAAGCAGAAGAAAAAACTGATTTGTTGTACAAGTGGCTGAAACATGATTCAAATAGCACCTCTAAGATTTACATAATATGATCTCGTTCTAATTGCTCTCTTTCTCAAATGAAAGCCGGCATTTGTTTCTGTCCCGGTAGAGTGGCACACGACTTGTCATAACCACAGCCCGGATTTGTATGCAAAAACGAATACCAAAATATGCAAAATAAAACTGGTATGCTTGATAACTATTCTCATAAGTTCACCATTTAATTATATTTTAAAGTAATAATTAATTATTAATTAATTCTTTAAGTTATTAATTATTATTAACTAATTAATAATAACCATTATCCGTTACATTTTATTATTATTGCTAATTTCTATTACGCTGTTTCAATTTTAAGTAAGAATGAAACAATGTGTTGTATAAGCGACTCATTCTGTTGTCCAATACTGTTGTTGCAATAGACGAGAAATGTCATGAAAGAAGGTTTTGTAGAGTGAAAAACATCACAAGATGTGAGTGGTGCCTCTCTTCTTTAACCAGCTGTTTTGCAATTTCACAACTCGGTGTGTTTCGAAGGATCGTGCTTGATTCACTAGTGACAATGAATTGTTCTTAGCCTGCAGTTCCTTTATCATATCAGGTAGCACTGAAAAGCGATTTTCTATATGAACTGAGTTGAAGCTCTCTTGAACTATCTTTATAAGAAGCTGCATCTTCCGGATCTAAAGTGTCTACTGTTCTTTCCACATCATTGAACATGCAGCCTCCAACCACCGTGTTAGAACAGACTGAGGAGGTACTGCTAACTTTGGAGCCAATTCTCTGAAAATTGAAACTCTAGCAGGTGCTTTAAAGGAAATGTTCATGACGATCAACCTCAGGAAACTGGGATCTAACTGCCCCTGCTACGCGCTGTAATGTACTAGTTTGGAATAGAGAACTTCTAATGGAGCGGCACCTGTAAGAAATAACAGAACACTGTCGTGTTTTATACCATCTGGCCACCAAAAGGCTAGGAAATCGTTGAAGAATGGTTTACCCTTTCTAATATCTGAACATTTAACAGGTAAGTTTTACTTCCAGATTTCGTTGCACTCACTGCTGCACACAGCGTTTGTGGTCTCGTCCACCGATATCCAAATCTTGTGATGTTTTAATTTCTCCAATAACTTGCTTGAAACACTCGGGCACACACGTTTTGCGAAGGGTAGAGTCGTCAGGCACTATTTTATTAGTGTGCTGTTCTAAACAAGTTTTGATATGGATATTATTTATCTTCCAGAGAGGAATGTTTGCTTTTATAAATGCTGAACACAATTCCTTGGCGAATGGGTCACGTGAACCTCCAGGTACGTTGATCTGCTCACTAAATGACGTACTTGCAAATTTTTGACGTAAAGCAGATTTTCTGGCTGTAATTTTTTGTGCTTCTCAGTGTTAAGTTGCTGTACTACTTGGAACTTTTTGTCAGAAGCAATACTTGGTTCACATGAGAAACAAAATAATACTTGTCCTTCCTCACCAAAATCATCACTCCCGAACTCCGTAACATATTCACGTAACTCGACAAACGTGGCATAAATTGCTTTTCACCCCTTACTGTTACTTGTGAACTGTGATTGCAACTGCAAGTAAACGTGAGCAGCAGATATGATGTTACTGCATACCTCACGCTAGCTTCTGTTGCAACACGAGTAAACAATTTGCTGATAAACGAAGTCGCATAACTACAGTCACTAGTCGTCATTTCAAGAAAATAAAAAACTATTGCGTGTGTGAACCAACTAGAGTTTTTATTTAGGCTAGAAATAGAAAAAATATGCCATTACCTTTTAAATTTTAAGAAATATGCATGCAAAATCAGTTTTACCCAAAATTTGCAATTATATGCATTTTAAAACTGCACTATTGATCTCTTAAAGCTGAGAATGGTAAAGAATACTGCTGCTGCATGCATTTAGACTATTCAAGAACTCTAAATGCATTTTGTATACAAATCCGGTCTCTGGTCATTACTAAACAATAACGAAAGTGATCAACACACTACCTTACTCTACTTCTCCACGTAATCATCATTCTGTTGACATATTTATTGTCTTTTTCAGTGCCGATGTTATACTCTTCCACCGCTAAACATCTGAGCCAAAATGTCACATCGGTTAGGAAATATTTTCCGCCCGAAAAAATATGTTTCGTTTCCTAATCGACTTTCCTCCCTGTATTTCTAAGACTGGCGCTCCCCCCCCCCAGGGCTTGTCTAGGGGAGCCAACGTAGGCGAACATGAGGAAGTGCATGATACGAAATGTAAGCGACACTGATGATGGAGTAGTTGGTGGAATGAGTGGCGGGGGAAACGGAGGACTCGTTGTTTTATTTATGGACGCTCTTTAGCTGCTGTGGTTCTGAGCTTCGCATTATAAATTGGGCGTGAAATAGCGCTTAATTTTGCTCAGAGGCCTCTCTTTCAGGCTTGAGGTTCTTTTACGTGCCGTAAATCTACGACACGGGGCCAACGGCTTTACCTCCTTTCCGAAGGAAGCCATGCTAGGGATTTTACGGCCGAAAAAGTCCACCGTGCTCCGCCAGGTTTGAACCCGCGACCTCGGGTAGAAGGAATCTGAGAAAACCATCCAGACGCGCTGCGTTCACTACAAATCCCATATGCGGGCGCTTGGAATCGAAGCCGAGCCGTCTAGATGTGAGGCGACCGACTTTCAACTGCTCCACAAGGATTGATGAACGGTCTTTATCATACACTCTGTTATGTTCTTCCTTGATTACTCGCAAATTGCGTGGCATTTCCTCACTGAAGACTCGTTCATTGCGTTATCACCACACACTTGCGCCACTGGAGTATAACATTCCATTGGCAGAACTTTTAAGTATTCAAAAAAACTGATGTGTTCCATTCACATGACTTTCTCTACATCTCTGTTACAAATGATTGTTAAAAAGCTTATGCTTCTATTTACTTCAGGCTAATTGAGAAACAAACTAACAGAAATAGTCTTATTACTTGCTTCCTTGTAAGTAGAAGCGAAATAAGGGAGTACCATAGGTTAAAGTGAAAGTCAAAAGCTGGTTGCTATGTGACTGAAGTTCCTCTGTCTGTATGGACAGGAATTGTTAAATTCCTGTATGAGAAAAGTATGTTTTTCAAAGCTCAAATCAAAAACAAGGAATATCTGAAAAACGAACAACTCCATTAAAAATAAATTGTGTGTTTTAAAGTGCTCTACGTTTTTTGTGTGGTAAGTGTTTGTCCATCTCTTATGGTTTAGCAGTTATGCAAAATTCAGTAAAAATCAGCCAGAATAAAGTAGTCTTCAGAGGCTATTCCCAGAAAGTTCCAGATATGCATTTTATTTGTCGTGTAAATGTCTTTAATATATGACATTTTAGTCAAAATCGTTAGAGCCATTTTTAAGAAAATCAACATTTTCGAAAAAAGTTCCATGTAAAGTGTAGTTGGGGGTGGGGGTTTTCTTGAAAATCTTTGTGTCGTATCCTTGGAAGATACCAAACCTAAATACCAAGTTTGGTTTGCAATGGTCTTTTCGTTTTTGAAATAAGCTGTCCACAGTCTCACACACACAGACACGCACTCAGACAGACACACACGGACAGTTTTCTAAAAATGTGTTGTTGTTTTTTTTTTTTGGATTCAGGGACTCTCAAAACATGTAGTAACGGTGAAATCTCGGTATTGAATTTTTGGGTGCATTAAAATACCTGCTCTATACACTATGTACCCAAATCTACAGGTTGTTAACATCTCGCAGAAATCACTCCAAGAAATCACTCATGCAAACGGCATATTTATTCTGGCAAATTATTACTTTCAATTCAGCCTTCCCATTGAACCATTTATAGATAAAATTAAAAACATTACCAGAACCTATCCAGACTTAGAAATAGTGCATACCTGTGACGCAAACGCAAAATCAAGCTGGTGGTTTAGTAGATATAAAGATGAAAGAGAGGAGAAATTAGAAGAAGTCATTGCGGAATTAAATTTAATAACAAAAAATGAACCAAACAATCCACCCGCCTATGAAAGCAGAGCAGGAGCGGCATCCAACATCGACACTATTTTTTGTAGCATTAAATCGGAAGCCAAACTGATAGATTGGAAAGTAAGATTATACCTCCAGTGATCATAGACAGATTTATTTCAGTTATTGTATTGGAAATCAACGGAGGCAGTACAATAAAAGAGGAAAATGATATATAATTATAAACTAACAAACTGGCATGAGATGAGAAGTAAATTTGAAGCTAACTGCCCCACGTACATTGGAAAATCTGTGGATCAAATTAACCAACGCTATAAAAACGGTTATTTCAGAAACGGTACCAAAAATCAATCCAAAGAAGTATTTTGACAATGTTTGGACTGACAAAATACAGAAAGCTCGAAGACAAATGCCAAAACTACATAGAATATATAAAAAATCTATAATAGCTACAGAAAGAGAAATAAATCTAAGGAACTATCGAGAAGCTAAAGAGAGATTTAAAAATCATCTAGAAGAAACGAGGCAACATTCTTGGAAAAATTTTGTTGAAAATAAATTAGATACGAACATTTGGGGAATGCCGTATAAGATTATAATGGACAAAGTGAAGAAACCTGACAACGTTATATAAAGGAGACGGTAACTTGACCACTGACTGGAAGGAGTCAGCAAAGGCTTTGTTAGAGAAATTGCTTCCACATGACGACCATATGTCAGATGATAACACACACACACACACACACACACACACACTCACACACTCAAACGTTATGTAAAGGAGACGGTAACTTGACCACTGACTGGAAGGAGTCAGCAAAGGCTTTGTTAGAGAAATTGCTTCCACATGACGACCATATGTCAGATGATAACACACACACACACACACACACACACTCACACACTCAAACGTTATGTAAAGGAGACGGTAACTTGACCACTGACTGGAAGGAGTCAGCAAAGGCTTTGTTAGAGAAATTACTTCCACATGACGACCATATGTCAGATGATAACACACACACACACTCAAACGTTATATAAAGGAGACGGTAACTTGACCACTGACTGGAAGGAGTCAGCAAAGGCTTTGTTAGAGAAACTACTTCCAGATGACGACCATATGTCAGATGATAACACACACACACACACACACACACACACACACACACACACACACACACACACATACACTCAAACGAATAAGCATGAATCTTCCATATCCAAATACAAGAGTGATATATCCTTTAGATATACCAGAAATCAAGTTGACAATAAAAAGGCTGAAGAGTAAAAAAGCTGCCGGACCTGACGGAATTATAAATGAAATTTTGATTAATTTGGAGGAAATAATTTCACCTTTTTTACATAAAGTGTTTAATGATTGCATATGGAAAGGCCGCTTTCCAAATTGCTGGAAGGAAGCAAAAGTAATTATATTAAAAAAGAGTGGCGATAAAGACCCAAAGGATCCCAAATCCTACCGACCCATTTGTCTGTTAAACGGAATTGGCAAACTTTTTGAATAGTTACTGTGTAAGAGAATAAAAGAAATACGACTTATGGTTGGAATGAGTGATAAACAATTTGGATTCAGAAAAGGCTTATCTACCGAAGACGCGATAAATTTAGCATTGGCAACAGTCAAAAACTCACAAGCTCAATATATTATAGGAATTTTAATTGATATATCCGGGACATTTGACAATTTGTGGTGGCCATACCTCTTTGAGAGATTACGTCAAAAAGATTACTCAAAATGTTATATTAGGAGATTATTGTAACAACAGAAAGGTATTTATGGAAGGTGTAAATGGCATAGTATATAAAACAAGTACCAAGGGATGTCCACAGGGATCGGTATTAGGACCATTGTTTTGGGACATTGTATTGGAGACCTTATTAGACGACTTGAATGAGGATGTAAACATCACAAACGCTATCGCATATGCCGACGATCTTTTAATCATTATTGAGGGTAAAAACAGGAACGACTTGGAAAATAAAGCAAATAATCTAACACAGAAACTAAGCAATTGGTGCGCAAAATCAAAACTACAAATATCACCGAATAAATCAAATTATATGCTTTTGAGGGGTAGTTTAAAAAGTGATCCAAGCATAAAGTTTAATAATCAAACCATAAGAAGACAAAAGGAGGCCAAATACCTCGGAATATATTTAGATGAGAAATTAAACTTTCGGAAGCACACAGATTATATAAGAAATAAATCCGAAACCGTGATGATGAAATTGGCCCGAATTATGCAATCAAATTTTAAAATACCGTTAACCACAATCTCAAAATATCATAACAGTATTTTCGTATCCATTATAGCATATGGCGCTAGTGTTTGGGCCACTCGGATACAGGACGTTCATATAAGGAGCTTACTAAGGAGAACTCAAAGAAAAATCTTGCTACGATTTACTGGAGCGGTTAAAACCACTGCGACTATGGCCCTCCTAGTTACGACAGGAATTTGGCCAATAGACATTTTAATTAAACTTAAGGGAGCCAAATTTTCGTTGAAGAAGAATGAATTTGGAATGATAACACAAATAATTGGAAGAAGATGTGAAAATGTAGCTGAAATTAAGAGGTTTTTGAAAATAAGCTGGCAACAAGAATGGGACATAACGGAAGCGGGAAGGAGAGTGCATAATTTATTTAATGACATCAACGAAAGACTTAGACTTAAACATATTCAGCCTACTAGAGGACTAATCCATTACATCACCGGAAATGGACCTTACAAAACATATTGGAAAAAGATTAACAAAACCTTAAACGATAATTGTGCTATTTGTAACAAACAAGATACACCCGAACATGTCCTGTTTGAACGTCCGCGACATGGTGAACAAATAACTCAATTACGAACTGAACTTACTGGGCACAAATTAGCGGACATATTAAGAAATGAAGACTTATATATCCACCTAGAGAAGTTAGCGAATATAATTAGTAAAATTTCCTGGGAAGAAAGAATTGAACAAGTAGAAATACCAACCCATGCACTAGCCAGAGACGAATTAAGAAGATCCGATAAAATTCGAAATTAGTATACTTAAACTTATAACTGACACTCTGATGAAAACTTAAACACAGAAATATAAGCAAATATTATTGCAACTTAAACAACTATGAACCCAAGGGAGAAAGTTTATAGAAAGAAGAGGAAGAATAAATAATGCAAACTAATTCTAAATGGAGACTGGAGACTAATGGAAGATGAAGGAGAGCCGAACATAGTAGAAGGAGGCGAAGAAGAAGGAGCCGGTGTAGACCAGAGTGATAAGAGGGATGCAGAGGGCGTGTGAGAGCAGGAATGGTGGATTATGGGCTTCTGGCGGTGGACAGTACGAGGCAAGGGGAGATGACGTTGAGGAGGAAGTGTTAGTGAAGTGTTAAATAGTGTTAAATACAGTGAGTTTAGTATAATG